>VZTH01009906.1:17146-293500 GCA_013397815.1 Aleadryas rufinucha
TTTTTTGTTTTTTAAAATTTTATCTTTTTTTTTTTGGTGTTTTTTTTTTTTTTCTTTTTTTTTTTTTTTTTGATCAAGCCAAATTGAATCTTTACTGCAAAAGTCCTGCTTTAAAGAAAAAACCAGAACGAAACAAAAAATGGATGTATGTAAATTTTTTTAAACCTGTAATTCTAGTATTTTATAATTAAGAACCAAGCAGCCATGAAAATCCTGCTTTCCTCCTTTTTTTTGGTCTGTGTAGGCATATAGGTGCACTTTGTAAAGAAGTGGAAATAAATGGGAAACTAAATTGGTTGGGAGAAATCACAAGAATTTTTAATCTACTGAGGTAAAAAATTAGGTCCTTTTTACTTTTTACCTTTTACAATGGTACAGTTCACATTATTTGTACCCAACTCAAATTTCTGTAGGATTTGGGCAGAGGGGAAGGGGTGTGGGTGAAAGACAGGGATTACTGATACAGTTGACAAAGTGCAATATATTGTCAGTCACTGCAGCATAGACAACGGCAGTCGAGATTTAAATTATTTTGTACTTGTATCAGCATAAAAAAATTCTTCAGTATTTTCTGTTTTTATTTTAATTTTTATTTTGCTTATTTTTGGATTAGTGAACTAAGTTATTGTTAATTATGTACAACATGTTTATATATTGTCTGTAAAAAGTGTATGCTTTCCTCATATTCCTTCAAGGTGAATATTGCTAAGAATAATAAAATACCTTTTTTGTGAAACTACCTGTGCCCTGCTTCATGTCATAAAAGCTGCTTTTAGTAGAGAGAGGAAAAATTATTGTCATTGTTGCCAGTAGAATTATTAGCTTATACTTTATGCAGAGCAGTCTATTGATATTTCAAAAACCTAACAGGGTAGGACAAAAAACGGTAGTTAAAGAATGATTTAGTATTAAAAGCACAGGTACAAAAGCTCATTCTCCTGTGTTGTTTTGGGGTGACGAGGTCATGCAGTTAAGTGCGCTAAAGTTTCTAAGCTGGTTTAAAATTTGAGGCAGCAGCCACATTGTAGATGATGAACTGTGGTTTCTCTTGAGATTTTTTTTTTTTGGTGGTGTTTCTTTTAAAGTGTTTGGAGAAATACTTTTATGTTAAAAACACATTTTAAAGGCACTGTAATCGTAGAAAAATGGCCAGCTGCTTAATGGGTTTCAAGGCAGGACCTGTATTAGACCAGGGAAGGTTCTCCAAAGGAACACTCTCAACCTGGAAACCTGTTTCTTGCCATTTGTAGTTATCAGTGGTGTGAAGGGAGCAAGAGGGGATGATCAGCCAGGAGCTGCTCAGTGCTGCCCTGGGAACAAGGGCTGCAGCTGTGGGTGCAGGGGGTGTGCACATGGACTAGCATGTGAGGATGGAGAAAACTGCTTATCAGACAGATCTTCCCATGACCAAAATTTTGTAGCTGCTTTCATCACACAGTCGAGTTTGACCCACACAAGGAACTGCTTTGGGCCTTACAAAGAGAAGCGAAGTCTTGCAAAGTCACCCTGCCACGCATAGGGGTGGGCACTGCTGCTGCTGCAACAATATTTTCAAGAAAATTGCTAATGAACTTTGGGTTTCCTCCTCTGACCCCCTGGGAGATGTGTCTCACTTCTGTGGAAACCAGCTTGGGGATAACTCTTTACTTATTAAGGAAAAAAAAATAACCTGAGTTCCTTTTTCAGCGTGTGTGTGTGTAAATTCCAGCCCTTTCTAGCAGTGGTTCTCTTTCCCCCTGCAGCCTCCTGCCCAGCCCTGGTTGCAAGCCCTGCTCGTGAATACCACGGAGTCACAGCAGCTCTCGATGTGCTGAAGGAAGAACACGCAACTGGGACGAGGCCTTCCCGCACCATTTCAGACGAGTTAATCATCTCTCTAACTTGTTCAGCAAGGCTTAGTGCAAACACCCATTAAAAAAAAAAAAAGAGGCAGTTTATAGCATACCGTGCAAGCTTCATTTAAAAAGAAACATGTTCTTTTTCAGACAGGTTTAAAACGGGGTTATAACTAAGCTCAGCCTCTCTCCCTCCATCTTTGAATAGCTGAGAAAGGATAACTAGCAACATCTCTTTAAAATATGGAATAATCAAGCTGTTTGCTTTGGTTGCACAGTACACATCCCATTCAGGTTGTGATGGTGGCTTACCTGGGGGTTGCCTCTCTGCTGGAATTTTGCTGGTTTGGTGAGATCCACTGACAGAACTGGGGCCATGATCCATCAGGCTGTCAGGAGGGGTGGTGCATCCCCCAGCGCCTGGAGGAGCGTGCCTCTCTGAGCTGGGGCTTCAGCAGTTCCTGCAACACAGATAATAAATAATCCCGTGTTTGTCAGGTGGCACTAATCTGTGAAAGATCAAACCATCTCTCTGCAATGTGTGTATCGTGTTTGTCTCCAGACATTTTGCATAGCAGAAGAAAAACAAACAGCAGGGAATGGAAATGGAGCAAGCGTGTAAAGTTCAACGTAAAGTGTAAGCACAGAGCAGAAATCAAGGCAACAAATTGGGATTTACAGTCCTTTCACTACCACCAAACACTGGGGCAAGGCTTTTTGTGAGGGGGGAACCCTGACATTACTTGCCTTTGGTTCCCGTTGTTGGGATTATTGTTTTAAGCCGTGCTTAATTGTCATGTCTCCACGGCCACATCAAAAGCCAAGAAGATTAGGTTACAGGGAGTGTTTGATGTCAAAATACAAAATAAATAAAAGGAAAGCTGAAAAGGTACTGTATTTTCCATGATGTCTAGTGAGGTTTTGGCTTCAACATCCCTTTTTTTAATTATTATTTTGCAAAGGTTGCACTTTTAGTGACAAGATTCGTTTACTTACTTTCAAATGACTCCACTGCTTTCCTGCAACAGCTCGAAAGGGTTAATATCCCCTCTTTGATGGCAAACATGGTATAATTAACGCAAACTTCTTAAGTATCCTGGTGACCTGTAGATGGCCACATGAGAATTTTGTTATTTACTGACTTGCCAAACGTTTATTGCTTATAGCAGGACGAGTGGGAAGCAGGCATTAATTTTGATGCTGTTATCTGTGATTGCGTATAAAGTTCATAGCAGAGAGTGCCTATATGTCAACTGCAATTAAGCATTTTCCCATTTTTAAAAAAATTCATTTCACGTTGGTGGAGGGGCTTGGAGCGCCAGATTTACAAACTGAACTCCTGCCCATCCACAGAGCAGGCGTGACACAGCCAGACACAGGACAACTTCCCCTTACCTGCGGGCTGCAAAAGAAAACAGTCTGGCGCCATGGAGCATTTGATCCTTGGCTTCTCCAGAGACAGTCAAATCAGTACCAACTGTGGCNCGTAAAGTGTAAGCACAGAGCAGAAATCAAGGCAACAAATTGGGATTTACAGTCCTTTCACTACCACCAAACACTGGGGCAAGGCTTTTTGTGAGGGGGGAACCCTGACATTACTTGCCTTTGGTTCCCGTTGTTGGGATTATTGTTTTAAGCCGTGCTTAATTGTCATGTCTCCACGGCCACATCAAAAGCCAAGAAGATTAGGTTACAGGGAGTGTTTGATGTCAAAATACAAAATAAATAAAAGGAAAGCTGAAAAGGTACTGTATTTTCCATGATGTCTAGTGAGGTTTTGGCTTCAACATCCCTTTTTTTAATTATTATTTTGCAAAGGTTGCACTTTTAGTGACAAGATTCGTTTACTTACTTTCAAATGACTCCACTGCTTTCCTGCAACAGCTCGAAAGGGTTAATATCCCCTCTTTGATGGCAAACATGGTATAATTAACGCAAACTTCTTAAGTATCCTGGTGACCTGTAGATGGCCACATGAGAATTTTGTTATTTACTGACTTGCCAAACGTTTATTGCTTATAGCAGGACGAGTGGGAAGCAGGCATTAATTTTGATGCTGTTATCTGTGATTGCGTATAAAGTTCATAGCAGAGAGTGCCTATATGTCAACTGCAATTAAGCATTTTCCCATTTTTAAAAAAATTCATTTCACGTTGGTGGAGGGGCTTGGAGCGTCAGATTTACAAACTGAACTCCTGCCCATCCACAGAGCAGGCGTGACACAGCCAGACACAGGACAACTTCCCCTTACCTGCGGGCTGCAAAAGAAAACAGTCTGGCGCCATGGAGCATTTGATCCTTGGCTTCTCCAGAGACAGTCAAATCAGTACCAACTGTGGCAGGGCAGAGAGGGAGATTTTGTGGTGTGGCATCTCCCCTTGGAAATTAGCCCAAAAAACAACCAAAAATGAAGCCAAAAGTGGCTATCAGGTGAGTATGTTCATTTATCACCAACCTGGAGTGGATTAGAATGCATGACCTAGAAGTAAAATGCTTTGTTTAGCCCAACTCCCTGGGCCATCTGGTCCTTGCAAGTAAACATTTCTAAGTGAGATTAAGTGGCTGTTCTTTAAGCATGGTGATATGAGTGCAAACCAGGCTGCTCTGGGTCTAACAGATCAAACCTCAGCATCAGGGCAGCCGACTGGTGCCAATTCAGAGACACCATTTGCCTGAACAGCTTTGGGTGCAATTCTCTGTGGTGCTGGCTTTGCAGTCAATCCTGGTGGTTTCAGTCTGATGTGTCCCTGTCAGATCCAGAGCCTGTCCTAAATCCAGGGCTCAGATTGCACCAAGATGCTGCTGGGAGGTTGAGGACCCCCGTCAGAGGGAACTTACAGGAGACACTGCAGAGCTGCCCTGCATTTGCAGTAAGAACTACATTGCATTTCTGAGCTCCAAAAGTGCATCTGAAAAAAATGCAGTTGCAGGGTGAGAGATACAGCAGAGAAAACATCCAGCAGGTAGAAAGACAACAGACAACTAACCCCTCCTTCAGGGAAAGGCTTCAACACACCACTGAGGGAGGGAACTGCTACTGTTTGGTCTATAAAAACCTGAATCAGGGAAGTATAATGTTAACCCAGCCTATGCAGCAGTGCCAGGCAGAAAACAGCCACCTGCCTGTGTCCTGCACGCGCCTCTCTCTGTGGTTCTGCACTCCGGGCTGCAGGGATTTATCTGGGGGAAAGTTGACTCTGGCTCAGGAGGGTCAAGAGCCTGTGTAAATCATTTGGAGTTGGGCCTATCAATGCCAGAGTGTGAACATGGACCCTTGTTTCTTCTAAACACTTCAGTGCTTCACTGAAGTCTTCCCCAGTGGTTTTACTTTCCTCTGGCTCTTGATTCGGCTCCTGTCTGCTCTCTGTCAGGCAGAGAGTACACGGCAGATTTCTTTACGTGGGACATTTTGTTGTCTATTTTGGTTGTGATTTTTTATCTCTGGTTCTTTAATTCACTCCCACTTGCCCACATTGGCATTCTGGTGACAGGTTATATTGCTAGGGTGACTTCAAGGCAATCCCTACTGGATTTTGCTGTAAAATTCAGATTAATTTACCATCTCCTGCTTTAATTCAACCCATCCATTATTTTATTTTTCTTTTCTTTTTTGTAGATCCTTGAAAATTTTGGAAGTAAAACCACCCCATTTGGAGAGTTAATTATAGATAGAAGAGAACTAAATGAACAAAAAGGAACAGACCAAAATCGTTCACATAACCTTTGAGCCCACAGGCACTCTGGACTGCACACTATTTTTCTCTTTCCAAGCATTACTCCCACCAGCACAGGAAAGATGTTCTTGATGAAAAAGCACATCTCTGGAGGCAGACCACTGCCTGACTGGTGCCAGGACTCACCCCATTCCCTCACATCCTCACTTTCTGATAAAAAGCAGAATTACAGTGCTCCGTGCCTCAGTTTACCCTTGCAAAGCAGGCATAAAGAAGACATGACCTGCCCTATCAGCTACATACAAGTGTTAACTTGCTCCAGGCTAGCAAACTTCAGGGCAAGTTCTAACAAATGTCAGCATGTGGTTTGCACTGATAGGCACAGGGAAAGGGCACAGCACTCTCTAGGTTAGAGGCTCCTCCCTGCCTTTTCTGTGGAGCTGCTGCATGGCTGTTACCACCTCCACACAGCTGTCTGTGGCACAAATGACACATTGGAGACATTAGTCACTGGAGTGCATCCCCCGGCTGATTCCAAGCGCTGACCACGCGCGCTCAGGGAGAGCCCCAGGCACACACAGAGCCGCACGCAGCGCCTCCAGCCCCGGCCCATTGTGAAGCAGCCCTTTCGCCATCTCCCATGCTGTCAGCCCCTGACCTTCCTTTCACATGCTCTAATGGTCACTGGAACACTGCGGAGAGAACACAGTCTTGGTATTAAATAGCCCTAATTTGTCTCCAGGCCTTTCCCCCTCCTCCCCCTTGCCTCAGTCTCCCGCGACTTAACGTTTAAAACAGCTGAAGTTTACGACAAATCAAAGCTCCCAATAGGCCCAGATTGTCTAAATACGGAAAACAGGAAGTGAGTAACCTTCAACGGGAAATTGTTCATCCGATGGAGGCCAAGACCCAAGGCCTGGCGCTTTGCAGTCCTGCCCCAGCCCAGCAGACACAGCGTGTACCGAGCGGACACACGGAGCTTGGCAGGAGGGAGCGGGTGGGGAAACTTCTTGTGGTCATGTCGCGGCTGCTTCGAGAAAGGAGATGGTGTTTGTGCCCGTACAGAACAGTGGAAGGGCAGTTGGGAGGGTTATTTTTAAGAATACCGGGGATGGGATGGAGAAGGAGACAAAGGTCGGAAGGGAAAACAGAGAAGATGCATGAATCCAAACTAAAACCCTCTCTTGCTTCCTATGAGAGTGAAGATGGCAAGAGAGCAGTGCAAATGGCATTGGGCTGCTTCCAGAAGGGCGGGGAGAGATTTTGTGTGACGGCCCACTTGATGATGAAAAGGAGAACACTTCATTTCCTAGGCAGTGAGAATTATAATTTCTTTCTGTTGAGTAACTTGCCTGCTTCCCCCCCACCAGGAAAGATCCCAAATTATTTTACCGGCTGTTTATCTAAGGCTTATATTATTCACTCCTGAATTGCAACCATTAGTGGGGTGGAACACAGCAGCTGTTTAACAACTCAAAACAATGCCCCTTTTTTACGGAAGGTCATATTAAGATCCTCTCTAACTGAAGGTGAACTTCTTGCTACGTGCTGCATCCTCTGGAATAAAGCTTTGCTCACAATTACACTTCTGCCAGAGTCACCAAACTGCCAGAGAAACTAGGATGCACAAACACACCCAAGCATGCCTGAGTCCTTCCCCTCCAACTCTGGACAGGGCTAATGAACCATGTACCACAAAGACCCCTGGGTCACAGGCAACCTTCTTCTGATCTGCTTGGAACCTGCACCTGTGCTCATATGCCAGTTTTGCTCTGGGCAGCTCATGGGATAAGCACCAGCAATGAAGCCTGGTCTCCAATCTGAGAGACAGGCAGAGAAAAAGAAGTCATGGTTTGCTTGGGAGTTTGGCACCACTGTCAAGGAGATGGGGGTTGTTTGGTTCCATCCTGATTCCTTGCCCCAGGACTGGGAGTGCTACAGATGAAGGGCACTCCTGGACAGATGTGTACACACAGGACAGTCTCCAGAGGACATTCATGCAGAAAACACAGCTGGAATCAGACCTGTCTGACTGGGATGCTGCATCTCTGTGAAGACTGGGGCTATGGAGAAATGTACAGCAATGGTAACTATTGTGTCTTTTGAGGAAGACAAGCAAGAGATGAAGCTTTCAGATAGATCTCTGCTGCAGAATTTCAAATATTGTGCTAAAATTACCCTTTAAAATATTTTTTACATACTACGTTTAGGCAGAAATATTTTCCCTCTTACTCTTACAGTCTTTTTCTGCAAAGATTTCCCCAGATTTCTTGTGGTTTATATAGATGACTAAAATGAGACTCGTGGCATTTGCTTCACAGAAATTTTCTCTCTTGCATAAAGATGAAGTCTAGTTGGTTGTTTTGCTAGCAAACCAGCTGGCTGGGAGAAAGATGCTCTTAATCAAACAGCCTCGCTGGCTCTCTGGAGAGAACTCTGTCTTCTTTCCCATCACAACAGGTTTCTTCTTTGTTCTCTGGTGGGCAGGTGTTGTCCCTGTGGGATGTGAAAAAGGGCAGGCTCTGATCCCATTAAAGATAGCCCCATTGGTAATAGATCAGAGGGGCATCCCTAGGTTGTGGGAGAGTATGCCTGTCTTGCTTCACTGGCTGGTGAATAATAGAGCTGGCTCTCAATGATACTCGCAGGGTTTTTAACAGGAGTCCTGTTCTGCAGAGGGACAATGAAAGGGAAAGGAACCCAGAGAGTGATGGCTGTGTCTGGCATTGCCAGAAATCACAGCTGGTCCTGCAAGTGATGGGAACGGGGACGATGTCTCTACCCAGGAAAGATGCAAAGAAATGCTCCCCCGCTGCATTATCTTCTTGCTTTACTCTCTTTCCCCACCAATTCCACAGCAAAGCTGACTTTGAGGGATATGAAAGTGAATTTTGCTCCAGTGGAAGGCAAGACATGGATAACCCCCGAGACAGAAACACTGCTGTAACCCCTGATCTCAGCCCCTCCTTGGACCTTCCATCTTGAGGGTTACAGCAGCTCTGATCTGACTTCCTGGGAAGGAAGATTGGGTGTGTGTGCTAAAGGAGGTCAGAGAGCTCCAAACCACATCCCTGGCCTGGATGAGGTGGTCAGGGAACCAGGGCTGTGGCTTGACCAGTGGAGCCTGTCTGCCTGCAGTCCAGACATAGCATGGAGTAGCTGTTTTTCTGCTGACCTTGTGCTCAGAAGAACTGAGATAGCAGCAAGGATCTCCCGTGCATTTCCTTCTTCTGTGCTTTCTAAAGTCCTCCAGGAGGCGAATCTGCTGTGCCCAGGAGATACAGACTCCTGAGATTTAGAACAGGCTCTACACCTGCTTGACTCAAAGCCCTACTGTCCATGCCTGCTCAGTTAAGGAAGGATTGTTTTACATCACGTAGGGTTGTGGCAATCCATTAATCTGTGTTAGTGCAGGCCTTGGACATGGTCACATGCCAAGAATAGGAACTTGCAGCTGGATACATGCAGCAGGCAAAATATGCAGCTCTGACTGCAAACTATATCATAGACATGTTCCCAAAATATGCACCAGCACTATGGGCCCAGAGGCTTGTCCAGATAAGCAACAGTTCTTACGGACAATGTGTCCAGGCACAGGCCTTGTGAATTTCCTTTTTTTGTCAAGATCCCTGTGTCCAAAGTCATTCCAGCTCAAGCAAAGCTGTTCAGGAGGGACACACACCTGCCCAGCAAAGGTCCTGCATCACGGAGCTAACCCTGAGCTCCTCACTCAATGCCCAGGAAAGCAGCAACCTTGGGCAGAGTCTCACTGGGGTCAGCTTTGAACACTGCCTTCATGGGACCCTGCACAACTCGGAACTCAACAGTGGCTGCACTCAGTGATGTCAGGACTGATAAGAACAGAGATGGTACTGGGATGTTAGAGAGCTGGCTGTATTTTAAAACAGTCATTTTACTTTCTTTTCCTATGTTCTTCCTTGGTGTCACTTGGAAATTACTCTCCTTTTGCCCTACGCACTCTGCACCTTTCTGACATCTTTTCATCTGCACCCTCTTCCTTGCTGCTCTCTTTCTGATGGTTCACTCTCCCATCTACATCTTTGCTGAATTTACCTCTGTGGCTCACAAACCACCCAGAATTCTTTAAATCCACTAGGTCCTGGGAAGACTGGTCATTCTCCTTGTGAAGCCACTGTTTCAGGCCACTCCACTTGATCCAGCCTGGCCTGAAATCACCGCTCCTGCTCAGCATTCCTACATTCTACCATCGCTTTTAGCCCCGATGCTGAACAAGCACAGCTCTCTCTCCATGTACATGTACGTAAGTATTTATACACATGCTCCCCACCACAGAAAGAGACCGATTTTGCAAGGTTTAATATTCTCCCAGTTCTGCTGTGGACTCTTCCTCTTTTGTTGCAGCTGTGGTTTTAGGGCAGGCTTTGTGGGTTTCAGAGAGTCCTTGGATGCCTTGGGAAACATTCTGCAGAAGCGCACTTTCTCTCCATGCATTTTGCACTCCAGCCACCAGGTCCTGAAATCTCAGTGCACAGGATTTCCCCTATTTAGATGAACACCAAATCTATTTGACTTTCAGGCATTGTTTCTGATTGATACCACTCGTTTATGCCTGCAGGGTCAGGCAAAGAAAGAGAAGAGGCAGCTGGATTCCCTCCTGCATCAGCAGTGGCTCTAACTGAGCCACAGCACAGCATCAGGATGCTCTGAATGGGCTAAGAACCACCACCACCTCACAGCCACGCCAGCCCTGGGGTGGCTGGTGAGAGCTGCTTTGCCACAGCTCTGGAGAGAACAAGATCTCACCCATTACCCCTAATGTCTCTGTCCCTGACACAGGAGAAGCAATACAGCCGACCTCGTAAAAAGTAAGGGAAAGCCTGCAAGCGCCAAATAACTGAAACAGAAACACCGTCTGCCTCTCCTGTGCTTGTCCTAGTTACTCATGAGGGAAAGTAACCCTGCCTTAGAAAAGCTGAGGATTAGCCTAACACACCTGGGTACCACCTGCTGCTTTAGTGTCTCCAGCTCACAGTTTTGTGACAAGCTGGGTGCTTGACAGCAATATCCCTTTGAAATGGCAGGTATAGTGCTGAAGGTTTGGAAAAGCCTCGCTGCAGCACAGGGTAATTGTCAATATGCATGAAGACAAGCTTCCTGGGGCTGGCTGGGGGCAAGAAGGGGGCAGCTCGGGTAGAAAAAAAGCTTAAACCACAGCACAAGGCATGCCTGTGCTCCAAACCAGCTACCCAGCAACTTGGCGCTATGGAGTTAGAGCAGCCTTGAGGTGGCTCTGACAGGCAAAGCACACAAATGCTGTGATAAGAAAACAACCCCCAAAGCAACAGAATGTCTCGCAAGGTTTAAAAGCACAGTTGTTTAGCCTTGCCCATTTGTATGGGAAGCAGGAGCCGCAGCTCCTGAACGTGGAGCTGGCAGGCAGCATAGGAAAGGAGAGGGAGGCGAGATATGTGGCCGAGGAATTTGCAGCCTTCAAGTTCCCTCTCTCCCACCTCCTCCTCTCGCAGGAAATGAAAGGAGCCTCTTTTGTGGAAGGAGGCTGGTAGGTGTGCATGCGTGAGCGTGTGTTTGGGAGCAGCCCGGCCTGGCTGCTCCCCTTCCCGGCGTGCCGGGCACCTCGTGTCCCCTTGCCACGCACAGAGACGCCGGAGCGCTCAGGGCTGTTCTCAGAAGTCTCCTCATGCGTGCCTGAAAAGGTGGATCAGGCAACGGAAGTGGCAAAACCACCAACATGCCCGGGCCCCGGAGGACTGCCTTTTTTTTCTTCTTTTTTTTCTGTAAAGCAACCCCCCCAAACTTCTTCCTCCTTCCCTCCCCCACTCTACCTTGCTGAACCGCAGTGCTAGAGCAGCAGAGCCTGAACTGGAGGAGAGTAAAGGGCAAAAAAGTGGCCATGGGCATTGTAAAGAGTGATGACAGGGACCAAGGCCAGCAAGACTGGCTGCTGCTGCCCTCACCCAGGACTGAGCATGGAGTGAAGCGGGCAGCCAGCCCTCTCCACCAAGGGTCTGCTTTAGCCTCTGTTTCCACAATAACAGGAACAAAAAAATGGGCTCTTCGTCCCCATCTCCACTCACTGCATCACACGATGTACCTGCATAGCCTGGTGGCCTCTCCTTCTTGGGAGGGAGAGGAAAAGCATGGCTGGAGATTGCACTTCTCTTTATATCTCTTTGTTAGCACTAAAGTCATCTTCTCCCCATGTTTGCTCCTGAGGCAGGTGGTGACAGTGGGCTGAGGAATGAGAGGGTGGCCCAAGCCCCCTCTTTCTGCACCCTAAAATGTCAGACAGCACAGGCTGCCTCAGCACAGTGATGGTGAACGGGTCTGCACCATCCCTTGTGGGCTTTTACCACCCTGATCCACAGCCACATGGTGCTGGAGACCTCTGAGTCCATGTTCAGCCCTTCTCGTTTTCTGGGTCAAAAATAAACCCTGCATAAATAATATTTTCTGAAAAAGAAATAATTTTTATTTCATGTTTTCTGTAGAACAAAAGGTATTGGGTGAAAGAAAGGAACTGTCTGAGAAGGTAGGAATCTCCCAAGAAGGAAGGGCAAATTCAGCATTGCAAAAAAAATTACAGTGCCAAAGGAAAAAGGTGAATGAGTTGCAGAGAATTAAGAAATTGAGCAAGTAATGTGCCATGTGAGTCAGTCCTGAGATCTACATGTGTGTATGGCATATAGGGTCCTTAGACACACAGCAAGGTGGGAGAGGAAAAGAAGAGTAAATAAAGAAGAAAAATGCAACAAATAAGCCTACTCAGAGATCTAAGGATTAAAAAGAAAACCTTTAGTAGAAATGGAAAACAGGGAGGCAACCAAACAAGAATATTCAGTCAGTTAAGGCTTGCAGGGAAAAGATAAGGGCAGCAAAAATGCAGAATGAGTTAATTATAGCCAAAGGGATTAAGGAGAATAAGAGGCCTTTTACAAATATATCAGGGGAAACAGAAACACTAGGTAGAAGGTGGGTCTGTTAATAATAGGTCAGAGTAGGGAAGGGAAATAATGAAACAAGGGGACAAATCATGCCAACAGCAGTGTGGGCATCTTCCTGTTACCAGCCAGTCTGAAACCTCCAAACCAGTGCAACAGGTCCATTGATGGTGACTGTTTTCAACCCAGAGACTCCCCATCCACAGGGGCAGATCTGAGCTGCCATCATAGTAGAGCTGGGTATGGAAATGAATCTCCCCATGCAGTGCCTGACACTTCCTACACAAAATCAATATGTTTTCAGAGATGTAATTGCCTCAGCCTGACTTTTTGTTCTGTAGGAGGCTGGAGACAGCACATACATCCAGCTTAGGCCACACGTGTGGTGCAATGGCCTTGGAAGAAGACCAGGTAAAACACACCACTGAGGGATAGAGAAACTGACCAACTAACCATGGGCTTCTCATCAACTCTTGTTCCTTGGCTTGGCTATTTCCTCGGCCTGCCTCTCTTACCTCCACTGAAAGCAACAAGAATAAAAGCCAGTAAATCCCCTGGGGTTGGAAGCCATGATTGGCAAATATTAGGACTTTGCAAAGCTTGCATCTCACTGATTTATGGGTCAGATTCTCACCTCCTAAGAAATTTTGCACAAGAATTTTAAATATTTGAAATATGTGCACATTTCTGACGTCAGGGTTTTGGCTTTCTCCCTCTTCAGAGGGAGTTTGGCTCCAAATGCCAGGTTTCCCTCTCAGTTCCTTTATAAAAACAAAAGGCTCAGTTAGTAAAACTACAGACTACTTATGTCTTCTCAAAGTCAAAAAAGAACCATCAGGAGACAAAAACTGTTTCACCCAGCTCCTTCACAGGAGGAAACCCACCCCTCTCCTGTCTGCCTGTGGGCGCCTTTTGCATACTGGAGCCTTTCCTTGAACAAGACCCCTCAGGCACCCTCCAGCCCCCATCTGCCAGGGAGTCACACAGTGAAACAAAGGGCCAGCTCCTTTGTCTGAGGAGACAAGGTGCCAACCTGCCTGTCTCTGTTTACCAAAGGGAGGGATATTAGCAGGGTGAGAATGGGGGCTGGGACCATTGCAGGGGTGGGGACCATTTGTCCTCTACTCCCAGCTCTCAGGCATTTTCCCAACCTTGCTTACTCCCTCTGATTTTCTATGTCTTGCCAGCTTGGCTTTTTTGAAATGCTTTAAATAGTTATTTAGGAGGCTGCTGCTTTAAGATAGATAGATAGATAGATAGATAGACAGATAGATAGATAGATAGATGATAGATTAATTCTATTTCTGAAAGGATCATGAGATCTAATTCCCTACAGCTCCATCCACCAATGATACAGGGTTCTTAATCCATGGATAACCATGGGTGCACACAAACAACCCATACCTTGTCCTTTACTCAGTGCTTGCTTTTTTCTGCATCCGACCCGCGTCTCCTGCCGAGAGCAGACAGTGAGGAGATACCTGGGGCCAAGTCCTAGGACACATGGTCATATCTGTTCCCCAGCCACAAATTTGCACACTCAACCATGTCAGAAATGGACAAACCCAGCCAGAAAAACATGTGGGACACCAACACTAGAGACTTTCCTTCCATACTCATCCTACTTACCTCGGAGACCACACAAGTGACAAAAACAAGTCAGCCTCCCTCCTTTTTACCTATGTTGCATGTTACAGGGTGAAGTTAATGCTCTCTATCTTCCTGCTGCCTCTGCACTTTCAACTCAAATACATAAAACTGCACAAGGAAGGAGAGGTTAAAATAACAACACTCCATTATAAATTATACACTGTCCTTTATAGGTCTTTCTTTTACACCATTGGTTGTTTTATCAGCATTATCTCTCTTGGGTGTTATGTTAGAGGGAGTCTCCAGGAAGATGCTGAACAGGATACTGGATTTTATAAAAAATAAAAATATATGCTGCTGCTTTGTATTGCACCCTCAGCCTAACGAATAACACACAGGTGATGCTTCTAGAGGCAGACTTGTGTATGTTCCCTCATCTCTTGCTGTATTTGTCCAGCAGTATCACAATGTGAGTCCTCCCACTTCTTCTGTCCTCTCACTCTGGCACTCAAGGGCTCAAATGGGAGCAGCAGAATTGCAAAGTATCGCTGCTTCTGTGGCTCAGCCCCTCCTGGAGCAGGGACAGAGTTCTCTTGCTCTCTGGACTCACACAGCTTTTTTTCTCCTGTGCACAGAGACTTTGCTGCAGTAGATCTAACCTGCTCTTATTTTTCTTCTCCTCATGTGGCTCCCAGTTTCCCAGGAGATGGTTTGCAAAATCTGGCCAGGAGAGGTGGTGTTGTGGGGAGGGAAAAGGAGGTAGAGCCCAAGCACCAAAAGCAGTAGCCACAGCGGAAGGCAGCGCTTTGAATGATCTCATGAATCAGCCACGACATTATCTACAGTGAAATGCCTGGGAAGGGGTTTCCCATGTCCTACCCTGACCTGGAAGGTTGAATCCACAGGGGCCTGAAGGGCATTTTGATTGCCAAAGACAAAGGCTAAATTAGAAGGAAATTATATTTTATTTAACCTCTGCATTGCGGTGGGGGCCTGAGGGGAGGTTAGAGGCAGGGGGGTGGTGACAGAGGCATTGGGATAATAAAGGGGATTCAGAACAGATAACTCAGGAACATATGGGCTCTCACTAAAGCAGTATGTCCCACTGAAAAGCCAATTTCCCTTGACATGCTGTCAGCCACTGCTGGGGGAGGGCAGAGTCCTGCATACAGCCCGGCCTGCCCTGCCAGGGCTGTGCTCTGCCATACCACCGTGCTGTTTAGTGCCAAGATATGGAATTTCCTTTTGGGAAAGGGCTGTGGTAATTGTCTCTCTTTACACAGTGCTTTCCAGACAACATGCCAGACATTGGAGCCCTTATACAGGCAAATCTCCCAGGGACACCCTGACTTGGCCTGTAAGCCAGATTGGGCTCTGAGTACTCAGCTGTATGAAGGATCGGGCTGAAGGACTGCAAACCTGTTGGTGCAAGGACCAGCTCTCCTGTAGGTGTCCTGTTCCCAAGGTGTGGCTGGTGGCCATTAAAAAAATCAACATCACAAGAGCTTTGGAGTGTGGGGTGGGGTGAATTTACCTCCTTGTTTACAGGGCATTTTAGCTGCAAAAGCTTTAGATGCTTTCCTCACATGACATTCCTGCAGGAAGTTGCTGTAGATGTCCTGAGGACCCAGGCAATCTGGTGGGTAGGTGGGGAAGGGCTATCTAGCAGGGAGGGACTGGGAGGGAAGGCAGGGAATGCAGCAGTGCCTCCAGGGGAAGGTGGGGCCCATACCACCCCGGGTGGTGGGCTTTATGCAAGAATGCCCCAGAGGAGAGGTGGGGGCCATGGCTGTGCAGTACAACCTGTGGTGTCAGCAAGGTGAGGCCTGGGTGGTGATACCCACTCTGGTCTGTTCTCAATGCAGAGAAGATAACAAAGGTATCTGAACATCTCCAATGCTTCTGTGAAACCCAGTCCTTTCAGGATTGCTCTCTCTCAAGTTTTTAGCGAGGCTGGAGGCACAAATAGGGTGGGAATCAGAGAACTAGAGGCGTGAGGAATGGCAAAGACCTTCACTACAGATCACCTTATCTGGCATTTCATCAGACAATGCAGGCCTACAATGGCACCTTATCACTTCTTTTGGGAGGTAGTTTCCGTACCTTTTATGCACCCAAGAACAGGTTGTATTTAGCACAATTTCTGTTTCACTGCAAGTAGAAAATATTCATGGATGTCAATATGAGTTTTTACTAGTGAAAAGAACTTAAAATGACACCCCCTCTTGTCTTCCCACAGTACCAAAATATCACACGTCAAAGATCCTCCTGCTGAGAGCTGAATTCCCCCTTCACGCAAAGTTCAAGGACTGAGGCTTGTTCCAAGCATTTCTATTTCAGACTCTTGGTCTTTGACCAAATCACTGCATTTCAGGCTTGTGCTGAAGACCTGAGGACCATATTTGTTTGTATTCCCTTTGCACTTAGGGGCCCAGGCACAGCCTCATACTTGGAGATGTACAAAGGCAGCAGAAAGCCTCAGCCTGTCCTGGGCAGGTTCTCCCAGATATGTGTTTCCTTAGAGGTCCTGGATACTCTGGGGACAGGTCAGGCACACACCAGTTCCCCAACTCTGCTGTGTTGGGAACCTACGGCACAAATTGATCTGTGGGGAGCATGATCCAAAGTGTCAAAACAGGGCCTTTAACATTTTCCACTGCCACCAAACCTGTTTGACTGAATTGCAGGTTAAAAAGGCATTGTGTCTATAATTGTTGGGCTTTAGAGAGCATGTCTTTTCCTTTAATGAAATACCTTGCTCATTCCATTCGAAAAGGAACCAAAGACTTCTCAGGTTTATGATAAAGTTGTAAAAATTTTATTTACCCCATATTTCCTGCTGGGTTATTTACGAGGCATTTTGTCAGCTCTCATAAAACTGCCTAGTAAAATATATTTTCTTACAAAAAAAATAAAATCATTTGTGCGGAACATCTTGAGAGCAGCGAGGACAGAGTTAATGGGATACACACACGTTCCGACCCTGGGAGAAAACAAAACAGAACGAAAGCCAGGCATTGTTGTGCTGCATTAGTTAATAATAGCTTTAGAGCTAAAATCCTGCTCCCACTGATGTTACTGGAAGTTGGTCCTTAATATAAAATAATCAGAGAACCAGCTGCCATGAATTACAGAGCCCCAAAATGAACCTGAAATTCATCAAAGCACCCAGAAGACACACTTCTCCTATTGAAATTTCACAGGAAACACCAGCTCAAGAAGTTTTTCTTTAAAGTATGGTGGTTTAGGTTTATGTAAGTTGGGGATGGATGCAAATTGTCACTCAGTCTGGAACCCAAGGTTGGTTGATTGTTAATACAATAACTTTTACCTAGTTAAGGGTCAAGAGACACAACACGAAGCTCCTTGATGTAAACCTGGAGGAAATCCCATCCTGGTAGTTGCTGTCGAATAAACAGCCTGGGCACAGGAAAAGCACGACCCACCCACTCCAGGCACAGCTGGAGTGCATTTGCCTCTCTTGGAGCAGAGTTTTTCAGTTTTGTGTCACATGTTTGCATCTGCTCAGTCCTCTGTGGTCTAAACTTTTGCTTTTTATTCCAGCAGTGCTCATGTTCCCTAATCCCAGTGGGAATCTTGAAGCACAAAGTTTGTTGTGCAGTATTACCCCTAACACCCTTCATTTCAACCCTTGCAGCTTGACTCCAGCCACACTCACCACTTGCAGATAAGCAGGACACAGGTAAAAAAGTCCTTTCCATGTGGCAGGCTTGACCTGGCTCAGTCAGGAGCTCAGCAAAGGTATTCTAGCTTGGAGGCATCAGGAATATAAAGGAAACAAGAAAACAATGAATAAAAGATAAACAAACAAACAAAACAGAGGAGGTTGTTTTTAAAACAACAAGACCTGGATGCTGGGAAGCGGTCAGAGGTCTTTTGTTCTGTGCCTGTACAGCACTTTGCACAGTACAACCCCAAATTACAGCTGAGCTCTTGCTCCTGCTACCCTGCAAACATTAAGAAGCAGCAGCCAAGTATGGGAAACAGGCAGGGAGCCAGGTTTGCAAAGGTATTTAAGTGTGTAGAGACACAGGGAGATATTTATTTACAGATGCTAGTAGAGGTCCTATTTCCTACAGGAGCCAAGGGGCATTAGGCTCTCACTCCAGCAGTTTATCAGTACCACCAGGATCTGTGTCTTCAGGTACAGATAGAGCTGGGCTTACCACTCCTCTCAATAAGATTTGTTTTCTAAAAGCCTCTCTTATCATGGGGTTGCTCCCTATGTGTCTGCAAAGCAGCCTTTGCGATGCAAGGCTCTTCCTCAGTCACAGAACCTGTGACAGCATTTAGCAATGACAGGTCCGTGCTGCTTTGGGCATATGCAGATGTTGGGCTGTGCTTTCCTTTGGCACAGCTGTGTTTCTCTTGGGAGGCAGGGACGTCATGAGGTGTCTGGGTGATCCAGGGGCCTGGAGCTACCCAGAAATCTCTGTCAGCCTGCCCTTGGGGAGTGGAAGGGGGGAACTGTCTGCTAAACAGAGCAGGGGTGGCTCCCTGGAAAACACCTGCACCAAATGGGATGTACCAGACCTAAGCTTTAACAAGCAATTCAGGAGCTGGCTGCAATTTTAACAGTTTAACCAAACTGGACCAAACTTCCTTTATGTCAGCCCTGATAGAAGTGTCTGATACATTAGAAAATGCCCTCCAACTGCTACAACCTCCCTAGACTGGACTAAGTCCATTACACTAACTCAGCAAGCAAATTCGAATTGGACTCACCTGGAATATTTGTCAGCTGTCTAGAAATAAATGCAGTGGAACTCCAATGCTGGTAGTCTCGAGAGGAGAGGAGAAGTGTGTCTAAAGGCTCTCTGGATGTGACTCGGAGTGTTGAGTAGGTGGAGTTGGAGAAGGAAAGCCATTTCTATTCCAGATATCAAATAAGCTCTCAGGAAAATTCCTTCTACAGCTTAATTCATTTAAAAAGAAAACACCTTTGCCTCCCAGCTTTCAAGAGGTTTTGGCATCCTCTACAACCAGCACAGTCGGTTGTTCCAGAATCAACAGTTTTGGTCAATGACTGACAAGGAAAGGCTGCTTTGCCTGAGTGCACCAGGGAGAAACCAGCAGACATGTGGCAGACACCTTATTTGCACTGGTGGGACTAATGCCTTTGAGTCAGCTTGCGAAAGGTGAGCTGGCAGGATGTTAGCATACTGCACGCCTTGACAAACCCCCGGTGATGAGAGAGCTGCTGGAGACCAGAGCAATCTGGCCCAGGAAGAATGTTTCTCCCCATTCCACCAGACCGTGGCTATTAATGGGGCAAACTCCAAAATTAAGACTACAAAAAGCACCTCCCTGTGCTGCAGGCAGGGGTCAGAACATATGGTGCTTGAGCTGCAAAGCTGCCATGGGTGCTGTCTTTAGGAGGGGAAACATAAAAGGACGCAGATAGTGGAGATGTGCAGTGGCCCATGCTGGGGTCTCTGAAACGCTGCCATTGATGGGAGTTCTTGTCACATCATTCCCATCATATGAGCAGACACGAGGCTTGGAGCTGCCCCTCATTTTTTTCCTTCTTTGCAACAAGCTGCGTTATTTCTCTTCCCTGCTGCCAGTTGGCATCAGTGACCAACTTATCCACATCAGACACAAAGATTTGGGTCATCTAAAGCCAAGCAGGACCCTCATCTAGGGAACACTCTGGGGCTGTTTAATAAAGTTAAGAGACCAGAGAAGCATCCAAGCTTTCCCACCGTAGCAGGAGAAGATGAAATTCTTTAATTGTTTGTGTTTGAGTGAAACTCATATAAAAAGAGGATTTGGGATTCTGGGGAAGCTTTAGAGTGGAGTCTGACCTTAAGCCATGTTTCTGAACAGCATCGCACGCTCTCACACTGTGCTCCCTGCACCCACTCTGGGAACTCAGCCCTCACTCACATCCCTCTTACTCAGGCGCATGGAGGGATTCAGGGAGGCAGCAGATATTTTATCCTATAGTTAGTACAAGATCTTTTGGGGCCTGTAGTCCGGGCAACTTAAAAGAAGCTGTGCCTCTCATGGGCAGACAAACACACAACCACTGTGCATCCCATTACATCTCAATTATCCAGTTATGCAGAAGTCATAAAGTGGTTTGGATCCCAGGTTGGGGTCTCTCCTTAACCCAAATTTGAGCACATCTGCAACGTTTAACATATTCTGCTCTCATTCTACTCCACACAGTCCTTATCACAGTGCTCAGACTTTTCCAAAGAGTAGTAAAAGGAATAGACAAATCAAGTTCAGCATGAGAATTTGGCTTAGAATGGCAGAAATCTCATAGGACAATCAGTTTTCATAATTCTGTCGTCATTTGGGATTGAAGTTCTGTGAGACTGCTAAATTAGCTGCTATTTAGACCCAAACAAAGTCCTATCTGCTAAAATCCACCCAAATTTGGAACTAGTAGGGGTAACATGAAATCTAAGAACACAAGCAGAGCAGCCACCAGCCCAGATGCATACTGGAAACAACTGTAGAAGGATCTGAATCTGAATTTCCTAAACCACAGACAAGCTCATTAATGCTATAGTCAGCCTGTGTGTCATCTCTCAATCTTGATAAAAACAAAGTGAGGTTTGGTGGTGTTGGGTTTTGGTTGGTTGGGTTTTTATTTTCTTTAATTGGTAGATACAGGGACCACTAGGAGCTGTTTTAATTTTTTGATCTTGAAAGTCCTTATGGGGTGGGAACTCTGCCTTCCATCTTTCACCACCTCACATTCACAAGTCACTTGTAGAGATGATAAGAAGCCTTTCTCTTATAGATTGCATGAATTTTGTTGTCATTTGAGATGCTGTAGCTTTGGATATCATCAAATCTGTGGCACAAGCACAGGCTTGAAGGTGAAACACAGAATCCTTCCTCTGGCTCAAAAAATGCCAGGATGCTTGGCCTCAAATGCCATCTGGCACAGTGGAAATCTCACTGACAAAGACAACAAGTAACCAAAGTGACAGTAGAGGAAAAAAACCCAGTCATGACAGCACTGACTGCTTATTGCTTTTCTTAAAATTACCCTATTTTAACCTACTATACCTCTATGAGGAATAACTAAAGAGACTGGGGCATTTCAGCCTGGGAAGTAAATGAGAGAATAAATTATCGCAGAGGGCTATAAAATGCTGTGTGGAACTGGCAAAGGTGAACCAAGAACAACCGTTGAGCAGCTTTTATGGCAAGGGTAGGGAGCAACTGGGGAAGCTGGGAGGAGGCAGACTCAGAACAAACAGAAGGCAGTGTCTGGGCAGTGTATGCTACAGCCTGGCCCCACCGAGTCTCTGTTTTGAAAAATAATCCTGACGAGGGCCACCAGCCCTGACGAAGCCTGGCTGAGCAAGCACCAAATCTCTGCATGCTCAACTGAAGGGCAGGTCTGGTTAATGACAGGGAGCCTTTGTGAGGGGTTGTCTCAACTGCAGGGAAGACAGATGCTTTCAGTCAACCCTAAAAAAATAGTTGTAGCTTTTTTTTTTTCCCCTGGAAATGACATACGAGTGGATTAAGAGCCTTCCACCTTCTCATAATGCTGGATGGCAGGAATGTTTAGCAGTCAAAGCATGGCACAGGCCGGTTCAAATTCTCATGCTGCAATCCTGGTTTTACCATCAGTTTATTGCATGGCATTACAAAACACACCTAAGGTCTTGGCATATATATGATGGGTGTCAAACCAGCAACAGCCAGGGTCCTGCAGTCTAAACTTTGGCTCAATTTGAGAATGATTGTCTTTGCATGCTGGTATCTCAGGAGGGTGGGACTTCACTTAACACTGCAAAGGTTTAAGGGTGTCCAAGTGTTAATTGTGCATATTTGAATCAGACTGAGTAAATTAACCCCAGTTTTTCAGGGTAAGTTGGCAGAAGGCAGAACCATCTGCAAATGGAGAAATGCAAACAAGGAGGAAAAAAGTTCAGTTTTGCATCTGGAAAGAAAATGCACATCTTAGGGTTTGGGTTTTTTGTTTCTACTTGAGTTTTAGTGCTGGTCTTCTCTGATGTTACACCTTCTGGCACAGGAATGAAACCAGTCTAATTTCAGTAACTGGTCAAGGAATGCTCAGGCTTTCTGAAGTCCCAGCCTACTTGGTTAGCTCTATTTCTGAGACAGAGAACAGCAATCTTTCTACTTTTAACATCAATAACACCAGTTATTCTCCCAAAGAATTATTATCAACAATTCCTTTGCTATATTTACAAAGAAGCGGGGCTATTCTTAGAGAAAACACTAAAAAAGCCATATTATTTAGCTTTCTTGGCAGTTATACAAAAATGTAAGGAATGTAGTCAGTTAAAAACATCAAATCCCCAGCACGAGCCTATAAGAGCTTTCTAATGCATATTTACAGTATAGAAAGCAACCACTTTCCTGTTTTGTAGAACAAACAGGGAACCTTCTCTTTTCCTCCTAGCTGTTCCTGAAGGCCAAGTTAGACACAGTTAGACACACATTAAGTTAGACACAGAATGTTGCTTTTAATGCTGTGGGTTGTAAACTTTTAATGCCTAGAAAATGGGACTTTATACTACAGCCTTCTTTTCCTAAAAAGGAATTGGAGGCAAATTTTAGTGCTGGTTTTAGGAAAGTTCTGAATTGGCAGCCCAGGGTATCCAAATACTCCTTTAGCCACAACTTGGTTTGCCATAGGGAACAGCAGTGCTAACTTCTTCCATGCTGCTGCTGGCCCAGGCAAGGGCATGCACCCCAGAGAGGCGGGGACTGGGGAAAACACTGAATTCCTGTAGGGAATGGAGCTCCCGGAGGAAATGGAATGTGGAGCTCAGTGTGGGGACACTGGGATTTGGAAACACAAGCAGGGGACCACCCCACTGTCTCCACACATGCAACAGCATCTTGGTACTTTGCTCCAGCCTCTGAATACCATTAGGAAGAATCTCGTGGAGGCATTACTCGCTGCTTAAGAAGGAGACTGTGTGGTGCATCCGGATCACGGCTTTCCTGATGATGCTGAAAACAAACAAAAGACAGGCGTTATTGCCTCAGATTTTGGGGTGAGGGTGGGTGTTAATGAGTTCATCTCTTAGCTGGTGAAAATGGACAAATGACACCAATGTTACTTGTATTGCATGAAGCCCAGAAGATTTCCAAATAGTTGTGTCAATACCTCCATTAAAGAATAGTCTTTTTCACTTTTTTCACAAAGAAATTCAGTCTTTGGGATTTTGTAAATTAACTGGTAAAGACAACATACTGCAAGGGATAATCCTTTACAGGTAGGACTTTTTTTCAGCTATAACTAAAAAAACCCCCTCCATTTATCTCTTATCTTGCCAGTGTTGGAGACCTCCTGCTCTCCTGAGCCACCTTGAAACTGAAGATCTGAAAAGGCTCCAGATCCCATTCCCCATACTTGAAATTAGCTCAGGTTTCCCTGGTTAGAGTGAGGCTGGAATAATACTGCCCTATCCCAACCTCTGAACCATATCACTATTTGTTGCTATTCTGCTGCTAGAAAGCCTGTTGTTTAAGATACGTTTTCAGTGGGTCCCTCCTCAACCTTTCTCATGGAGGTGATAAAACTGCTTTGAAGTTCTCTACAAGCTTTTGTTTTTAAAACCAATATTCACTGAATTTATTTGGATTATTATTTTTTCTTTTCTGATCCTTATGTAAGATAATGGCCGAAAAGGTCAAAATCCTTCCTTGACCTACATTGAATCAGTGCTCCAAAACTGGAAATGTGTTTGGTTTCCTTTGCCCAAATGGCACTGGCCAGTCCTGAGAGTTTTATCATCGTCCTCCCAACCAAGGGCGCAGTCTCCCTCTTGCCAGGCCGTCCAAATGTGCCACAGCCCTGACACTGCAGTGGGAAACAAATATATCATGCAATCATTTTGCAGAGTAGCATACCAGGATCTGACAAATTAGCCCATCACAACACCCTGCTGCTCTGTTGGCACAAGCTAAAACCAGCAGGAGAGCAGCTTGGCTCTCGCTACCCTGCCATGGAGCAAGGCAATGCCAGGTCGGAACAAATCCTAATATGGCCCATAATCCCACTGCAGTGAAGGGATAGGACCTAGGGGAGTAATTGCTCCTTGAAGCAGATGATGCAACCCCAGTCAGGATTTCTATGGGCTTTTGTGATTTGTACCATAACCACATGCTTTTTTTTCTACTTCAGAGTGATCAGAACTGAACAAGGCCTCACTCAGAGAAAACCAGGCAAGAAAATGACCACAGCTGAAGCCATCAAGAGGAAAGGAGAGACTCTTCAGCCTTTGGCTTCCATTTGCTGTCATGTAACAGTCTCATCATTGTAAGAAGTGTCAATAAGATACCAACAGGGTAAACAATTGTCAGACAGATTTTCACAGAGCCAGTTGACTGGACCATGGCTGCTTTGTACACAATGCCAATGCAGTGTCATTTCTAATGGGGGAATTTATACAGTGTAATTATGTCAGAATTTGCTCCAGGCTACACACTGTTGCATTATAAACCTGGCCATTGCCTGTGATTAGTCAGAGCTTTAAATAACACTGAAAGTAATTATATCAAGCCAGAGGAAGAAAAGTGGTGCATTCCAGTGCTTGCCACATACCAGCCCCTGAAGGGGGTTAGCTAACGATGATGCCCCTTTATTGCTGGAAGTTTTGATACCTTAGGTCACATTCTCATCACCTGGATCACCTCACAAACCATTTAAAGACCTTAATTTGGCCCTTGTAATTATGGAGCAGAGGGGACTTCATGCAAGGCACAAGATTCCCGGATGATTGGCTATAGATGGATGCGATTGAAATGCAAAGAGATGGAGGCTGCCTCACATAGCAGCACATGGCCAAAGGGGCTTTGCATCAGCGAGATCTCCCGGAATGTTTGTAGGCATACGTGGATGTCAGGCATGCTGTCACCAGTGACCTGAGCATTAAGGGCAGGTCTAGTTGCAGCAAAAGGTCACGTTTTCGTCCTGATGGTGGTACTGGAAAAAGCAAGGCTCCTCCAGGCCTGCATGAGCATGACATCACATTGCCAGTGCTCTGCAAAGGTGAGGGCTCCATCCAGGAGGGACAGAAGGAGGATCTAAAAGACAAAGTGATGAATGAAAGGTGAGCAGATCGCAGGGTTATGTGATACTCCTATTTTGCATTTTCTGTTAAAAGAGCCCTTATCATCTGGCATCCTTAAATCCCCATTTCCAAGAGAGAGAACACAGATCCTTTGCTTTCCAAGTCATGTTAAACTTCAGTTCTGTGAAGGAGACAAAGCTGGCTGATACCTTCCTTGCTCTGGCCCTGGTCCCACAGGGCTATTACAAGCTATTCTGATTTGTAGCAGCTCTCCTGAGGGCTGTTACAATGGTTGGGAATTGCCACCACACATCATTTGCAGCCTCACTCAGTCCTGCCTCCATCTCTTGGTCTGTGTCACAGGGAGTGCTTCCCCTTTACTTTTTCTTTCCAGTAAATGCTCACTTGGACATGAAGCAATGCACGGAGAGCTCCACAGCTCATGGGATGAGGCATCTGAGATGCTGCAGCCAAACTGGACTGAGTCACAATCAGAAATGATGCTATTGCTGGTGCCTTACAGTGTCTGCCCTAGAAGGATCTGAGACACTCAAGACTGTACAGATACACTCTTAGAAACTGGGAGGATAATTAATGAGAAATCCCCACTACTTCTGCTTCTTCCTGACCTGAAGAGCTATAGAACCAACAATTACTTGGTAGTATTCTGGTATTTCTACTTTTGTCTGGGATGAGAGTTAAACCAGGTGCTAGATTGACAACAGAAATAACAGAATGGTGGAAGATTAGCCAAATCTTTTTTTTGCTGAGATTTTAAAAATTCCCTTTCATTTTATGAGCCAGCATTCAGAATAGTTTTCATTTGTTCTGGACTGATTCACCCTTCCCCTTCCTTTGACCTGATAGGACTGTGACTGAAGCTCCAGGCTGTGCATCCTGTTCCAGCTGCAGCCAAACTCCGTGCAGAGGTGTCTGTCCACAGCTGCTTTTCATGGCTCTCATCCAGAGGTTGCCACCTCTTCTGATCTGCCAGCACAACTATTTGTGCTATCAACTATTTGTGTCATCACTTCCCCAGCTCTGTCAAAATAGTCCTGCTTACAGAAGACTGAAATTAAATCTGCTTTAAAATACAGATACCACATAGGTCTTTACTGTGATGGGACTAAGAGAAGAACTGCTGTTAAAACAGCATGTTCAGGTCAGTGCATTGAGCAAGAACCAGAACAAGCATCCATACAAGACACATAATGTACCAGCATTAAAGAAACAGGGCTGGAGGCAGCAGCTGTGCAGCATCCCCAGCCAACCTCTCTTCTGAGCACACTCTCCTGCCTGGTCTCCCTCTTTTCCCCTCCTTCTCACTTGACCTGTAAAGAACTGCCTCAATACACTGAACTGGCATAAAACCTAACCAAACCAAAAATTGCTTTCATTTTGCTGCTCAGCATCCTGAACAGGCTCAGAGCAGTATCCAGTGAGCCCCAGAGGCAGTGAGAGGAGGGAGGCTGCTGTGCAGACACAGCCCATACATTGCTGTAACAAGATGTGTCTCTCTAGGTCTTAGTCAAAAAATCTGCATTTCCAAGCTGCTGTGAAAATAAAAGATGCTGTGGGCAACAGAGCGGGAACTGAACAGAGGTAAATTTGTGTTTTAAATGAGAGAAAGGGGGTGGGGTGAAGAATAAAGGGCAGTGAGAAGAAAGATGCATTTTTTGAACAAAGCACCACTGTTTTAAAGGACAGGGTATCTCCTGAGTTACTTGAAGTCTGATAATTTTGCATCCACTTCTGGATGGTAATTCCTAGTCATTTTAAATCATGTCATCAACTGTTCTAAAAGAGCCAACCTTGTTGGCTGTGTTTATCAAACATGCAGTCACATTATGTGCATGCATTGTGTCTATCAACTGCGAAAAAGGAAGTAAAACCCAATACCTCCATCAAATTTTCCATCTGAGGTGCTTTATCTCAGTGTAAGCAGTTCAAAAGTATAAAATCCCCAAATCTCAGGTAAACGGATATGTGGTTGGTTGGCTAGCTGTGATTTACTTCCAGTACCTCCCTGGTCTGGAATACCTGGATGTTCGCCTGGAACTGTTTTTCCTTTTCACTTGGAAGGGGGTTTTGACAACAGGGATACTTTCTGCCAAAGGCTCCTTGTTGCTTGTTCATAAATTTCTCATGTGAGTGAGAATACCACTCAGCACTGCACTGGGAGCAGTGAAAGCCTGTTGTGGCTGGAGCTCTCCGTGTCTGTGCTGCTCCCACTCTGACCATCAGAGTGCTGAACTGGCAGACCTGGTCCGTAACAGTTGTGCATTTGGCTGGTTCCTTACCACAGTGGAGCACTGAGAGGTGGTGGCTTAATATTGCCAGTGCCCAGGGTATCCAGCCTTTCTTGCCTAACAAACAGGGTAAACCAAGCAAGGTTTCACTCTGAGCTGCTTACCTGCTCCACTGTGTAGAATTTCTGAGCATGGCAGGTGGGGGATGCTCCAGTCCCAAGCTGTGCTGGTGACATGTGGCTCTGAGGGCCTCTGTACTGGCACAGTCCCTGTTCTGAGACACCTCGGGAAAGACTTCAGGGATCTTCCAGCTTCCCTGCTTGAAGGAGAAAGAGAAGTTAACTTTTCTTACTTCCTTAGGCTTCTATTAATAGTCACAGAAGTCGCAGTGCTACAGCAGCCTGTAAAGCAAAGCAAAACCCCACTGCACAGGGCCTTGTAATTGGAAGAGCAAGTAGAACAAAAGGCAAGTCAAAGATGTGCGTGGGCACAGATGCTCCAATTTACAGCCCTGTATTCCTCTTCAAAACACCTCAGCAAGGTGTTGGTGACCATGACTCTCCGATGAGAGAAGGAGGCTTTGCTCCAGGGAGTGACCCAAAGGCTTGTGAAGCCTGTCCCCAGTCCTGGAGTACCACTGGGCTGTCACCCAGACCCAAGTCCCTCTGGTTCCTCCAGCAGTAATACAACACTGGCACAGCTTTGCTGGGGAACAAGCAAGGCCAAACAGCCTCTGACTCTGCCATGTATCAAATTATTTTGGTCCCTTTGGTGCAGAGTTGGAAGGAACAGATCCCAGTGAATGAGGGGGTGTCTGGGCTATCAGAGGCATCAGTCGGTGCCAGGTGGGGATTCAGGGACTTAAGCCTTGGAGGTGATGAGACTCCCATCATGGACTGCACCAGAGTTGTGAAAGAAGTGGTAGAGAAGGTGGATTCAGCCAGATTTGAAAAGGACACAATTTCCCTTTCATTTGCCCTTCTTTAGCTGTCTCTGTCACCTCTCAAACACCAAATTTCTTGTGTTGCAGAGATGCCTGTAACATTTGCAGGAGAAGCACTTTTGGGGTGGGAATTTCAGGTATGCTGAGCTACAGCCTCACAGTCACCTGCACCACAGCCATCAAACTTGGGAAGGACTGCAGGAACTGGGAGGTGGCATTGAGCATCCTTGTGGAGCCTGGGTGCCAGTGAGGAGACAGATCAAGAGAAAAGAAATGGAGAACAAGAATTGTTTTATTTTCCTACACTAACATAGCCTAAAAAGTTAATTGACGTGGCTTTGCCCCATCTCTTGAGCTTTTCTGAAATAAAACCTGTGGTTTTGAGTGCTAAAAAGTGAAATTGATGAAGTGATGAATGAGATGTGATGAGGTAGAGCAGATAGGGATGCACCAGGACAAGGAGGAGAGCAAGAAAAAGGCATACCAGAGAAAAAGGAAGAAAGATTGGTGGAAGAAGGCTGTGGTGTGGCAAAGAAACCCCTTCAGGAACAGCATCCCAGGAGCAGCAGCCAGCCAGCGTGGCTTGTTCCCGGCCTCCAGCCTGGTCCAACTGCAACAACATCTGTTACACTTGAGCTCGGCTCGGTTAGTGGCATGTTTGTTTAATTGTGGGCCTGGTTTGTTATTTTGCTTCCCATTAGGAAGCTGAAGAAAGAAGGAGGAGGGTGTTTTCATTCTGGGGAGCATTTTGCCAGGACAATGAGGTTTTTTTCCATGGCACTGGGTAGTCAGAACTAGCTGTACTGCTTCTCGCGACAAGGCAGACGCCTCCAAAGCCCATTGTTCAACCTGATGCATTAAGGGCTCACACTTGTAATTTTGGCGCTGATCCCCTTCTCCCATTGTGTGAGCAGAATGGGGTGAAAAAGGAGAGTCTGTCCTCTTTATCTGGCAGCAAGAAAAGGAGGCAGCAGTGGTGGCAGTGACTCCTCTGCCCGCCAAGGTTTCAGCTCTCCTGTGGCAGTGGTGGGGAAGGGGGGGTTGGTGGCTTTGAAAGCTTCCCTGGTCACTCCCAGGAAAGTCACCCAGCTTTCAGTCTGCTGTAACTCTTTGGCCTCCCTCCAATTTTCCCAAATTCATCACTGTCTATTTTGGAAAAATGACTTCTTCCTGCCTGAGCATTCAGGCTTTTTTGTTTTAATAAAACAGAGAATTGTTGAAAGGGGAATTTTCTAGTGCTGAACTGCAGCCCTGAAACAAGTACCCTCTGCTGCTCCATGCACTGCTGTCGGAGAAGAGCAGGAACAAACCCCCATGCCCCTGTCCCTTCTGTGTTTTTTCTCCAGATGTGACCAAGGTGGTGCAAAGGGCTTCCATGACATGGACATCTCCTTCCTGTGCCAGGGATTCTGTCCAAGCCCCCTGAGAGATGTTGGCTTGTCAGAGGAGCTGGCATGTGCAGGCATGTCCTGGTGTGTTTGTCTTGCTCAGAGGCAGGACAGCTGACCAGGTTTCTGAGTCAGCACCAAGCACAGACCTGTATAATGGTCTGACAGCAGAAAGCATGTCCTAGCAACCACTGGGACAAAAGAGCGTCAGGAACAGTGATGGGACAATTTAACTTTGTACAGTACAGTTCTCCTGCTCCTTCATCAGTGCTCAAAACTAGAGACCCCAGCTCAAACCACTGGACCCAGACTTCGTACCTACTGCAGCAATGTGCTGAACTCACAAGTGACACTTCAGACATCTGCTTAAAAAGCAAAGCAAGAAACCTCTCTCCTTAAAATTATGGCTGGATTTAAAAAAAAAAAAGAACAGAGCATCAGAAACTTAAATATAAACTGAAATTATTAAACAGGCAATGCAAACAGAGCCCTGACTTCGCAAATATTTGCATATGCAAAAACCCTGGGCACTTGGAGCTCAAGAGCAAGGATCCCCTGTCTAAACATACTCATAAGGACTGGCATCTGCCAGGACACTGTAAAGGCTTTGGGGTGTTACAGCAGGGATCCACTGCTGAACCCCAGCAAGAGCCCACATCTGACCAGAACCTCATTAGCAGAAATAAAATGTCTTGGATCTTAAGCAACCTGGACAGATACATCAGAAAAACAGTGGAAAAAATTTACAGTAAAGTCAGGAGAGGGATGCAGATTTTGAAGACAACTACAAAATCCTTCCCAGCTTCAATGCTGCAGACTCGAGAGTGTCCAGCCCTGCTTTGGGAGCTCCGTACTCCCTGTGCCCAGTCTGTCCTCCAAGGAAGGACCCAGCCATGCCTGGGTGCATTGTGTGGATCCCAAACCTCACCCCCAGGCCTGCTGGCTCCATGTTACCTTTAGAAAAGGACTTTCCTTGACTGCAATTGCACCCCCAGGCTGAAACCAGCACTCCAGTCACACCTGGAGTCTCTCTGTGCCAGCTGCATTCAGAGCTTGGTATTTTGGGTGAGCTGCCCCAGCTGGTGGAGATTTGGGCAGAGGAGTCCTGCCCCTTTCACATTGTTCTGGCTGAGTGTGATCTGACCTGGGGAGGGAAGGGGGACACTTTGATGGGCTTCTTCCCCCAGCACCTGAAAGCTAGTTATGTGTTGGCAAATTATGGTAGGAACTTTAAATAACTAGGAGTCTTGCTGCCAACTAATAAGACTCACTTTACTGAGCTAATTCCATCTGCGTAATTAGGTGTCTAACTCCAGTTACATGCCTTGACCATTGGAAACGACAGCTTCCAGCCCCACAGATCAAGAATTATCCAGGTGCAATGGAGGACTTTTGAGGTTTGCCTGTTTCTAAAGATCCATCTCTGCTGGTTTCAGCTACATTTAAGAGCTATGCTCTCTTCCTTCCAAACATGTGCCTCTTACATTTTACACCATCTATGCCTGTCTCAGCGCATGACCTCAAGGGACAGGAGGCATCATCATACCTGCTACCTTTGCAGAGCAGCACATCCTCCTCACTTGCATTTGACCTCCACAAGTGTCAGCCAGGTGAAAACAGCAGTGTCTTTTCCTTGCTGGAGCCACACATGAACAGACTGACCCGATAAAAACACTCTCCTCTGTAAGGCAGAAATCCAGCCTTAACTCCAGCCTTGCCAGCCATGGCTCACTTGACTTTCTGTACAATGTGAGATGCAGTTTGCTAACCTGTTCCAAGGCAGTGGAGTCTGTGGGTGCTGCCTGCATGAATGCTGTAAGCCATAGAAGGTAAATTTACTTGGGATCTTGCACTAAAATGGCTTTATGGGACACACTGCGGTTCCCATGTTCTTGGGCACCAGCTTCCATCTCCAAGAGCACCATGGGCACAACAACCTGTGGTCAGAGGCTCAACAGCCGTGTAGTTTAACTTGATTGTAAGGTCTGCATGGAGCGAATATTAACGAGAGGCCTCCTGCTGCAGGGCTGACTGAGCGGAGACTCGGTTACAGAACAAGTGTCCATTAGTGCAGGAGGCAGTGCAGATGTTATCTGGCTGCAGTATTATCCCTCGCTGTCCTAACTTCGCTGTGGACAGTTAAGATCTTGATGACATTATGAGCAGGGCTAGGGGCAAACTGTGGCCACAGCCAGATTAGTGGCACACACAGGGCCCGGCTGGGGAAGTGCTGTCTGCTGGCACAGTCGCCCGCTGCTGTGGCTGCTCCTTTCCTGGGCTGGCCCATTCCTGCTCTGCAGAGCAGTGCCCCGTGGCTGTGCCAGCGCAATCCCTTGCAAACCATCACACTGAAATAAGGCGAATTTAAATAAAACCACCAAGGAAAACACATGGCCCAGTCACACGCCCAGCAGCAGTAAGCAACAGGCAGAGAGACATTCCCTGCTTTGCTGGGTGAAAGGTGTGACGGCAGGATAACCTCTCCCGTGGGTTCAACCCCGCACCTCCCAGCAAAGCTTTTACCACCCTCAGCCCAGGGGCGGGTGATGTTTGCTTAAGCTCAGGCTGGTTTCACGTTTTCACAGTGATATGATAATTGCGTTTAGATAGCCCTGTCTCTCTCTGCTGGGCTTTCACAGGGCTCTCCTGGCCTCCAGCAGGGCTCATTTAAAAGCGGCTCCGCTCTCAATGATACGCCACAGTGTTTTCAAAAAGAAACAACCAGCAGTGGCTCTCTGGAAAAATAACAAAGAGACCCAATTACAAGCAAATGTGTTGAAGGGTCCCAGGGCCGTCTGTGGGCAAATTAGGGCCAATTAAAGGTCAAAATGATTTAAGGTATAAGGACAAGAGAGAGAAGGGAAACAATTGGTCAGATTCCTGCACAGAATAAGTGTCTGCTGCTAGGTTTGAATATGTTTTAGCACCCAAACAGTGGCTAAACGTCAGAGTTGAGGTTGTGCCTGATTTTTAAAGTGGGTAATTTTTACTTTCTCTTCTGTCCATGCTCAAGAAAGTGCTTTGTGTGCTCAGAGTCAGCAGTCCACCTCTGATGAGCCCTGCTAGGACCTGGCACACGGCTTCCTGCATGGCCCCTGTGCAATCCCAAGCCCTTGAGCAGCAGTGAGCAGATGAGTTCCATTGTCACCTGAAAGCTGTGTGGAGGATGTGCTCTGGCTATCCCTGATATCCAGAGGGGCAGAGGGGACTCAGTGCAGTACTGCAGGTCCTCGCTGGCCGAGTTACAGCTGGGGCTTGGACCAGCTCTTTCGTCAAGTTTGTTGAACTCAACACAAAGCTAAATATTTTCTTGGGGGAGTCAGATGGCTCCCCAAGGGAAATGGTGACAGCCATGCTGGGTGACAGCCCTGTCCCATCTCTCCACTTCCTTTCCCACCACACCACTGCAGTTCTGACCTCTTCCTGTACTCCTGTCAGCTCCATGACCTCCTGGCATGTCCATGGACAAGCTGGCCATGGCTGTTTTGGGCAGATGGACTGCCGAGCCTTTACACTCACCTTCCTGCAAAGGTACATTGAAATGCAGGACTGGACGTAACTCTGAGGGGTAATGCTCAACCACATAATGTAAAAAAACTTTTTCAGCATCAGTAGACAAGACCCTTTGGGATGATTGTTTGGAAATGTTTAAACAGTCATACTCAGCTGAGGTGCACAACCCTTCTGAATGAAACTGTCTTCCCTCCTGCTACCTAGGCATCAAAGCAAAGGGAAAAGCAACTTCCCCCTCCCTCACTAGGATGTCTGTTTCCCTGCCCTCATAGATGAGATCATCTTCATCCACTTGAAAATGCTGAAATCTCATCCAGAAATGGTCCAGCACATGAATCTGTAAATGGGCTGGGGATCTGACACCAAGTTTCCATACAGAATCTGTCCCTCTGCCTGCAGTCACCACAAACACCCCAGATATGCTGCAACAAATACAACTAAATACTTTCACCAGATCTATTTAAAACCAGAGAACATGCTCAGCCTGTTTTCTGTTGAATTTCAGATGAACTGTATGGAGGAGTTGGTTTTCTCATTGTTGTTTTTACCCAAAGAAGCCTGGGTAAGGTTTGAACGGATTGCTTCCCCGCATTTCCCCTGGTTCACCGTGGAGATCCACACTGACACTCAAAGGAGTTAAATGGAAAAGCCAGGGGCACTCTGCCTGCTGCAGGGAGAGGGATGGCTGGGATGGCTGGACCCTGGGCACAGAGAAGTGGGTACTGCATGATACAAACCCTCACAGGGGGATCCAGGTCTCATTTCATGTTCATTTGCTCATCACTGTCTCATTTTAGTAATGGACAAATGTAAAGACCTAAAGCTCTAATTTTTAAATTATTTTTATTTAATTTTCTTTCTCCCCTTGCCCCTTCCCTGCCCAAGAACAGAGGAGCCATTTGGAAAAAGTACCCTGAATTTAGAATTCACACATTCCTTGATGAAGAAATGCTGAAATCTGGAGAAAGACTCAGGGCAAAATAGTCCTGACATAGCATTTTGAATAGCCCATGATACTGGTTGGGTTTTTATAAGACAGCAAATAAAACCATTCAGGAAGAAATGGCACCACAAATGGTTTTACCCAATTATTCATTATTCAGTGTCATCTTCATCATCCCCTACCTGAGCCTTTGGAAACAGCTGATTATTGATGACACATTTCCATGCAGACTTGCTTAAAACACCCACAAACAAACCTAAAACAATAAGAGAAACATAGTTTAAACCCATTTTACAAATGGCTCTAAAACATCTAACCCTGTCCCATCTCCTTCCCCCTTCCTACCATCTCCAGCTGGAAAAAAGACCATAAAGCAGTGTTGTGCAGTCACATGTAAATCCCCTGTCTCTGTTAAGGCAAGAGATTAGCCTGTTAACAAAGTTACCTTGTCACCTACTCTGCTTAATCCTTGCATTTCAAAGTGTAATTTTATTGAGCGCCTTGGAGCTGAAATCTGGTATGTGCTATTTATTTATTTCGTTCCCTACTTTTTTTTTTTTTTAAATTTTAATTCACCTGGAGCCCAAAAGATTTCATTTTCCTGCCCTGCTGAAACCTGTGACTTTTGGAAAGGCAGCACCTGTGCTGTCTGTATTAATTTTAATACATTTATTTAACCCTTTGGGGACTGAGGTAGTGCAAAGACCCCCCTCCTCCTCCTCTCCCCACACCTTTCCGAGACGACAGTCAGACAGTCTCCACACGGTGCCGTACGGCTGCTGGTGCAGTGGAGTATCCTGGCCATAAATCTGTCAATACAAAGAGAACAACACACACACAAAAAATGTGGCTAAAACCAAGAAATGTAGCATAATTACAGGTTCATTACTGCAAACAAAAGCATCCCCCGATCCCACCCCTTTGGCAGGGACGGGAGCAATTCAAACAGGCTCATTATGTAGTTACCTAGCTAGGGTCAGAGCCTCCTGAATAGCTGCTGTGGCTCTGCTTATTATCCGGCCCCGGACGCTGGGAATGCGCCCGTTCAAGCTGTGGAGGTGCAGGAGCGCTGGGAGCAGCGAGGTTCCAGGTCTGCTCTCCCCCGCCCTTCCTACCTATTGTTATCTCCATCCTCAGAAGATCTGCCTTTGTACTCGCTTTAAAGAGTGTTTGGCCATCCAAAATGTGCCAGGTTGACGGCCTTGGAGACTGAAGTCTTGTGCTTATCTGCCCAGTGGGTACAGTAGGAAAAGGGGAGATGGGACAGCAACGGGCATGGGAAGGGGAACAACATTTTCATCTCCATTGTCTGCTCCATTTCCCCTCCAAAACTGCCCACCACAAGGCTGGATGCTGGCTGGGTGAAGCACACAGTTCCCGCAGGCCATCCAGCAACACCTCTCTGCTTGGAAAGAGCTCGTACTGAACTTGGGCTGGAAAAATCATGGTTTTCCACATCATCCTCCATTTCCCAGAAGTTTGAGGGAATTCACAACATGCTAAACCAGCACAGTGCCTTGGGCTAGCAGTTAAAACTTTTGCCCAAAACATCTACTCCAGCCCTGCGCAAGCCTGTGCTCTGTCCCATCACTCCTTCCCCACACCCAGCCGCTGGGAGAAGCACGAACAGCCAGGGATGCAGCCGGTGCTTTTTGAACGTTTCCAGCCTGGGCTCCCTTTCTCACCGGGCCGGGAAGTGGTGTGAAGTCCCCTTTGACACCACGTGCCCCTTCCAGAGCCACAGCTTCCCTCTCCGGTGGCCGAAGAATTGAGGAACTCCAAACGGCACCGCCGAATATTCAGGGAACCTGCCAGCCCCCTTCCCCTCCGCCTGCAGCAGCGGTGAGCACCACTCGCACCCACGCTGAGCCTGCCTCCATCTATAACCCAAATGTCAAAACATTTCCTCTTGCAGCCCCATTCGTCTCGTGGAAGCCCCGATCCCAGGTCCCAGTCACGCTGCTTTTGGGGTCTGCCTCGCTGAGCCATTACTGCCACTGCCCCACTGTGCGCAGATAAGAATAGGCTGCTTCTTCTGACTCATTTAGCTAAAACAATGGAGCCACCAGAGGCCAAATTAATCCCTGGTGACTTCAGCAGAGTTACACCAGTCTAAATTTGGTCCCAAGCGTACAATTAGCACAGAGGAAAGCACAGTGTCATGACAGTGTCTTGGCTCTCCCTCCAGGCTCCCTTCACCAGGCTCACCCTCTCCACAGAGCAGCTGGGTGCTCCCTCTCGGCCACCTCATTGCTCGTGTCTTGCCATTTCTGGGCACTGGGGAGGGCACCCTGTAAGGGGAAAAGGCAACTCATGAACATCAGTTTTTGCCTGGGAAGGGCAGATCCTGTTTCCCTGAGTACATAGGAAGAAAGAGCTGGTCTTCTTCACCTTGGGCTTGAAAGGAAATGAAACCCATTCCCTGTGGAGATGTGCCTGCAGGCATCCCTCCAGCACTGGGCATCTTCCTGATCCCTTCAACTGGCTGAAAGTCTCTCTCAGGTCTAGTGTCTGGTCCCCTTTACTAGCACACTACAGGTCATCAAATTCAACCCTGAACCAGTCTTTCATCATTGTCATTATCATCACCATCATCACCAGTTTTGCACAACCAGATTCCCTCTAGTAATAGCTAAGCCACTGAACTACTCTTTTTCAGCATATTTGCATTTCAAATGCTGAGAAAATGTTTTGGAAATCATACAGGAATTTTCTTTGGTGGCTCTTGGCTGACCAGGCACTACAAGAAGTGGAGGCATTGCCCGTGTGCTCCTGCAGCCACACAGAAATGCCACACCCAAAAAATAGAAGAGGCAGAAAAAAATAATTTAAAAATATAAAAAAGGCAGCTAACCAGAACTTTTCAAACTCCCTAAACACTTCCTCAAAAAAATGGTTTGTGTGTCATGCATGAGCAGAGCTATTTCCACATGCTACTCCGCAGCAAGGTGTGGAGAATGCTACGCCAGCAACGGCATGGTGTAGGACTGGGGCTTTGCTCAAACTGTAAGAAAATTCTTGCTGGCCTCAGAAAGTGCGTGTGTGAGAGAGAGAAAAAAAACAAGCAATGAAAAAAAATCTAATAATTTAATAAAAAAAGAAAAGAGGAACAAAGAGTGGAGTGTGGGTCTGGAGAAGGTCTGTGCTTGATGCCTCCCTCTCCGTGTCCCTCTGCCCCCTCTGGCTCCACAGTCCGGAGCCTTTTCAAACAAGACTTCTCATTCCTTTGACAATTCTTCAAAGGCTCCAGGATTCAAGGGAACTTCCTGTTTCATCACAAACCCTCGCTTTCTTTTCCTTTTCCAGACTATTAAACCGCGCGCTAACGGAGTGGTGTTTGCCGCGTGTCCCACGACCCTGCCTGCTGCGTGACATTAAAGTCACACCGCTCAAGGTGTTTTGGTCCTTACATCCCCCTTCTGACCCCTGAGTTTACTGCAGAACAAAGTCTTGTTAAGCTCGACACTGGAAAATATATTTCCTTCCTCGCATGCCCATAGCGGTTGTTTCAGTGTTGTATAGGGTTGCGTGTATTATTTTGTTATTGTAGGGTTGCTGGTGACAACTGATCTGCACACACTGCTTTGTTATTGTAGGGTTGCTCTAAAATCCTAGACTCCCAGTCTTAGTTTTATTTGTTTTAGGAAAAGGTTGTTTTTGAGGGTCGAAAAATAAACACGCTTAAAAACATGCCAAGATATGGCGAAGAGATGGAGCGGAGAGGAAATCCTGTCAAATCCGGGGCCTTGCCTGCCTGAGCTGTGCCCCTCCAGCATGACCACGTCCTCACCTCTGCTCTCCTGTGGCTGTCACGACCCAGCAGCAGTGACCAACTTCTGATACTTGGCATTTTTGCAGTGCATATTAATGTCGCTGTGAAAACAGCCCAGCATTAACAATTCTCAAAGGCTTGAGTTACTGTAAAAATCTGCACCAGACGTGGAGTTTAAAAGTTCAGATAAAGGAAGAGATAGAAGGGAAGAAAAGAGCAGGGAGGAAGAGAGGAGTGAATGATGGCATATGCTGATGGCAAGTGCTGATGGCTCTTGGTGTGATGGGCAGGCATCATCCCCAGTGCTGCCAGGGAGCACCTGGAAGGGCTGCTGGAATGGCTGCTGGAACTCTCTTCATTGTCTGCTGGTGTGTGACCAACTGGCAGAAAGGACTTTAGAAACCACATAAATTCATTCCAGCATCCATCTCATCTACAGCATCACCAAAAACTCCTAAATTTGCTCATTTAGACCAGTGTCAGAGTCCAGTCCCTGACACAACTCAAAGGCAGAGCACAGAAGTGATGGTGCAAGGGCCCAGACCCTCACCTTGCCCTGGAATCACGTCTGGGTCTTGTTCTCCTCATCTGCTGAGGGAAGGGGAAACAGATGACTTTGGGCAATACAGAGAAGCAGAAATATGTGACAGTGCGCCCTTCCCAGCAGAGCATCCACGGCTCTGTTGTGAAACGGGAGACTGAGAGGACAATGAAATTAAGGGGAGAGACTCCTGTCAAGCTAAATAATTAAGTCCCAGGGTACATAATTGATGGGCTCTTGATGTGGACTCTAAATCATTTACAAGGCTGGTGCATCACCCGACATGTGCAGCTCTGGCATGGCAAGAGCGAGGGATGAGAAGCTCCTGCAGCAGAGTGAACTGAGCAGGGCACCTCTGGTGTGGGTCACACTGCCCAGGAACACCCTCCCAGGGGCTGGGCTGCCTCGGGGTGCTGCACCTGCCTGCTCCTCCCTCCCCAGGCCTGTAAGCAGGTACCTCACCATCGAGCTGTCCCACTTGCCTGGCGCTATGCTCTGGTAGCTCCACCAGCCCAGGAAGGAGGTTCACATGGCAGGACAGGGAGGTATGAGAGGGAGATGCTGCTGTTTCTCTGCCAAGACTTTTCACCCAGCATCAACTGAGCACAACCTCAGCTGAATCTTGAACATCAACACAAGCTACCCAGCACCACTGTAATGCACACAGAGTTTTTTTCCACCACTAGAGAGTCAAACTGGAGCTCACCTGCAGTGTGTGCACATGATCCACTGGATACAAACATCCCTGCCCAGCACTGCTTGGGAGCAGCTCTTTCAGACTGCTCCTCTCCCTGCAGCTGTGCTGATCCATGTCCCTAACCCAGAGAGATGGAGTAATCAATACACAAACTGCTGGACTAAACAAGGCCAGTGGGGACAGGGCTGTGCTGTGGACACAATCCGTGGGGTTCCTCTACCTGGGCTGAGGAGAAGGATGCAGACCCAGCAGCTGACTGCACTATCCCATAAGAAAGAATCAGTCTCGATGGCTTTTTCCACTGTCAGTTATCTGCGATGCTCTTTCCTGCCCCTTCAGTTGCAGAAGTCAAATGGCACCATGCTTTTCTTTTCTCTTTTCTTTTCTTTTCTTTTCTTTTCTTTTCTTTTCTTTTCTTTTCTTTTCTTTTCTTTTCTTTTCTTTTCTTTTCTTTTCTTTTCTTTTCTTTTCTTTTCTTTTCTTTTCTTTTCTTTTCCTCTTTCTCTTTCTTTTCACTTTCTATACTCCATCATCAAGAAAAGCTCTTTCTACCCTTCTCATGCCTCCCTGTGACCCTGCCACCTGCCTTGCAGGAGCACCAACAGTCAAGAATCTTCTGGGTATCACCAGCTGCCCGACCTGGTGGCAAGAACATGGAGCAGGAGTACAACCCAGGGCTGTCTGCTGTCACAGAGACTGACCTGGAGAGCAGCATATTGGCTCCATGCTGAAAAATATCACTGTCCCTCCTAGTTGCCCCCTGCTCCCAATGTTTTGACAGTCAGCTTGATGAGCTGAGTGTGTTAACAGCCACCCAGAGCCCCCGCAGGCTCCACTCCACCCTGTGCCTACCCCAGGCATGCGCTGTCTGCCTGACACTGCCTACAAACTCTATTAGCTTTGTAATTAAAAACAGCTGTAATCTGATCAGGTGGAGATCACAGTTACAAAATGAAGGAAGCCATTAGCAGGAAATGTTGTGGTTCAGGCAGACATCAAATCAGTTTAAAGAGATTGGATTTCATTGTTTTTATACAGTTACTCCATTACTATAATGCACTGAGTCCATTTAAGCGGCTGGCTCAGAGGAGTGCTCATAAGGCAGTAGTGACATCTATGTGAAATGAACGGCATAAACGGCAAACTCCGAGGAGATAGCGGTGAATTTACACCCCTGGCTCTGTGGTGAATGTTAATGCACCGTGAACTGCTACAGTGGGGCTTGCTGGGGGGCTGGTTTTCTCCTCTCTTCCTCCCACCCCCATCGGTGTTGCTGGTGCCTCTGTGGGACTGAAAGAGCCTTCCCAGCAGGGATCAGATCCATTCCTTTTCCCCCCCAGCCACAAACCAAACCACGGGTCCAGTTTCTCAGTAGCAAGGTGGAGTGAGAACTGAAACCACAGCAGCCACATCGCTTTGCTTCCTCCTGGCCTCTTCACCCCTGTGTAAACACCAGTCAGTCAGGACAAAAGCAGGAGAGTAAAATATTTAGGTTCTCACGAGGAATGTTGCCCTTTCCCTCTATTTTCTCCCACAAAAAAGAGGGAAGCAATCTGTATTTGAAAGCATCAGACTGGTCCAAGTGCACACAGCCCAGTGAGGTGACCCAAAAGCATTGACATCAGGAGAGGCTCTCTGCAAAAGCTGCTGGCTCCTGCTTTTAGCTCAGTCCTGTCCTGAAGCCCATAGCCAAGATAAAGCTTAGGTACCTGAAGGAAAACCTACATCAAGAGGCACATGATGGCCCCTGACTTCTGCAAGGCTGATGATGGTGACTAGAGGAGTGAGCAGGACAGAGATTGGGGGTTTTTACAATATTTTGGGGGTTGCACGGCACCAGTGGGGACAAAGCTAGTGAGCTGAGCTGGACCAGACTGTCATGAAAAAGTACAGCCAGAAGCAATGTGAGGGAAGGGCTGTGCTCCCCTGATTTCAGCCCATCCCTGGTGCCTGTGAGCTCCCCATGCTCTGAGTGTTGGTAGGACAATCGGTGCTTCTAATGTGTGTCTAGAAAAAAGCCATTTGTGGCACCATGTGTGTTCATTTGTCTCTTCCAAGCCTTGCTTCCAGCAGGAAAATGGGCAGGGAAATTGATGATGGAGCTGGTAAAGAGTCTAAGATGAGGAGGATGTTAAGGAGATGCAAACATGATGAAAGCTAGCTGCCAGGAAGGGAACTCTGACCATCCCATGGTCCTGCCTGAGCAGTAAAAGGACTCTCCAGGCAATACAGAATACCAACACCCCTCTCCCCTTGCCAATCTTCTAATCAGGGAAAGAGATAAAAAGGACCCTGCAGACAAATGCTCAGACTGCCTCCTGCCCACCATGGCTGATCTGAGCACAGGGAGCCCCTGCTCTGGTCAAAATGCTCTTGGTATTGCTAAATCCCTCTTGGCTAGAAAATGGTTCTGTCATTTTCATACTAATCCAGTTCCCACACAAACATGCAACCTCTTTCCCTCCCTGCCACCACTTATTCCCTTCGTCTCCTATCCTCCCCCTCCCCCTTTTCACCCCAAACTGTATCAAATGAATCAAAGCCCGGGTAAATTATGTTCCCTTTGACCTGCTGGCAGCAAGTTCAGCCACAGTACATTAAAAGAGCAGAGGCTGAAGTTTCATGGTCAGTGAAGGCAGAAGCAGAGGGGGAACTGCAGGCCTTGTTGCTGCATTGCTTTTGCCTTCAGAAGTGATGTTTTCAGCCATGTTCAGTGAGTACTCAATACTAAGGTTTGGGGCTTAGCCCGTGTGGGAAAGGGGGTGCAGCTGTGAAGCTGGGAGTTGATTTCTGAGCAGCCCCCACAGCTGCCTGTCCTGGCTGGGTGGTCTGACCCAGCACGGCAATGGCATTGCCTCCCACTAACCATTTCTGGAGATAACAGGCTGGACAGAGGTTCATGGGGGCCCAGGGGAAGTGGCAAGGGCAGGAGACACGACACAGCTGGGCTGGCTGAATCTTTGCAAACCCCTGCGTGGGTGCAGCATTGCTCACTGGGGTTCACAGTGCATGCTGGGCTGATCACAACCTCCTAAAACACTCCCTGGCCTGACGGTTTCTCCAGGCATGGTCTGTGCTTTGGAATTCGTAATGTTAGGTTCAGTCCAGGCACGTTCACGTGGTTTTGGGTTTGCTTGCAAACGATGCCCATACCTTTGCCGATGACGTCTCCTTAGGCTGCGGCTTAGTGCAGGGAGGAGACCTGGGGCTGGTAAGGCCAGCAGGTCATGGAGATCTTTTGGGGGAACTTTGTGGGCTCACACTGGATAAGACAACTAATGCCTCAAGTTTCTGGCCAGTTGTTCCTGATGTGTCTGAAGTTGTGATGCAGAGGATGCTCAGCATCAGTGCAAGCCTTGGCACCCTGTGTGCAAGGGCCCGTGGTGAGAAGGGGAATGAAACTGGAGAAAAGCGCCTGTGGCATCTGGCTCTTACTCACTGGCTCCAAACAAGATGATGGCCATAAACCAATGGCAAATACTCTGTTGCCTGTAGAGAAGCAGAGGTGCATGGGGACTGGCCGTCATCTCACAGCACCGAGGCAGTTCGTGCTCTCCCGTCTTGGCTGTTCCTGCCCTGACTCCGGGCGTCACGCAGAGCTTGGAGCACCCTCCTCTGAAGTCGCTGTGACGGCCATGCCAATCCCAAAGAGGCGGCATCAAATCTGGAGCCTGTGAAGACACTGCCAGCAAAATAAATATTCAGGAATATTTTTAGCCTGCTCTTGTTCAGAGAGAATTTCTTTGTGTCCTTCTGAGGAGCTCGCTGGATCTTTCATCGGTTTGTTTTTCTCATTAGCCGGCATAAGCTTTGTTCTTATTTAATAAAGATTAGGATCTGCTGCCTCCAGCCCTCTCTTTTTGCTCCTCCATCAGACCCATGGGGGCTCAGGCTGCAGTGACATGTTTGATGTTGGGCCACAGAAGTTGAAATGTGGGACAGAAGTTGTCCGGGGTCTCACATTTGCTTCCCCAAAAAGCCCTGTCCCACATTGCTTCACCCTCGCACCACCACCCTCTGCAGAGAGCTGCCCTGCGGCAGGAGAAGGGAAGGGGATGGGACTGATTGGGAACTGCTGCTTGGATCATACAGAGGTTTCCAGGCTCAGCTGGCTTGAAGCATTGCAAAGGTCTTGGTCTGAGCCGTCAACAGAATGGGGAAAAACAGGGAACAACTGATACAGCCTGTGCATGAGACTAATGAAATAGGAGACATACCATAAATGGGGGAATGGCTTCTTCCAGCTTCAGAGGTCAGAGAGATGTAACAGATCTCCCATCCCTTTATATATCATTGAATTCTCTTAGTTGTCCATGAAGTAAAATAGCTGCTTTCTGTCATGAGCTGAGTCATTCTTCAGAAAGGAATGAGTTTAAAACAACAGCAGGTATGAACTAGAACAAATTTTATAAACTCCCAGAAGGCAGCAGGGTCTTCTGAGTTTTGAAATTCTGGTCTCTGCTGACAGCCCCCACCACTGCGTGCTGCTCTGGTAGGAATATCACTGCATCCAACCGGGATGGAGGCTGCTGTGTGCCAGTGTGGCTGCAGAGCACTCCAGGGGCAGGACCAATGCCACAACCCTGGGACAGGGATGGCAAGGGATGAGTTGTGTCTGTGATGAAGGCAGGACCTATGTCCCAACCCAAGCTCCTCCTTATTGTCTCCACTGCCAACTGCACAGATGAGCTGGGCTATTGCTCTGCATCTCAGTGTAGCCATCCCTGGAGCTACAGTATGTTTACCTTGTAAGAAAGGCTGTGGTTATTTACTTGTGGTAACATATATAATTAGGTTTATACAGATCCAGTGCTATTAATGTTGCTATATGTTAATATGTTTCTTTCTTGGAGATTTTTATTTAAAAAAAAAATCTTTAAACACTTACTCTTGGTACAGAGACTCCCATTCCAGCAGGAGAGCCTGTTTTGCATATGCGTAACTTTGAAGGGGATGAATAACTTCATGGCCAATAACATTTATAGCTTTGCCTTGCTCAGGGAGATAAGGGCAGAGGAACGCAGGGCTCCAGGGCAGGAGCTGTTTGCTGAGAGGGGCCGGGAAAGAATCCAGTCCCCACCCTGCCGGAGCCTTACCTGCGCCCAGGTGCGCGGCTGTGGCGCCGAGCCCCGCCAGCCCAGCACCAGCCGCTGCATAAGGCTGGATACCAAACCTCCGAGCTCACTCTGGCGTAGCTGGGAGGGGAGGGGGAAGGGGGAACGGATGGGGGAGGAACAGCAGGGAAGGCAGATTTTAGAAATACTTTTTGAACAGTCACAGTTGTAAATGAACTCACCCTCACCATGTTTGTGTCACTTGTGTTTGCTGCCTGGGGCTATGTGAGAGCACAAGTTTTCCTGGCACGACTGCTCTTGGAAAATGAGCTTCCAATCCATATATGATAGTATTCATGGAAACCACAATTCTAATTTACATGCACTGGTTTCCATGCCAGAAACCATGCTGCCGTCCAAGCCGGCATAAAAACGCTGTCCTGTGACTTCCCTGCCCCATCACAGCCAACCGAAGCACTTCAAANTGCCCTGTGGCAGGAGAAGGGAAGGGGATGGGACTGATTGGGAACTGCTGCTTGGATCATACAGAGGTTTCCAGGCTCAGCTGGCTTGAAGCATTGCAAAGGTCTTGGTCTGAGCCGTCAACAGAATGGGGAAAAACAGGGAACAACTGATACAGCCTGTGCATGAGACTAATGAAATAGGAGACATACCATAAATGGGGGAATGGCTTCTTCCAGCTTCAGAGGTCAGAGAGATGTAACAGATCTCCCATCCCTTTATATATCATTGAATTCTCTTAGTTGTCCATGAAGTAAAATAGCTGCTTTCTGTCGTGAGCTGAGTCATTCTTCAGAAAGGAATGAGTTTAAAACAACAGCAGGTATGAACTAGAACAAATTTTATAAACTCCCAGAAGGCAGCAGGGTCTTCTGAGTTTTGAAATTCTGGTCTCTGCTGACAGCCCCCACCACTGCGTGCTGCTCTGGTAGGAATATCACTGCATCCAACCGGGATGGAGGCTGCTGTGTGCCAGTGTGGCTGCAGAGCACTCCAGGGGCAGGACCAATGCCACAACCCTGGGACAGGGATGGCAAGGGATGAGTTGTGTCTGTGATGAAGGCAGGACCTATGTCCCAACCCAAGCTCCTCCTTATTGTCTCCACTGCCAACTGCACAGATGAGCTGGGCTATTGCTCTGCATCTCAGTGTAGCCATCCCTGGAGCTACAGTATGTTTACCTTGTAAGAAAGGCTGTGGTTATTTACTTGTGGTAACATATATAATTAGGTTTATACAGATCCAGTGCTATTAATGTTGCTATATGTTAATATGCTTCTTTCTTGGAGATTTTTATTTAAAAAAAAAATCTTTAAACACTTACTCTTGGTACAGAGACTCCCATTCCAGCAGGAGAGCCTGTTTTGCATATGCGTAACTTTGAAGGGGATGAATAACTTCATGGCCAATAACATTTATAGCTTTGCCTTGCTCAGGGAGATAAGGGCAGAGGAACGCAGGGCTCCAGGGCAGGAGCTGTTTGCTGAGAGGGGCCGGGAAAGAATCCAGTCCCCACCCTGCCGGAGCCTTACCTGCGCCCAGGTGCGCGGCTGTGGCGCCGAGCCCCGCCAGCCCAGCACCAGCCGCTGCATAAGGCTGGATACCAAACCTCCGAGCTCACTCTGGCATAGCTGGGAGGGGAGGGGGAAGGGGGAACGGATGGGGGAGGAACAGCAGGGAAGGCAGATTTTAGAAATACTTTTTGAACAGTCACAGTTGTAAATGAACTCACCCTCACCATGTTTGTGTCACTTGTGTTTGCTGCCTGGGGCTATGTGAGAGCACAAGTTTTCCTGGCACGACTGCTCTTGGAAAATGAGCTTCCAATCCATATATGATAGTATTCATGGAAACCACAATTCTAATTTACATGCACTGGTTTCCATGCCAGAAACCATGCTGCCGTCCAAGCCGGCATAAAAACGCTGTCCTGTGACTTCCCTGCCCCATCACAGCCAACCGAAGCACTTCAAAAGCCAAATATTTTCCAGGGACTGTTTGCAACCCACAGCCTAGAAAAAGAAAATTTTCTCCAAATTCATATGGTGGCTCAGCACTATGACTGCATTCAGGAGGTTTCCCGACAGGTATTTTCCAATACACTACAAAGGCAAAACAAACAAATCCTTGAGAACTAAATCTTTCAGGTACAAAATTTCTTAAATATTCTCCATTCACATTTTCTCCCTTGTTTTCTCAAGCACTTTACACCATGCTATAGAGACATACTCACAGGTCACCAGTGCTCAGGGAAGAACCTGGCCCTTTTAAATCCCTTCTGCCCTGGCCAAAGCCAGGGAGAGGTTATCCTTCCTCTCCCCCTGCTGAGCTCAGCCCAGGGACCTGCTTCCTCTGCTCCAGCCCCTGCTGTGCTCTGTGCAATGGAGCAAAGGTTGGGGTGGTGGAGACAGAGCCCTTAATAAAGATAAAATCTATTTCTAATGTCTATAAAAACCAAACCCAAATTCCCAGTTACTTCAACGTGAGTTGTGGAGATGGAGTAATGGAGAATGGAGTTATTTATTAATAGAAGGGCATTTCAATAGAGATGGGAGGAGGTGATATGGACCAAATGGAGGCATTTACAGAAATAATGCTCAGGAGGTTTTACCCAGCTTGGCCAGGTGTCTCACCACTATTTCTTAAGACCAGTTGTCTCACATTCCCTGAAAAGAAAGTTTTGGGGAGCTGCATGCTCATGGAGCCCTGCTATCACTCAACCTGTTTACCCCTGACCTGGCTTTCTTTTCCATCTGGAAAGTGGAACCAGAAGAACAAGCACGGAGGGGGGTCCTGTTCTTGCTGGATTTTTTGGGAAGCAGTGTGATGCTGATGCACCGCCCCAGCTCAGACCCTCCCACCCCACACCCAGCGCAGGGCAGAGGGAGCCGCAGCCCCTCTGGCACACTCCCGGCCTTTACCTGCCTGGGCAAGGAGCCCCAAGGTCATGAGCCTTAAAAATTGCATGAGACCCCACTCCGATTCCTACCACTGCCTCCCACAAAATGCAAAATTTGTCTCCCTAAATTTCTTGCCGAATCATTTTTTTAACACACACCTCTGCCTTCGCTTGGCAAGCAAACAGTGCCGAAATTCCCACCCGCCCCTCCCTAGCAGCCCCTTCTGGAGTGGCTCATCAGCCATGCAAATAAAAAATGCTCTGAGAGCCCGATGGCCAATTCCCCCCCTGCACTGGCAAGGAATGACAATTCACAGGGGTCTTCAGGGAGCCAGGACGGAGAGAGGGAGGAACGCGGCACAGCGTGGCTGCATGTGGCAATCAAGCTTTCCCACCGCCACCCGTCCCCGGGGAGCATCCCAGCTCCTGTTGTGGAGAACCAGCGGCGTCTCTCCCCCCACCTTGTTAATCCCTTTTCACTGTGCTCCTGGCGCTGTGCTCCCCACCCTGACCCCCGGGAGCCCTGGGAAAGCAGCGCCCAGTCCTGGCTGCCCCTTCTCCCCTCTGCCTCACTGCGAAGTGGCGTGGGGAAGGGCGGGAGGAGAAGGGGAAATGTGCGTTTTCTTAATTGATTTTGGTGAAAAAGGCAGGCAGCCGTGGTACTGTCAAATTAATTAGTTCCAGAGCTATCTGCAGTTATGAGCTGCGTAAGATTAGTGGCCATTGCGTTTTGGTGCTAGGGAGCGGCGGGGGAAGAAGGTTTTGTAAGTTTTTTTGCTCTTGGGGCCTTCCTTAAAAACACAGAAGTAAATAAAAGAGAAAAGAGCCCTGGCTGCCAGCGCTGCCCCCAGGGCCAACTCCTGTCCTGTCGCAGCACAGAGGATGGGGGTGAAGTGGCCGGTTTGGTCCTTGTGACATGCTCTGCCCCAGGCTGAACGAAGCCAGTGCTTTGCTGCAGACTTTCCCCTCCTCGCAAGGGCTGGCCGAGCCCTAAGTGTCACCCCGGTGCCATCCCTGCCAAAATGTGGTGGCAACACCAGCTCCTGCATCCCTGCCAAAGCCTAAAGCCGGGCAGCCAGACACACCGGTATCACCTCCGGAGATGCTTGGCCCCTTTTGTCCCCCCTTGCCCTCTCTCCTCAGAGAGAAGAGTGGGCTGAAGACGGGAGGAGAGGCTCCGAACCCCCCGGGTGCGGCTCACGGGGCTCAGATCCTTGATTAGATGCGAACGCCTGCTGCAACCTGATAACACGGCAGCATCTGACAGGGAGGCTCCGGCAGCGCTCCTCGAGCCGAGCAGCGCCTATTGTTTTGGGAGATATTACCCTGCACTCATGCTTACATCTGGATATCGATAAGCAAGCCTGTTTATGCATAAACACAGTACAACATGCAGCCACATACCTCTGCATTCCTCCTCCCCTCCCTCCCCTTATTCCTTTATCTCCTTCTCATCTGCTTTTGCCTGTTAAACGTTATCTCTGCTCTGTGTTCAGAACCAAGTCCCGGGAAAGGACAGTTCTGGTGGGTCACACAAATGGGGTGCTGAGGGATGGCAAATATCTCAGGTGAATTTCCAAAGTTTTCAAGGGTCTTGGTGGAGGGAAGCAAGGGAAGCCAGTTCTGTCAGACCGCAACACTGCCAAATAGAATTGTCCAGCCAGGGTAGGAAAATGCAGCATGGTTTGGCCAATATTTGCAGTGTGTTCCTGAGTCTGCTCAGGCAGGACCTCTGCCTCTGTGCTTGCACCCTGAGCCTCATCTGCCCAGCCATGCACACAGGCACCCACGGCCCTACATTCAGACATGCTCTTGTGGCAACAGTGCTACATCTACTGCAAGTCAGATTGAAAAGCAAAAGAGCAGGAATGTGGATTTTACAGTGATTAAAAATTATTTAAAAAAATAAAACCTCCCCCTTTCCTGTTCCACATTTGGTAACAGAAGGTCTGAGAAATGAACAAACGCCACGTGTACCAAACACCACCCTCAGCATCTATGGCTGTCCCCACAGACAAGAACCATCTCTGAGACAAAACACTGCCAAAACTGCCTGCTCTGGGCTTGGACCCTGGGAGATGGGAAACAACCAGCAATGCTGTCAGGGAGGCCCAAGCCACTTTCTTCAGAGAAACATGTCAGGAACATTTGAACATGTCAAATCCTCCCAGGATTTGTCCCCAGCTCTCCTTGCTCAGACTATGTCATAAGCTCTGCCCTCAGCAGGACAGCAGGTTGGCACTGGGTGTTACATCCTCACATTAGGGCTCCCAGACCAAAAGCTATGTCCTTGGCATGGGCTTGATGAATCCTAGAAGCAGGCTGGTTTCCAGCTCTCCATCTTCCTAGAAAAAGTGGAAAAGCACATAATGCCAAAGGTGCTTACAACACTTCAGCAGTTTATCCAAGGAAATTTGTCCTGGACAAACTCAGTGACAGCTGCAACCCAGTTGCAGAAACCTAATCACAACTCACCTCAGAATCAGCTCGACACATTAAGCACTGCTCCAAGAAGCTCTCCTCAAGCCCTCTGCTCACAGGGGAGCTGTCACAGCTCCAGAGTAGGGGACACAAGTGAGATAAGTGGACAAGTGGGGAAGGGACTTGTGCACTGGTCAAAAGCTCTATCGTTCCCACTCTGGAATTCTCCACCGCAGCTCAGAAGTGATGCTGCTTTGACTGATTCCATGTGTGGGACCAATTTGCCCATGCAGCTCCTGCTGCCCACACACAAGGACAGGGGTAAGACCATGGAGCTCCTCTGCAAGAACCAAGCAAGGACACTTGGACTGCAGGCAAATGCAAGCAAATGGCTCCTCAGTGAAGGGGGACTGTCCCTCCTACCAGGAGCTCATCTTCAAAGACCTCCACTTGTTCCCTCACTGCAGTGACTGAGGACAAATACTGTTCCACACTAGTGCTGGTTTCTGGGCTGAAGCAGCGGCAGGGAGTCCACGTCTGTACATAAGCAGCAAACTCCCAGTGTGCACAGGCAGGACGGCATCCCCGGCCAGTGTGTGTGTGTTTCCAAGCATCTGTGCACACACACGCACATGCAACATTTTGGGAGCCAGGCAGGGCAGAAGGGCTCCCTGCAGGACGTGGGTTCAAGCAATGGGAGCAAGAGCAACTCGTGAGCCCAAGGCAGTGTGGCTGCACTGCATGCAAGCTCTCTGGAATGGGGCTGTATACTGAATTTATGAGCTCTTAAGTCATCACATTTACAATTTATATTCTCCAGTCTTTTAATCTTAGCAATAAACTCAGTCTAAACCTTTGCTGAGGCAGTGTGGAAATTTCACTGTTCCCGGCAGCCCTGTGTACAAGGTGCCCATGGGCAGGACCAGAACACACTTCCTGATGGCTTCAATGTTTTTATCCAGTTCCCCCCTCCCAGGAAAGAAGTTGGTAATTGGTCAGTCCCTCACCTGCTACCTGGGTTGCCCAAGTCCCCCTTGTTGGACGTAGGTATAACACATTAGAAAATACGGGGGTGCAAACACTTACCATCCCTCCTGCATATCTGTGCACATCACCGGGACCCTCACCTAAGTTTTGTACCACTTAGGACTTCCCCCTTGCCCTGCAAACCAGCACTACTGGTGCATTTTTTACCTGTCCAGATTTGCTTTACTTCAGAGTTCCAAATCAGCGAAACATCTCCAGAAGGTTTCCTGCTGGAGAGCTGGCTCTCAACAGGGACGAGTCTTCAAAGTGAGCACCTTCTTCGTAAACAGGCCTCAAAGTGAGATGAAATTAGCACCGATAAACCTACTAATGGAGTCAGGCCCTCCCTGCTTGGATGAACCCCATGCTTTCAGAGGAGGGTGGCATCATTTCTGCAGAATGCTTGAGTGGCCTCAAATAACACACTGAACTGTCAGGCACAAGCCCAAGTGATGGCGTGAGCCAGCACTGAAATAATGAGAAGCTGATCTACAGCTTTTCCCCTCTGGTTTATTAAATGAATGCTCCACATACCACTTCCCACTGACTGGAAACAGGGAGAAAATCCCAGAACAGTAACTCATCATCCTTTCTTCCCCTGCGAAGATTCAAGGCTGTGGCTATGTATGGATGTTGTGAAGTGATAAAGTTGCTGTGGCTTCACGAGTTACCACACATCAGCTGAACCGTGCCATCTGACCGCGCTCCCGGCTCCCTGCAACTGGGTGGTAAAACATGTTCGCTCACGATGGGGCTGGAGCAGGTACACCGGCGGCGGGCTCCAGATAAGGATGCTTTGCTGATAAGCAGTGCCTCATTAAGCCCGAGGACTCAACGGCTTGCGATGCAATCCTTGCCCCAGAAGTCCCTCCTCTTTTCAAGCTGTAGCCCTCAGTCAAGGAACAAGCAGCGGGAAACCCCTCTGGGAAAGTGGTCAATACTGGATTAATTCCTGTGCGTTACATGGAGAGGATTTAGGGCCAGAGACAGTGCCAAAGAGGAGGAGTGGTAGAAGGACCGGCCAACTGTGTTCCTGAGTACAACTTCAGCATAGCCATGTCTAGAGAGGATATTGCAGATGACATGTGGAGATGATCCAGTCAGTGAAACCAAAATGCTCTGAATTCTGCTGGGGTCAGAACAGAATTTGGGCTTTCCAAGACTGAAACAAGGTCCAGCCCTGGATATGGGGCACGATCTAACATAAAAACCATGTCAGGCTCCTTCTTGACTCCACTAAGTAGGACCAGGCCTCCTCTTTGTCTTCATATCTCAAAAAAGAATAATTTTGTGAGGTTCCTGCCCTTCCCCATTACCACTAAGAAGAGTTGGTTGTCTTCTTTCCTGAGCCTTGGTTTAGTCTCAAGTCCCAGCCTGAGTCCCAGAAAAGCTGGAAACAGATCCAGCTCTGTGTCCCAGCCTCTGGGGGTCTCTTCCAGTCAGCACTCCCCAGAGCCACCCCATCTCCCATCCCACATCCAACCTCCATGCTGAGCCCGAGACATGGGATCGATGCACAGGACATGCTGACACTCCCTCCTGTACAGAATGAGGAATTCATGTCATTTAAGCCTTTTCTGCTCAACATTCACAGCTGCAAAAACAGCAGGCAAACTCCTGACCTCCCAAAAATAAGCACCAGGCACCTATCCCTCTCCACTGCTCCACCCAGATGCTCTTGGGATGGGAGCTACACACGTTCAGGATGGGTTCTTCTTATCTAGATGTTGCTTTTGTATTTTGAGAGATGAGGAGACATTCTTCAGGGCAGATTTTCTATTTATTTTTCAGTCTTGTTCTGAAGTCAGGCAGGTCCCTCTGTTCCACCCTAGCAGGAGGTCGGCCCAGTGTGCCCGTCCCTGACCATCATCCTCGGGAATGTGGCTCCAGGGCCGAGCACAGCATCCCCCCCAACAGGGCTGACCTGCAGGGAGGCATCTAATGACAATTTGACTGGTGGAGCAAAGCACGACTCGTGTTTGTTTGGATAGTCAAAGGACTTGGAACAAATGTCTCTGACTTGTGTTGGTTTAGATAAAAGGACCCCAGCTTTGTCACAGAATCAACGGGACTGATGAGAAATCACTTGTGTAGATGTCCTCTGCCCTCAGACACTTTTAAAACAGAAAAAACCATGATAACAACAACAATAATAATTATTCTTTAGGTTGGAAAAGACCTTTAAAATCACTGAGTCCAACCATTGACCCAGTGCTGCCAATCCCACCAGAAACCCACCACAACCAGATGGCTTTTAAATACCTTGAGGGATGGTGACTCAACCACTGCCACAGGCAGCCTGTTCCAATTCTTGACAGTCCTTTCCTTGAAGAAATTTTCCTAATATTAATCTAATCAAAATAATAATAGAAAAAATATTTCATAACTTGGAGGCACTCAATCCTTTCTGGACTAGGGCTCACTGGGGTGCCAAGAGCAAGATCAGGGATTGGGGCTGCGTGGTTGGGCTCACCTGTCATCTGGGTGACCAAAAGCTTGGGACATTTTGCTGTGTGGTGCCTTCTGTTTTGCTCCCCATTGTGACCTGGCTGATGATCCCTGCCCTTACAGACCCAGTGTCTGGCTGGGAGGGAAGAGAAGGTGGTGCCTGGAGTGGGGAACTGGGGAGACAGGGACTGCTACATCCACATCCATCTGGCATACTGAAGCAGGGAATGAAGGAAAAGGAAGGAGGGGGCGGGTGGAAAAGAAAATCCCAAAGATCCTTGGATAATAAGCACCATTAAGGTTAGTCTGTCTCATGATTGTTTCTTATTAAAAAGAGACTGTACTTTATCTGTGCAGGATATGCTGTTTGGATGAGGGAATTAGCAGAGTGACTGCCTCCATATCATCTAATTAGCAAAAATGTTGATAAGCAGATACAATCACATATGATTAGGATCCTTTTAAAAAGCCACTCCATTAATTAAATAGACAGAAAGGCCGCCTCCAGCCCTCGCGTGCCACTGATTAGAATACAAATATTTACACTAATCTCACCTCCATCAGCCATGGGACACTTTTGAGTATTTTTAGTGACATCAGATTACTATTGATTTTCATCCCCAATGTCAGACCATTTTGTTAGTATCTGAAAGTGCTGCCTTCAGTTTCGGATGCTTTAAATCATGTTAAGGGTTTATCTTAATGACGCTGCTGATAACCACTGTTCAGGTCACTCGTACTTTCTCTTCAAAGAACACAGTCTGGGCTGGTTTTTATTGTTTGTACTTGAGATTTAAGATACGAAAAACATTTCTCATTTCAAAGCATTGGTTTCTAGGGATGGGGCTGCCAGGCCAGTTTGGGTCTAGTTACTTCATGTGTGCATGTCTCATTTCCCTTTCTCCCTGCCTCTCCTCGACCCTTTCTTTTTTCTTGCAAACCCTTTTGGCTCACAGCAGTGGCCTGTCTTGAATGGCTGCTAATCAGTGACGCCTGCTGCAGGCAGCAGACAGACAGGCAGTGAGCGTCCTCCGTTCAGGGATGAGAGGAGAAAAACACTCCCTACTTTTCAGCTGGGTAGGATGCACTAAATCCAAGACAGATAACCCAGTGCGCCAGCCAGTCTGAGATGGGCTCTCAGCATCAAAAGAAAGTAGGGGAGGAGACAATTTGCAAAGACACAGCAAAAGACAGAGTCACCTCCTTCCTTCTGTGCACAGGCCCACTCCCCACAGCTGATAACTGGCCTGGGACGCTCTCCAACAGACTTCTCTGATGTCCCATTTTCCCTTCTGGGTCATAGAGAGTAGGAACAGCAATCCCTCTCAAAATTTCTGCCAAGCATCTGCAAAAGGACTGTGCTGGCTGTGGCTAGGAGCTGTTGGCACCTTTGGAGACTTGTGGGTGGTAAGCTTGAATCACCCTCAGTTCCAGTGGACAATCCTTGAAAAATCTAGTCCCTTTTGTGAAGGTTTCAAGCACAAGACTACAGTCTGAGCAAGCCATCAAGTCTTAGCTCTCGCCTCAGTGTAGAAGACCACTTCGGGGTGTTTTGGGAATGCAAAGAGCCCTCTGAGCTCAAATGGGCAGCAGCAGCTTACTGTTAGGCCCAGGTTACTTTTGCCATTTCTACAGAACAAACAACACCCAGCAGAAAAATAATTCACGTGGCACAACCACCCTGGAGTTAATAAGACTTCTGTGCCAAAGGAGGCAAAAGCTGAGATCTCCCCAGTGAGGTGAGCCCACAGGACCACGAGCTCCTTTGCTCCATTGCACTTCCTTCAGCTCCAGCCCCCAGACCTGGACTGCCCTGCGGCAACTTCCACTGCCCAAATCTGACAAGTACCCCTGTTCTACTGCCCCATCACTGACCAGTGAGAGCACCAGCAGTACAAATACCTTTCCCAATATGTGTCAGCTCAATTGCCTTCCTCCCTCTGTCACATTGCTGTCTCCAGGCTGACATGGCTGCCCCTTGCTTTCACAGCCCCACTCACAGGGTGTGTGTTAGGACAGCAGCCAGCTCATACGCTGTGCACATGCTCTTTGGTCTGGCTGGCTCTTGACTTCTTCCCAAAGTGTGGGATAATGGAAAAGAGGGCAGTGATCTGCAACACATGCTGCTATTAGTAGGTGTTTATGACACTGTGTTATAGACAGATGAGTTCTCGTTATTGGCACTTCCTTGGAGACCTTCTTCATGCAATGATTCCCTCTGAGGATATTGTATTTCCCACCAGAACGGCAAATCCAAGGAGCAGAAACAGATGCAGGCTAACCCTAGATTTGATTGTCTGTGTTGAGTTCCTGGGCCATCCCTGTCGTACATGCATACACACCTTGGGACAGGTATCCAGAAAGGCACATAGAAAAGAGGCTAAGGTTGGTAATTCTGGGAATTTAATTCACTACCGACACGAAAATGAGGCTCTTCTGAAAGTGCTAGGCTTGTCTATAAATTCAGAAAAGATTATGATGGCCATCTAATAATAATTTTAGGCAAAATTCCCACTCAGGGTTTAAAAATGGCCACATGGGGAAGTTCCAGTGAGTCATTACCTTCATAAAGAAGGATGTGCAATGTATTTTGAATTTAAATTTGGCTAATGCCACCTTCCAACTGCTTTGTCTGGGAGCCTGAAGATCCCTGTGGCACTGAATTTCTGTTCCCATGCACATTCTTGCTGACTGCGATGTAGCTGGCGTTGAACTTCCTCTTTCCCCAAGTCTCTCACTCCAGAGTGTATTTTCCAATCCCTTAGTCACATTTTGTGGCCTTTCCCTGGGCTTTCTCTGGTTTATCAACACTCTTTCCAAACTGTGGGTAGCCAAACTGCAGCTTCCCTATAGCCTCTGCCGTAGGGAATTATGTCCCATGGGATAATATGACCTGACTACACCACACTTCCCTGGATTGGACATGAACCCACACCGAGTATCTGAGAATCCCACTGTAGGGCAGGTTCAGGCAAAAAAGTAATCTGACAGTCATAAGGGTGGTAAAACAGTGGAAGACACTGCCCAGGGAAGCTGTGGATGCCCCATCCCTGGAAATGCTCAAGGCCAGTTTGGTTGGGGCATTAAGCAACCAGTTGTAGTGGAAGGAGTCCCTGCTCATGGCAGGGGTCAGGGATTAGATGACCTTTAAAAAAGGTCACTTCCCACCCAAACCATTTTATGATTCTATGGCAGTCCTACATCACAGCTGTGTCAGCACAGTTCCATCCAGCAACTGCAACACCATGTGCATGATCTACATTTAAAAACAGAAGGCCAGTGGCAACCAACTCTGCCCTAGAATGTGGTCAGGACAACTGAGCCGGGGTTGGCTGCACCCCCTCTGAGGTCACAATCTCATGGTTTGTGAGCAACAGGTTTGAAAAGAATGTCTATGGTCAAGGAGCTCTCAGTGGTCTTGCACTGCAGCAGGACAGCAGCTCATGGGGTGGGCTGAGCATCTCCCCACCCCTGAGGAGTGCAGTGCCACTGGGTGTCCAGCAGTCTCCGCATGCTGATCAACCTTGGTAGGAGAGAGATAACCAGGCATCTTCCAAACAACCCCAGCTTTCCTCGGAGATGGTGGACTACTACAAGGTCCTTGAACTGCAAAAAGATGCCTCACAGGACGATATTAAGAAATCCTACCACAAACTGGCACTAAAATGGCATCCTGATAAGAATCCCAGAAACAAGGAGGAAGCTGAGAAGAAATTCAAAGAAATTGTTGAAGCATACGAGACTTTGTCTGACCCTCAGAAGCGATCACTTTACGACAACTCTGTTGAGGAGAGCAGACTCCACAGAGAAAGAGCTGCAGCTGATTATAACTGCTTCTTTGGTTCCCATCATGGTTTCCCCCATCAAGAAGAGGTCTTTGACGGGATGTATCCATTTACATGTATTTTCTTGAACCCTTTTGACATCAGAATCAATGATGAAAACTGGCAGAGCACAGGTGGAAGAGGAGGAAGGTCCAGGGAGCCGTTTGCGCATTGGAATTCATTCTGTTCCAGCGGCCACCCCACCTCCTCCTTTACTGAAAACACAGCTGGGCCATATGGTGTCAGAACAGTGATAACCACTACTGAAGAGGTCAATGGCAAGACCATCACCACCCGGAAAATCATTGAAGATGGGCAGGAGACAAAAGAAGTGGAAGAAGATGGCAAGCTGAAGTCTGTGATAATCAACGGGAGAGACTACCTGAACTCTTAATGTCACCAGCACAAGCATTAACTGCAAGCTGTGGGATGTGCTCTCATAGCTCAACCGATGTGATCTACAACAAGCAATATTAATAAATGCTGAGTTCATGACACAACCGATGCAGACTTCTCAATGGTTGGGAACAAAATATTTTGTAGGTAAAGATATTGTTATGCTAAACTAAAGAGTGTGACTCCACAAAGCCTGAATGAGGGGAGAGATAGTGATTGTTCAGTAAATACGTATCACAGATACATGTGAAAGCAACTGTGCTGGTTTGCCAAAGAGACCAAGTTGATTAATACAGCAATGGGAGACAGGCTGGTTCGTGGACAGGTAAGAGAGTGCTATAACAAGCTATAGGTTCCCTTCCCACTCCTTGAGATGCCAGTGTTAAAGTCTACCAGCTGGATGAATAAAATCTTGTGTGGCCCTCATATACAACCCTGACACTAAGTGAAGAATATCCTTCCTACTTTTGGTGTATGAGAAGATGCATATCCATTGAAAAAAGGGTTTTATACACTGGCAAGAAGATAGGCAGGGGTCAGTGGGACATGGAGAGCCTAGAGGAGAGAGAATGGTATAGAAAAAAAACAAAGGAAGGAAGAAAATGTCATTCCTCAGACTGTAAAAGAAAACTGGAGCTTTCTTGAGAATGCCCTGCAAATTATGACCAGAGACCCTGAAGGAAGTACTGCATAGCTCAGGGGCTGAAAGTGGGCAGGGAAAAGGTGAATTTGGCTCTTGGGCTGGGACAATCTATATTCCCTCTCTGCTTGGAGTCGTTCAAACACAAAGAGCTAAATTCAGACCATGAGCCAACAGATTCCAGGGGGCTGAGTTTAGCTCACTCTTTGTGCAAAGCTGGATGTGGGGACTTAGATGGTGCTTTACCATCCTCATTGTCTTGCTCACAGCTGCAAGAGCCGGTTCACAATGCATTTCTTGCACAGCCTGCCAGCACGCTGCTCTCGTCCTCCACTGAGCTACGGAACGCGCTCCCCAGGTTTCCGCCCTCCCCTGGGCTGACACGAACTGCTGAGCCTGATTTCTTGCTTGGCCAGATCACCTTAAGCGTTTAAAATCTTACACGCCTCTTATTTTCTCTCCCACGCTACATCCCCTTGAGTTTCCCAGCTTTCCCTGCCCAGTGATGTCTCCCTGGAGACTGGAACTGGTTTTCAGGGACATTTTCACTCTAATCCAGATTGCAATTGCTGCCTGCGTTTGGGCAGGTCTTTGCATCTGTTTCCTCTGCTGTAAAATGGGAATAACAGACTCCTGTGCTTTGAAGGAGACTGTAAGGTAGTGTTGCTAGTAAAGGACTCTGAGCATTACCCAATAAGTTAAATTAGCCAGAATGCTGCCACCCCTTATTCAGAGCCTTTTTCTCTTGTAAAGACAAATGTAGCTTAAATCACTGTCCTTAGCAATTGCTGCCATGTCCAGCTTGGAAAAACAGACAAAAACTGTATTTGTTATGTTAAGGGCTGTTAAGCCCCTCTCCCAGTGAGAAAAAGGCAGCAATGGGCAGCAAGTGGAAGCTTAACTGCATGCTGGGTGCATGGAGGGAGGCCAGTGGCAATGGGAGGAGGGAAAACCTCCATGCAAGGACAAACTGTGTCTGCTGCTCCTCCACAGTTTGGGAGCCATCAACAGTCCTGCAGGCATTGGGACTCTGAGAACTGCAAATATTTGAGGGGCTTGATACAGAAAGATTATTTTGGTCAGAGCAAATACGAGTCAATATCTCTATTGATATTTCTCCTGTGGACACCATATTCATGAGAGATGGCTTCTTGAATTTACGTAATGCTGCCTCAGAGGAAATCCAAGGTAAAAAAAACCAAAACAAACAAACAACAACAAAAAAAATCAACAACAACAACAAAAAAATCAAACTGCACATTTTGGATCGGAAACTGAAATGGTCTTTGATCAAAATAACATGTTTGGAAATCTGGACCAGAGTTGAATTCCCAGCTCCTCAACATTTTCAGCTTCCTAGGGCTAAAACTTTGCTTCAGTTTTGTCTCTAATGGGATTTTTATTTATCCACATCAATATTTCTTGATTCGAGACAAAGGTATGCAAGTCTACATACATCTTAGATCTGTCCTGCCTTGGGTCAGCAGTTCCCTCTCTTGTGCTGGTATCTAAAGCAGCACTTAAGAGCCAGTTCTTCCTTTTTCCATCCCTGGGTCAGAGTGTGTCTATTGCTGCTTGCAGTAGCAGAGAGCTCCTGGGGCACCTCTGGCAGCTGCACATAGCCTAACCTGCTGGAAGGAATATGGGAACACAGATTGGGAAGGGACCCAGCTCACTCAGAAAGTGCCGAGTCCAGGAGGACCTGCAGATCCTCTTCCATTTCTTCCTGTGCACTGCAGACCACAGAACACCTCGCAGCACTTTCTGTGGGCTAAATATCTGAGATTTAAAAAAAAGACAAGACAATCATAAAGATCTGGTGGTAAGAGAGCAGGTCAATCTGTGTTAGCAAAGTCCTGCATTCCTGCAATAGCAAGAGATCTGCCAGGTTTGCCCTAACCACCCCGGGAATGGGTTGTGTCTCTGATGCAGAGAAAGGTAAGTGAACCCCAACACACCTTGCCTTGGAAGCAAACCCTTTTCTGTCCCAGGACATTGGATCAGACTAACACTGAGCCTGCCAACAAAACACCAACACCTTCCAGGAGTTTTTTAAAGCTTTTTCTCATGCCATTTAGCAGCTGCGGCACCGGAGGAGGCAGCACCAGATGTCCAACCAGCCACAGCACAAACTTGTGAGTCTTTGCCCTGCCCAATTCCAGTTCTCTGTTCCTCTTCCAAAAATGCCTCTTCCCTCCAAAAACCTGTATTTTGGGACCTTGTCTGGTAGGTGGTGAGTCTTTCAGGTGTATTCATGGCTGAAGGTGCTTGCATGCACTTGCACATGCAGTCGATCCCCCTATGAGGACCAGGGGTACCAGCTGCACACCCTCGTGCTCAGCTGCTGATGGAAACCAGCCCATCATCCTTCCAGTGACTGCTGGACTTGATGGGCTCGTTTCCAGCACCAGCTCTGCTTGAAGATGTCACACTTGGGGGCAGCTGGAAGCCTCTCTTCTGACTGCAGCTCCAGACCTGAGCATGTGGCCGCGGCTGCCTGTGGCACTAGGCAGAGCAGGGAGCGAGGGTGGCTCGAGCTCCGTCACTGAGCGCGGCCGGCAGCCTGCGCTGAGGGGCTGAGTCATTATTTTATTAGCAGGGCCCACAACTACTTTAATGTGGGCTTAGGCTGCAAAAACAAAAACATACATAAAAGCATTTGGAATTACTTCATAAAATACTAAATCACGATATTAACCAACTGACCTTTGCTCTATGCAGACCTGCTAATTTTAGCAATTACAGCCAACAACTTGAACATATCAAGTGGGCAACTGTTTAACAATAATGACATCTGCTTGGAAAATCAAATTATGTCTAAACATCTTTAAATCCCCACTAGGGGATACCTGCTTTCTTTTTGCAACTGTTAGTCCCGGTTTAATAGGATTTTAAACTCACAGCCGGCTGCACACTGTGGTGGCAGCGGCCCCTCTCCCTGGAGTGACAACAACAGGACAGACATCCCATTAAGCAGAGAGTGAGAGTCTCTCCTCGGACAGTGATGGAAGTGGTTTGGGTTTTGACAGCTTAATCTGATAGACGGGTGCATTAGCTGGATCCCTTTGCTCATCCATGCCCCTGCAGATATTGCTCCCCTCCACAGCCCCCCAAGGTTACATGAGCTGGACACATTCAGGGCTGATCTCCTTTGGCTGTTGCTTGGGAAGGACCTTGCTACCAAGATGGGCTTTGCAGCCTTCAGTGCTGTTTGTGGAGCAACTGACGTGAGATTTCCTCCTGCAGTGTCCTCAGACACAATCTAGTTTTATTTCTGGTGATGAGTTCTGTTTCTTCCCTCTCTTTTCTCCCTTCTCTCCACCTGTATCCTCAGCTACTTAAATCCCTCCCTGCTGCTCTCTGCTTCATGGGTGAAACTCCAACACTGAGATCTGTTCTTCTCTATAATGGGAACCCCTAAAAGACAACAGTTCTGCAGTTGCTGTTGTAGCCATATTTCAGGCCTGTAGGTTTTTCTTGCCAAGAAAAGTGACATTAGAAGCAAATGGGACAAGTGAAGAAGAGTGAGCACAACAAGACCACCCAAATCTCCACTGAAGCACACCAATGCAGACCAAGACCCTCTACCATAAAATCAAGGTCCTTATTCAGCCCCCAGTTATGTTGCTGCAATGCCCTGAGCTCTGCTGGTCTGGAAACAGTCTCAGCTCCATGGTCCCACTCCTGATCACTTAGCACCCTGGGCTGCACGGCTGTTGTCAGATATTTGAATTGAGATACAAGAACAGAATATTTCCGCCCCTTCTCCTCCCTCCTCTCTCCCTCCCCGGCCAGTCTGGCACTTCTCTGATGGAGCGTGCAGCAAAATCACAATCACATGTTTGCAGCAGTAGGAGGCCATTGGCATGGAAGTGGCTGTGATGTCACTACAAACATTTCCACCCTATCCCATTTCTCCAGAACAGTCTCCGTTTTTATGACCCCATCCTGAGATCTGCAGGAAATCAAATTGTCCTGATTCTATTTTGAGCGCTGGTGTCATGGCATCAATATATAACGACGTGGTGTCAAGCCGGAGAGGCGGGAGCGCTCCGTCGCGGTGCCGCAGCCGGTTTGTTTTGTGCGGCTCACGGACTGGATCGCGGCCCCGCGGATCCCGCGCTTGCCGTGCCGGGACCCTCGGGATGTGTGTGCTGAGCCAAGGGGGTGAGCTGAGCAGGGCAGGCCACAGGGCAGGCCTGGCTTTCATCCACCAGCAGCTCCCTCACCCCGCTGGAGGTTAGGGGCACCACAGTGCCGGGGGGCAGAGCAAGCGCACAGGCACGCGGCGTGCGGTTCCTACACCCAGGCACGCTGGATGCCAGCCACCCTGGGGGCTGCACGCCAGGGAAGAGCATGATTGCAAGGCATTCATGAAGGGCAAGGGGAGATTTGGGGAAAGACAGACACTGGCAAGGTGCCTAGGACACAAAACCAAATGACAATCTGACCAAAACGGGGAGAAACAGCACCCAGCAGCTACAAATGCTTGTCTGAACTAGGATTGCCATCTAAACAGAACGAGCCATGGGTTAGATACCCCTGTCTAGCAAACTGAGATTTAAGCAGGGGTTTAGATCCCACTGTGCTCACAAAACCCTCCTCTGATGCTTTCCACCAACACAGGAACCCCTGCAGACTGGAGCTCTCCCTTGTGCCTGTGTCTCACAGGGAAGAATCAGGTCCTGCAATATCTCTTGCCAATTAAGCTCCAGTGGCATCCCTACCTGATTCATCTCCTGCACCCAAATCTTATCTTCTCCTCAAAGAACATCAGATCTAACACATGGCATACACAAAACACCCCTGAACTGAGATCTCCAACAGAAGAAACAACATCTGCAGCAAAATTTTATCTATTGGACAAAGCTTATCATGGAAGAACTTTAGAGCCCGCAGAGCCCCCTGGAGCAGAGCAGGAACAAGCACTAGTTTGACTAAAAATAAGCAGTGGGAGAGACATGGTGGTGGCCCAGAGCTCCTAGTGAGTAAGAAAATATGAACTGCTTCTCAGAAAGTGTAGTGGGAGCTTCTCTGTTTTTTTTTTTTTTAACATAAAGGACAGGGCAATCCCATATCTTTAAAGCTTTTGCAGGAGGGTACAGGTTTGAATCCTATGTTAAGAGCAGCTCCTCCAGGAGAAACATTTTTATCAGGCTGTGTTATGAAAAGCTAGAGCCTCCTTGTGAAGGCAGAAGAGAGCCTAGTGACAGAATATGAATGTCTCAAGGCTGACACAAAGAGTACCAAGTGCTCATGTGTGCTTGCTCTCCAGTGTACCTGAAAATACCATGCTACAACCTTTGAGGCACTTTGTTTCTGAATTTGCTTTCAAGCACATGGTGTGATGGTTGGGGTGTCCTGCACAGAGCCAGGAGTTGGACTTGATGAGCCTGGTGGGTCCCTTCCAACGCAGCATATTCTGTGATTCTATGACAAAACTCCACTATCTCATCTGAGCCTCACCAAGACCAAATGTGACTTTATTTGCCTTTAGCCATAACTGCTAAAGTCACTGCATCCACAGGAGTCAGTGCTGAGACCAGACAGCAGCCCTGTAACCTCCTGTATGGGGAACATTAGTAATTGGGGATAGCATCCAGCAGCCTCCCAGCCTGAGACAACACGTCAGTTCCCATGAAATTGCTGGGTCATTAGTCATCTCCTCCAGCTTTCATTTTCAAGCCCTCCTTTATCTTTGGCTATGATTAGCAGTCAATTGCATTCACCTTTGGTCACCCTCCAAAAAACCACCAGGCAAAGGAGCTCATGGGACTTGAATACCACCCACTTCTGAAGCATTCAAGAAAGTTCTTTACTGTTTGAGTTCAGTATCTGCTTTCCCATCTTCCATGGGGCTATGCCCTGTAACTCTCTCTTTGTGGCTGGCAGAACTTTGTGCCCTTCCTTCCCCAGGCTCAGACCTCCCTGGTGCCACTACAGGCAGCTCCTCACTTTCCCATGCCCTTGATTACTCAGCATCTTGGCTCAGTGATGCCATCCACCCTCCCCAGCTCCTCTGCTTCCTCACTTTACCCTGGATTCCTCTCACCTCCCTCCAATACCTTCCAGGAGCTGCTTTCTTGCCTTCCTCCTGTTGCTTGAAAATTCTTTCCTTCCCACTTTGGACACTGCACTTCTGTAAATGAGTATTTGCTTGAACTGCTCAGTTAAGAACCTGGCCTCTTCCCACTACCCACGGCATGAGGAAAACCCTCAATGGTGTTTAAGCAGCTGCAGAATGAGGCCCAGCAGCATCAAGTGACTTGGCAAGGAGTGACATTGGTGTTACAGAGACACACGTTCCAGCGTGGTCAAAGTGAGGAGACCATGTGGGGTGATAACATTTTCTTAATCTCATTTTTTTATTTTATTATTCCCTCTCTTGTGGTCCCTCCCGTTCCCACAACGAACAGGAGTTTTTATTGCTGGGGTTAAAAAACACGAATTTGCATTACATCCTGGCTCCTGCTGTAATACTTCAGTCTTGTTTCTCTCTCGTCCCCTCTCCAGAACAACTGATGCTATCACAGCCTGATTTAATTTCAAAGACGGATTGTGATTTGGCAGTCGGGGGAAAAAAAAAAAAGCCAAGTTAATCAAAAGTCACCATCTGCTGCGTTGCCATGGGGATATTCCTCCCCAATAAATGTGCTCTTTGCCAAAATCACAGATAACAGCACTATAAAGGGTGGGAGGTGGAGGGGGGGAATCAAAGAAAGAAGTTCCGACACTAGGGGGGAAAAAGCGAAAGAGAGAAACAAGGGAGAAACAAGAGGCAGAGAAGAAGTGGGAGAGGAAGGAGCATGGACTATTGAGGAAAAATGACAAATGGACCAACGAGGGATGAGGAGGAAAACAGAGAGACTAACAAGCAGCTGAGAGTGACAAAGTGATGGAGGGAGACAGACAACTGGAAAGGAGGAAAGAGGAGAGACACCTCTGAGACACCCTGCTGCATAATATACCAAAACAAAACAAGCAGAGATAAGAGAATTGCCCTCAAAGCCTTGTCTCGGGGGAAGGGGAGAAAACTGAAGCATCAGTGAGAATTCTCAGGGATGTTGGTTGGAGCACAAGAAGAAATCTTACCACTACTCACATTGCAGTTACCAAAAATAAATGCCTGGATGAGACGAATGGTAACACGTGGACATGACCAGGGTCAGGTCCCTGGTGTTTCAGCAGCCCAGATGCTGTCAGGACCCTGTGGTGAGCTGGAAAGGGTTATCATGCTGCAGCACAGCACCAGGACCTGGTGGGATAAAATACAAATTATCTGGAAATGAGCATCTTCAAGCATCTTGAGATGGCAGAGAGACGGGGGCTGGTCACTCAACAGCTCTTGCTTTTCGTTTCCCCTTGTGATACTGGGTAGCAATTCGGGATATGGAATATAAGGGCAAAAAGTGAATCTGTGCAAGGGGACATTGCTGTCCCCAGCGCTCAGAGGGGACCAGCCAGGCTCCCACAGCACTGTGCACCCCAGGCACAGGCACTGGGCAAGGCAGTTGCCCAAAGAGAAGTGGGGTCACCTAACATGAAATGAGTAAAAGCTGTCAAATTTTAGGTCACAATGTGTTGGCTGCCCCCTGACCCTGCTTAGAGTGTGCTTGTGTGTGTTGAGTGCCCCTATTAACCCCAGCAGCTAACGGAGATACGGGAGGCAACCCGCCCTCCTCCCCAGCCCCAGTAGGAGCCAAGCAAAGGGGTCACTTAGCACCCAGGCTGGTAGGATGGGATGAATTATTCACAACAGAGGCACCACCAGCCTTTTTCTTCCTCCTTCCCCGTTGGGGAACAATCCTGGAACAGATCACAGGTTGTATGAATGCTTCACTCAAAAAATAAGTGAATGACTTCTGCATGAACTTGGTTTGCAATTCAACACTAGCCCTGATAAGAAATGGTTGCTGCATGATGACTGGAGCACAACACCACGTTGCCCACATCCAGCAGTCAGAAACTTGGGTCAGCTCTTCACTCTTCCCTTTGCTCCCGCCTCCTCCCTCCACTAAGAGGTGCTGTAAAAATCAGAGGTCTTAAAACACAGTGTTGGATGACTTTTTCTGTATAATTATTTTGGGGCACTGGAGTTGCACTTCCATCCTTCTCTGCTCAACTGCATAAATGTTTTGTTTTGAAGGAAAGCTTAAGAGACTCCCATCACACAACTCTGGGAAGTGGGGTTTAGAAGTGTGCACTGGGTATGTCCCACAAGAGCATTAATGCCACTTTAACCTATGCACATGGGAAGAGTGAATTAATGTAGAAATTACAATGGGAAATATTGGGTAATATTTTTCAGAGTAGCTTTAGTGAAGACTGAAGGCATTGGGACCTCTGAGCTCAAATGGCCTCACCTGTGCAAACGGAGCCAGCTGGGCTGTCAGAGCAGCAGAATCTCTGTATTCTACGTCCCATCCTCCCCCCATAACATGAATTCAAGCCTCCCAAAACACCTCCCCAGGCCAGGCAATGTCTAGGGAAGCAGAGATGGCCATGGAAGTAATGGGACTCTTCAGACCCAGCATCCTCTCTCTGTTGGCACAGTGGAACTTACCTCTGGCTGGAGCTGAGAAAAGGTCCAACATATTGTCTAAAATTGTCTTTATCCTCTGCAGATGCAGGATGGTGTCCTTAGGGAGCCCCGTGGGACTTCTCTGTCATGCCTCCCCCTTTCCTCTCATTAGACTGTTACAACATTTTACAGTGCTGGAAGAATGGCAGTTTCAGCAAGATAAGGGACAAAAATAGGAAACAACGTAGATTTTTTTTAAATTAGAGAATTTTGTTAAACAAAATCTTTTCCTATGCAGTCATCCTATTGCTACTACCACTTTTCTCCCCCCCTCCCTCCCCAATTAAACAGCAAATTATACTTATCAAAGAAAAGAAAGTAAAGAGAAATCTGAAAGACTGTGAGAAATCTTTAATTATTAGTATTGTGGCATGAAAAGCTGTTGATCCCCTTAGAAACATACATGGCCAATTATCAAAAAATATAAGAGATGCAGAAAGAAAGGTTTGTCTAATAAGTATGAATCACAGGGCCATTTAGAACATCAGTGTTAAAGCATTAGAGTTAAATGGAAAAGTAAAAAGGGGCTGATGGTTTTAACTATTTCACAGGAGGACAAGAGGTTGATACTGATAAGACAAGCAGTATAGTGAAGTTAATTATCTGCGGCCCTTGGTGCACAAAGCTTTTTGAGCTGGTGATTAATAGAGATAAACCATTCAAACTTCACATTTCTAAGGTGAATGAAGATGGCAGAGGAGCTGCACAGCCCCAGCATACTAACAGCATACTCACAGCATACTAGCAGCACGCTATCTCCCCTGACAGTGACGGGCTGGCTGCTGCGGGGGGCACTGGGTGGGTTTATCAAACCTGATTTGTTTCCCCTCCTCTAACGGCAGGGAGGTTTGGGAAGTATGGAGAAGGGGTGGCCACACATCCCCAGCGCCTCTGGGTGTTGCTTCATCAGAGATGGCTGGGGCAGCTTCCCTTTAACTTATACAAATTATCTTTACAAATACACCAGCGTTACCTCTCTGACAGTAACACAGCCTGGGGGATGTTTGTATGCAAGTATTTAATGCCATGCACTGCATTTGCTCTTTGTCCAAGGCCTGCTTGCTGCTGGGTATGTGCAGAGGACCCTTCAGCCTCATCCCACCCTTTAGCTCAGGAAGAAGTGTTGTAACCTCCCTGGACCAGTGTCAGAGCAGCAGACAGGACTTAGAAGCTTGAAAGAAGCACAAGTCCTAGATAGGGGTTCTGCAGGGTACCTGCATGGAGGATGGGAATAAATTAAGTGGTCTGCTGCTTTGGTGAGAACTGGGAAAAAAAAGATGTGAAGGCTGACTCAGCCCTTGGTCTTTTTGAGATTGATAAATCAGGCACCAGGGGGTTTATCATGCTTGAGTCTGGCAGATAAGACCTAAAAACTGGAGAGCCTGGATGTAAAATCAAGAGAGACAGATCTTGACCTTACAAGATTTCTAGCCACATGTCCAGACCAAAGCAGTTTAGACATGCTCCCAAGACAGTCTTAACCCCTAAACTCTGGAATTTGGGTCAAATATTTCTCCAAATCTCCTGGAACTGAACAATTCCCAGAAGATTTCTGATACTTCCTGCTGTGCCCCCTTAGATGCTGCAAGGACTGGTTTTCTTCTTCCAATACTTCAGTGTTTCTATCTAGAGCCCAGTTGGAACAATGAGGTTCAAAGACAGCAGCAAAAATTGATCAGGGAAAATTAACTTCATTTCTAAGCTTCACGAACTACTTGCTGCGTAGGTTTCCAGTTCAATTTGAATTCTAGGATGACTTTGGGGTTGGCTGTTATTTTCTCCGAAGTGGTTGGTTGGCTGTTATTTTCTCCAAAGTGGTTCCCTTGTCCTTGATAAGTTTGGAAAGGCATCTAAACTTCAGCATCTGCAAACAAAAGAATCTTATATTTTTGGCCAAACTAAATTGAATAAATTTTGTGTTTGTTAATTGCATCCAGGCCAACCTTGTGCAGGGCCAAGTTTCAGCCCAGTGGGATTTGCACATGGCCTGGATACAAGCTATTGTAAATGGGGATCCCTGAAGGAAAAGCTGACAGATGGTGATTCTAAAAATGTTTGCCAGAGCCAGCCTTTGTGACACAGAAAACCCATAGCCAAGGGGGTCCCTGAGTTGGAGAGATGGTTCTGAAATATGTGGAAGGCCAGGGGAGTTTGTTGGTACTGGAGAAATGTGACTGGGCCTCTTCTCATTGCTTGCCAAACCCATTTCCCTTAGAACCCCTTCTCCAAGATCTGGTTATTTGGATAAAATGGAAATTGGATCAATGTTGCACCTGGTTTTCCAACTACATATTCCAAACCCACTCTTATTTCCATGCTCTAAAATAGGACCAAGATGGAGATAGTTTATCCAAACTGCACGGAAACCCTCCTCAGCCAGTACCACAAGCAGAGTTACAGTCTGGCTTGTGCATCAGCATTTTAGTGATGGGATCAACACCAAAACTCATTGGTCCATCTCCCTGTTAGTACCACTTTTCTTCTACCTAAATGGCTGCATCAAAAGTCTGGACAAGGAAAGGTCCCATCCAGCACACATACCAATTCACCAGGAAAAATTTCTACTTGTGATTTCCTTGTCAACACTGCAGATTCAAAAGTTTCCAGGCAAGGAAGATAAGATCCAAAAATGAATTTCCAAGTTGGCCCCATTCATAACAGCAGCATTGTAAGACACGAACAACTTTCCCAAAGTGCTCTGCAGCAAACATCAAGCTTTTGCAGTTAAGATTCATTCTTGTAAACAACAGGTCTCTCCCTTCCCTTGCTCATCATCATCAGTGTCAAGTTTCAGCAGCTGCCAAATAAATGGATTTCAGTAGCTCCGTGCAAAGCAGTGGGAGAGGGGTTAAAACAGGATAAGGTGTTGTAAGTCGTCTCTGCCTGATAACTCCCAGATGGGGGATGAGGAGCTGGAGGTGCCTGGACCGAGGAGCCCAGGTTCACAAAGAGCCTGGACACCTGGGGAAGAGGGGAGCTGGCTCTGGGGTGGCAGCACTGGCTCCGGAAGAGGTTACGAGGACCTTGCAATCAAGTTCAAATTACGTATCAGACACACGCTCCCACAAACAGGCTCCAGACACCAGCTGCTTATTTTTAGACTGGAAAAGCCTTTTCTTACTGACACAGGTGGTGGGGCTGGAGCACACAGAGCACCAGCAGAGCCAGCAGCCCCACGCCTGCCTGTCCCCAAAGGGGCAGTGTCAGCAACCCTCCGAGCACTTTCCGTCATCTCTTTCCACTTTCACCGTGGAAAAGGATGAGAAAGATTGTCTGAAATGCAGCACAGGAGACCACAAAAAGCTCTCCTGACACCCTTGCACAGGGTGTGCACAGCCCCAGCGTGCCTTGCCCGCTGTGATGAGCAGCCTTGAGCTCTCTGCTGAGCTCATCAGTCCCGATGTTCAGCAGCGCTCATTCAGAAACTTAAAGAAAACAATATAGCATCTTGGGAATTGCTTGTGCTTCCTTCTAAAATACCCTCAGCTTTTCTGCATTGCATTCCTCATCACTATAGCTGTAACCAAACTAGTTCACAAGTCCTGACATCCTGCTAGCTCCTTCAGCAACTGGACAAATCATTTGGATCAAATTATTTATTTAATGAATTCTGCTTTCTCCCTGTGAACAGCAAGTAAAGAGTCTGCAATTGTTTTGGAAACATTTTTTTAATTTTCTGCAACTAATTTTCCTGACTTGCATCACTCATTGCAGCATTTGTCATCTGAAAACTGAAATTTAAATCCTTCATACGGCTCCTAGCAAACATACCTGTCACATGCCCATTTAGGTGGTCAAAAATTTAGGAAAACACACTAAAAAGAGTTTAAAGCCGCTCCTCACCCCTCAACATTCTTTGCCATTAGCCTGTTTTATCTGTTGCCAGTCATATTCATATACATATATATGCATGTGTACGCCAGGATATTAATGGAAAGTCAATACAAATAGGAAACAAGCAGAGCAAATACATTTACCATAACTTCATGTCAAATAACTGCTCTATGAAAATGCACATTCTTTCTCTTACATCTCTGAAGTTATAGATGGAAAATACAAGAAACGAGCTTATCTAAGAGATACCCTTTACAGGGATGGAAAAGCAAAGTTCATGAAATATTTCAGACATGAAGATAAACATATTAAAAAAAAAACAAACAACGAAAAGAGAAATGGGCTATTCAAATCTCTAAGTTTAAACAAGAGACGGCATTAAACAAGAAAACCAATCTTTCCCTCTCAGGGGAACTCACCTTTTTGAACTCTGACTGCAACACAAGGCTCTGCAGAGCCCTTTGGCTCCTGCCATCTTACAAGATCCTACAAAAGAGCATATTTTTCTAAAAATCAGTATGAATTCACCAGGGGTAAGGAGGTATTTCTCCAAGAAAAAAAAAAGGAAAAAAAACCGGCTGCTTCTAGAAGCCTAAATTTTATTTAATGCTCTTTCTGCACAAGACATTCCTTCTGGAGACTTCGACAAGGAAGGTTTGAGGTGTGTGCAGCCCTGCAGTGACAGTCACTGATGTGTCCAGGCTGCACATTTGGGGTTTGCACCCACATGGTGGTGCCTGAGCAGGGCACAGGGCTCAGTAGCAGCTTACACATGGCTGGCACAGCAAGGACAGGGGACCCTGAAGGAGCTCAGCTTCACTAGAAACAGTCATTTCTTCATAGGTATTGAAAAATAATGCCTGAAAATTTGGGAGGTGTATCCAGGCCAGAAGATTTTTTTCTTTTGAGCAAGAATAACTCTGTACTAGGATTTTGGCAAAGCGGTAATGGGAGAGTGTAGCAAGAGCCAGGTTAAGTGTCTATCAGAGCCATTCTGCTCCAAATACCAACAAGATTTTTATCAAGGGTAACACAAGCACTCCAAAAAAATCCAGTGTGGCAAGTTTGCTCCCATCTACCTTACTGCCTGGTTATGCCCTTCAGGCAGGACACAGCTCATGAACAAACTCTTACCTCACCTATCATTTTTTGGTGGGCTTGACTCGATCACACTATTGCAAAGGTCATTTATTAGCTCTTCTCCCTGTGTTACACCTCCTGCCCCAAATCTTTGTGCTGTTATGGCCGATGGCACTCCCAAGGCAACCATGAAAAATATCCCAGTTGCTTGTGCTGCCTCATTATGGGAAGGTCTTGTTCTTCCATGGCCATACCTGGGGAGGAAATGATATAACACAGTGGTGACATCTCAGTGAAGATAAAGTGTTGCTCAAAGGAAAACCAGGCTGCTTCAGGTTTCTGCTCTGTGTCTTCCCTGCCAGCCATTTGTCAGGAATTTATGCATGGTCTTTAGTCACTGTTGACTCACCTTCTCTCCTTTGCTTTTAATCACTCTTCAAATAGCACAGGAGAGGTGAAGCTCTGCTCACTTCCTTGGTTGGGAAATCAAATGTTTGGAAAACACTGGGTGCATCTTCCTCCAGCAAGCCACAGCTCACGCATCCTCCTTACTGGGATTGCAGAAGAGTCTTCATCCCCCCTCTCTCCCATCTCATTTTTCTAATGACTCATTTATGGTAATGCGGCGGGGGCTTTCCAGTTTTTCAAAGCAGAATAATCCCAAAGTACTAAGGCAGCCTGGAGAAACTCTTCCCAAGCCTGTTTTTGTTACAATAAAAGCCCTTAGCTCAAAGGAAAGACCTGGGCACCCAAAGGGCAGGTTTTGAGCATCCTGACTCAGCCAACACCAATGAGCTGTGTGGTTTCCCAGTACCCTTCAGGATGAAAGGCTTTCAAAGAGCAATTCATATGACACGGATGTCTTTGGAAGTTATGGAAGGCTGTAAATTAACAACAGCAAGACATGCAAAAGGTCTATTCCATCATGAAGTCTCTGCTATGGAATCTTTTTTCTTAGTTGCATTTTAGTACAACTAGTGATGATAACTAACTATAAAGCCCTAATAAATTTGCTGAATGGCATTTTGGGTTTTTTTTTTCATGTAGGAGCCATGTAGCCATATGCTCAACTCCACTCCTTTTTGCATGAGTTAGGCACGTACTTGGCATCTCCAGACTCTGGGTCTGAATTCAGACATGACAAAATACAAATGTGCATGTAACTGCACAAATGAGTAAGTGGCTGCTGGAAAAAAGGAAGGTGGATATCAAACAGATTATACAGTTACTTGGCAAATGCTGGGAGATATTCTGGGGAATTTTTACGTATAAAGAAATAGAAATCTTAGTCGCAACTTACTGGGATATTTTAATAAATAAAGTTTAAGAAAGAGAGAACTTCAAAACAGCAACTCTAATGTTTTTCTGACAGAGGTGAGATTGACCATTATTTGAGGCAGGTTGTAAAACACATAGATTGGAAAGATGGGGATCACAGTATGAATGATTTGCAAGTTAATGTTGGGTTTCAGATTATAATAGAGATTCACTTAACCACCATTTGCGAGGGATATGATGGGGTCACCTCAAACTGCAATGGTTAACTGCTCAATTTTTTCTAAAGCATCTAAAGGCAAATTACTTTTTGCTCCAGGTCTTCATTTTCTGTGATGAAATTAGAATGATCAGACTTCTTTTGCTTCACAATACTCTTTCTGGTGCTAAAACATAAAGTATAAGTTCAGACTATAATAAAGCAAATTTGGTTCTTGCTATGACACCATGAACTTGCATTGAGTTTAAAAAAATGGGTGAATGTTATCATACTTACTTGGAACCAACAACTACTCTCTCTCTCTCTCACATGTGCTTGTAATTATTATTTTTGCCTATATGTGTACATTCATTACATAAATGTAAGTATGTATACAAGTATAACATCATCTTCATGCCCAAACCAAGTGGGCAGCTCATTGAATTCAAATAGTTTCTGCTTGCAAAGTTCTCCCATAAAATCCAACAATACATTTCAGGATAGCAGAAAAGAGGAGAGACAAAAGAGAGAGAAAGAAACCAGCACTGCTGAATGTATATGGAGCCTGGACTACTTCATTTCTCTGTGTTGAAACTAATTTGTTGCATTATGTTTCTATCTCTTGCATGTCCACATTGCCACAAGGTCTTATTTTTACAAAACAGACCCATCATTCTTTCCCACAGGATGAAAACACGGCTAAATACTTGCTGTAAAAAAACCATTATGTGATGTGCTAGCCAAATGATACACTAATACTCCGACGTAAGTGCTTTTTTGGCAACTACTCAAAGGAGCAAAAATTACATCGTTTTCAACCCCAGTGATGATAAGATTACACAAAAGAAAGCAAAATATACAAAACGGGTTGATGATAAATATTGTACAATAAATGGAGAATAAGCCGGTTTTCTTGCTGTCACACTCTTTGCAGTTTTCTGCAATTTTTCCATCACTTGAGGCAGCCCTACCAATTATTTCCATCATATTGGGTGTCCCCTGAAAAAAAACCTGACAAAAATAAGGATTTGAAAGATTCCTTTTCAGGAACTTCCTCCACCAACTATTTCCTCCTTTTCAAATGGGGCTTTCAGAGAGGAAGTGGTGGCCAGCAGTAACATTCCCCACGGGAGGGACCCATCTTCCCTTCACATGTGGAGAAGCAAGAATATCCTCTTATGAGGCAGAGCAGGAAAAGAAATCATCCTTTCATCGGCAGTGTATTCCGACCGGATAGGTGTCTGGTGCCGTGTCCATGATGGTACCTTCTGAGGAGTCCTTGCCAGTTGGCTTCAAGCCCCACATTGCAGAAGGACAATCAAGAGCCCGTTGGTTTATCCTCTACCCTACTTATTTCAGTTGGAAACAAATCAAGACATTAACAACCAAATAAAAAAAAAGCAACCCTTGATCTTCACTCAGATCCTCCACTGTGGAAAGATTTTCTTACATCCTCAGTGAGGTGCTCAAATATTTCTCCTTCTTGCTAGCAGGCACAGAGTTGGTGGAAATGTTTCTTGCAGCCTTTCACCTTTTCTTTTCCCCAGTTTGCAAACCCAATTTCCTGCCTTCTGAGTATTCCTTTGCTCCTCATGAGTGTTTACGAGGTAGGTGGAAGGAACCAAATGCCAAAGTTGCACAGGAGCTGTGTGCTTTGGATATATTTTGTTGTACTTAGGTACATAAATCACAGCTGAGCTCCCTAGGTAAGTTTTTAAACAGAGGGGAAAAAATAAAGGAGTATGGTTGAGATGAGGCATGGACTCAGTGGATGGTAGAGAGGGAAGTCTGCAGCAGAGAAGCCATCACCTCCCTTATCATTCTCATTCGATGCAGTGTGTTGTTTGCAATCTCCAAATGTCCAGTATTCCACAGGAGCAGCAGCCGGTGGACCAAGCAGCGGCTCTGCCTCCAGCACCACAGCATCTGATGGCACACACCACACCCCCAGAAAGCATCCAGACCACTGGGGAGCCCCGAGCACCCGCTGCTGTCCCGGGCTGCACGATGCAGCCACGCAGCCGCCACATGTGGCCGAGAGCTGAGGCTGCCCTGGGGAGCCAGACGAAAAGCAGGCGCTCGCTGGCGGCCCGGCAGAATATCCCTTGTGCACAGATGTTTGGAAAGGCAGGCTCAGGGGGGGCACGGAGCAGGGCAGCGTCCCCGAGGTGTGATACCACCAGGAACGTTTGCAAACACCATTTAGCGGAAGTCAGATGCCTATTTATCGCTTTCAAAGGGAGACGAGATCGGCTGTTAGTGCTTACAGGATCAAATGGGTAAATTAGAGGCAGAAAAGATCGTCATTCAGGCTAATAGGATTTACACTCTCAAATCAAGTTATGTGGATGCATTATAGGGAGTTCACTTTGAGGGGAGCCAATTACCCCATTAGCACTAATAGGAATTGCACTAAGGCATCATGTGAGAAGACACATGCAAAAAGATTGCAGCTTTCCCTCATTTATGCAGGATTGTTTTGCTGGAACAAGGCAATAACTGATGGATTTTTTCCCCCCTAAACATAGGCCAGGGTTTAGATGTTAAGTGTTGGCTTCATCCAGCCCTTTCATTCATAAAGCTGGGAAGAAACTTCTTCCTGGAGAGCAGTTCCGAGGAGGGCTCACCTCTCCTGTACCTGTTGCCACCTCTGTTAATATGCAACAAGGGCATAAACCCAAGTTAAGTCCTTCTGCTGCTAAGGAAGCTGCATCCAGGGATGTGCCATTTATCTGTGGTTCCTTCTGACTCTTGAAGCTGCTCGCTGCTTTGTCTCCAGTTGCTGCTGTTTATCACCATCTCTTCACTGGCAAGTGCCCAGCGGACACACTTATTCCCTCTGCAGTGCACGGAGGTATCTTAAACAGATACCTGTAACCCTAATGACGGTTTTGTAATGAGGAAAAGGCAGCAAAATTAAATGCAAGTGGCACATTACCACACTTGTTTAAAATTGATATTTAATTAAAAAGTTAATTATTAATTAAGTTTATCAATTGCACATCAGTTGTTCAATAGAAAAGGGCTCATTCATTTAATTATCTGCGTGCAACCGATAGTATATGCTTTTTAGCCAGGCAAGGTTATCTCTGCATCTGTTCTAATTTAGATCAGTTTAGCTTCTAATCTATCGAGAGTGCTTCCTTTTGCGAGCTTTTGATTTGATCTATAAATGTTTACTCACAGAACTGTTAGGTTTTAGAAGCTGATCAAATAAAGGGAAGAGCTACTCGGAGTTGCGTTGCGCTTTCCAAAGGGCTGTGGTGGAGCTTTCTTGCAAAGAGCTGCTCGGGCTTTGCTTTAACAATGCGCCTGCTGTAAAAGTTTCAAAAAAGATAAACATCCACCCCGAAAGTATGTTAATAGCCCAAACAATGGGGAATCTTCAAAGGGCAAGAGAGGCCTGAGAGCAGAATACAGCAACAGACGGCCACCACTGCCTGGGGAACCTCCTCGCTGCTCTTGCTGCAGAGAGGATTGCGGGGCACAGACCACGGTGAGGGCTATACAGAGGTTCCAGCTCCAGCCCAGGGTGCCAGGGAAACATTGGTGTTCCTATAAAGAACTAGGGCTCTGGCTTTCCTTTCTCTTCAAAGTTATTTCTAGGTGCAAACCAAAAGCTATTTATAGAGGATTTCTGGATGCCGCATAGTAAACCTTGTAATAAACTCTTCCAGTACTTGGATAGTAGAACAGAGAAAGATGCCCCATGGAGGCTGTGACTCCAATAGTGTATTCTAGTAAATTATCTTGTATTTATTTTAACTGTAAATCACAGTGCTGTTTGGTTTCTAATAAAAGTAGCATTCAGTGCATAGATTAAAAATACTGAAGAGTCCTGGTACATTAGTACATTATTGGGGACCAGACCTGCCTGGTGCTGAGGATGCTGAGCATCAGTAAAGTTAATAAGAAACTGAGGGTAACCAGACCTGTGAGCATTGTAGGAAGCAATAGATGGGTGCTGTGTAACTCGTTAGAAACAGCCCCCAGCTCAAGCTTTTGGGCTTCAGCCCCAAAATGGGCTGCAGCTCTTGCATATCCCTAAATGATTCTCATATCCACAGCAGGATAGATGGCTTTCCACAGGCAACCACCACAGCACAGTCCTCGCCCCAGGAGTTCAACTCAAATCATGAACGTGTGACAAAAAATGCGGCAAACTACAGAGGGTAAGGCAAGGAAAAGGTGAGAGAAAAAGATGCTGCAGAACAGAGGGCGGATGGACTGCCTTGAGGGGGCAATGCTGAAACAGATGTGTCTTTTCAGGGCTTAGTTAATCAAGAAAAGGAAATGTATCACAACAAGTAAATAGCTGCAGCACAGAGGTTCATATAATTCAGGTGAATACCCAGAGTCTGCAGCTTGTATTTGATCTGAAGACAACAAGCCCAGGGCTGTCTCCCATCTCCTGAATGAAAAGCACTAAGGGGAGAGGGCTTTTAAAAGGAAGGTAATTTACAATGCAATATTGCCGGGGGTGGTGGTGCTGGTGTGTTTGTACAACTGGAAAGACGATAAAAGAAATCTCCATGAATAGTAACTCTATGTTTATAGATGGGTGCCTCTTTGCCAACACTGCATGCAGTGTGCATTCATCTTCACCAGATATTCAAGTGGCGGGACTTTTTCAAGCAACAGTGTTTATAGAAAATGACTGTTTTGAAGCTTTACACACTAGAATTTGAGGAAACTTAAAATTTACATTTACAAACATCATCAGTCACCCTATCTGATAAATCAGAACAGAGGAATCTGGCTTAACTACTATGGATGGGCGGCAAACAGCAGTCGGTTTCTCTAGAGATTTGCTAACATGGGTTAAAATAAGAAATGTAGCATGCATCTGCTCACAGATACTCTGAAAAATAAAAAGCCAAACATATCAAAGCACTGATTTGTGAGGAATTATTTACACCAGTGCTCTTTCTTGACTACGGGACAAAACTGGAAAATTTCTTTTCTGTTATATCACCCCATTTTGATGTAGCATTGAGCCACAGGATGCTCCTTTCCCTCCAGTGACAGGACTAAAGTGAAAATAAAGAACTTCCACATTGTCACAAGTTATCAATGGAAGTGCCATATAAGCCAGCAGCTCTGAGAGATGGGGGACAGGGGAACAAAAAAAGCCAGTTTGTTTGTTCTTTAAGGTGCCACTGCACAACGAGATGGTTGATAAAGTGAGAGTTTTTTTGACTGGAGCTTTTCTACAGCTGGGGGACACCAGAGAGCCCTTTGCCTCCCCCTTGACCCATCCTCTGCTTAGGATCCTCTGCTGTATGATAAGGAGTGAATTAACACTGCAACTGTTTCCTAATAGGGGTGCTAATTTAGTCTGTCATCCCCCGTTGACCAGCTATTCTCACAAAGCCTGTAAGAATTTCATGTCTGAGCTCTTTAGGCTTTGTGGCCAAGTGAGTTTGAAGAAGTCACTTGGGGAGGAATTGAGAGGTGCTGGCCTGATGTAGGATGTCACACCATTTGTCTTTGAATTCTTTCATTGAAAAAAACACCTTGGAGAATTTAAACAATTTCTGCACCTATTGAGCAGTAGGACTTTTAGGATGAGACCATTTCTTTATAAGTTATGAGAAACCGATAAACGCCTTCCTTCCATCCTCTGCAGATGCAGGGATTAGTTACAAAGAACTAGGTTCTTCTAAACTTATGGCCCAAGAGGGTCAATGCTTGCCTGAGTGTTAACTCTGTCTTTCTGCCCCAAAGGGTGAACCTCTCCAGCTGTCAGCTAGCAGTAAGCAAGCCATCAATCAAGGAAGTACCAGGTCTTCACACAACACTTTGATTAAACCTTCGGTTTCAAAGCTGAATCTCCTGTCCCCTTCTGTAGTCCCGGGCTCCACTGGCAAACAAACGCAGAAATGCCGCTGGGGAAAGCATGTTTGTGTGAGATTTCCAACCCAATTTTGCAGACTCAGATGTTAGGCAGTTTAGATAAGGGGATGATTAGAGGTCTAAGCCTAAGGTTTGAAATACCCAGACTTCCTGGAACCACTGGTGCAAATCCCAGCAGGGCTGACTCAGCCTCCACCTCCCAATGAAGATAAAGTGAGCTCCATGCACAAGTGTGACTTGTGAGGCTCCACCAGCCAAGACCCCACTGGGGTGGAGATAACGATGGTGTCGACAGTGTAGAAGGGGATTCCTGATGTGGCAGAGGTGAAGCGCCCTGGGTCTGTCCCCACCACAGCTCCTGCTGGTGCTCCCATTCCTGGGATCTGCCACAAGTGATTTATGAATCCTAAACTTTTCTAGAATTTCACTCCTGCATGTCTTGGTGTGTATGTCCAGAGTCTCGCAGTGCTCCTGGCAAAACTATGGCCCTTCTTATCTTTCTGTTGCGCCACACATTGACCCCTTCAGAGAAGCTCTCTATCAGCACAGTTTGTGACTCACTCAGAGAAAAGCCCTACAGAATCATATTACATCACTTTTCTATCAGCCAGAGCTGTGATTCAATAATTTTTACTTCAGAAAATAAACCAAATTCCCAAATTTCTGGTATGATCTTCACACAAATATTTAGTTTGCCAAGTGCAACTACCCAAAAGTTATCAGCAAAAACCTCTTAATAAACAATCAGAACTAATCGATCTATCCTTCCTTTTCCTTTCAGCTACTGGACAATTAGCCAACATGACAAAAATTTCTAGCATGCATTTCCTCTTTGAAATTATTCATAATGTTCTCCTTTAATAATTCACAGAGTACTTGCAATTTATTCTTTTGTGCCGTGTTCTGAAAATTAAGTCATCTAATCGGGGGCTCCTCAGGAAAAAAGATAAAGAAAACCATACAATTTCTGTAACCATCAAACACAGCATTGATGACTGATTTCATAATGAAGCGTATCATTTGAAATGCACTTTAGGAACGTATTGAAACAGCAGAGCTAATTAAACCTTTGCTTTCCAGTAACATTCACCTCATTACAGCTCAGACATTCACAGGGCAGCAAATCTGCACAGGAAACACATACTTGAATATTCTCAAGTAAAACTGCAAAAATGACGGAACCAGACCCATATTTTGTCATTCCTCATCCCATACCGAGACCAACAGATTGATCACATTGAGCAAACCAGGTAACAGATACCCTGTTCTATTGCTCAGCCCAACATAGAAACAGCAGTAAGAAAATTTTAACCCATCCTCTCTCTAGCTCCTGTTTTCACTCTGGCCAACTGGATGATGACTCATCAGCACCTCCACCCCCAAAACGATCTCCAAGAGAGGCAGGAGGTAATGTGCTCATTCATGGTTCTTTGAGCCGCAAGAAGCATCTCTGGACTGCCACCCATCCAATCATACAGGCGAATTCACAACAAACAGGTAACTTCAAGGGAGGTGGAAATAAGGACCCTGTTTTCCTGAACTTCATGTTCCCATGGTTGAATTATCCTGTGCCTTAAAGGTACAAATCTCATATAGGTGTTGCGACGGAAACATCTCCAATGCCAGCAGCCACAATGGCTGCAGGACAATACCTTTACCCCTCTTTCCCTCTTTCTCGTATCCTTTTATGCTAATTATACTGCTCCTGCATGTGCAAAAGCTTTTCTTTTGGTTGAAATAATGGTTTGGTTGCCTCTTTTCCTAGTGTTTTATTTTCACAAAACAAAACAGGAACACAGTATTTTTGAGACTTCTACCTGCCTGCCATCTTTCACTGAACCTTGCACATAGGCTCCAGTGTTACTGAGGGAAGGAGTGAAACGTATTTCTTTTAAGCCAAGGCTAAAACTTACCCCAGAAGATATGCATGCACACAAGAAAAACTAAATTACTTAGTGGAATCATTGGCTTTCCAAATAAAAGTGTCCACCTTCTGGTTTTTAATACAATGCAGCCAGCATTTTCACTGTGCTTTGGTCTGGCTTAAATTTAAACTCCCTTGGGGCAGTGTCTTTGCCTTTCTATTTGTTTTTAAAATGCCCTATGTGCCCAGCAGCTCCAAATATAAAATAATCTCTAGAGCTGCAAGGAGAAAAGTCTCCATGAAGATGTGCTTGAATTTTGTAATGAAATTGTCTCCATGTTGAGATGTTCTGGTTCAGAAAAATTTCCTTGACAGGGTTTCACTAGCACAAATACTTGCTTTTTGTCATTTCATGTTAGAATACACGAAGACTGCATCTGAGCTTGGGTAAACATTCACATCCGAGCAGCTTTGTAAGTGAAATTCCTGCTCAGAAAACAGAAAGAGGGATTTTTCTTGACCCATCCCAATTCAGCAATAAAATTCAAATGTGGCAAACCAGACCATCTAGGCTTTTTATTTTTCCTTTCATTCTTTTCTCAATCCCTCACCCCTCCCTTTTTTTTTCAAAGCAACAAACATTTTGTTGAATTGTTCTAAATAATGACAACATTTGAAACCACTTCAGTCTGTTTAAGATCTCAAGGGGAAAATTTGGTGAATAAATGACTCAGGATAAATCAAATAATTTTGTTCTAATAACTGTGTCTCTCACTCTCCTTATCTCAGTTGCTGTCCCTACTTCTATGTGCTCCCAACTCCTGGGCATCACCCTTTGCTCTGAAGTCACTGCACTTGTCTCCAGCTCTGCAGTGGTCTTCATCCCACCTACTCTCATCGAGCTCTCAGGTTTCTCCTGTCTCATCTTTCATTGCAACCCTTTTCTCCACGCAGTCCCCAGCCTCCATCCACCAGCCCCACTCACCTGCCAGTGCCTCCTCTCCCTCCCTGCCCATCAAGCCCGCTACACAGCTCTCTCTGTTATTGTCTGTCTGCTCTTCTCCCCTAAAATCAAGTTTCACACAGCTGCAACCCCACCTGGACCAAACTCTGGTACCTCTCTACACCTCATTGCAAAACTAAGCCGACATCCTCCACTTCTCCCCTCTCTCCCCTGCACCGCCACCCCCTCCCCACGCTGCTGTTCACCGTCTGACACAGTAGCTGCGAAGCTGACAGCGTCCTTTTCCTCTGCCTTTGGGTAGGGATTGCATGGGAAACGCCACACGACACCGAGCTGCCTCCCGTGCCCAGGGTGTGTGGCAGAGTCAGGAGAGGTCAGGCCACTGGCTTGACCTCCTAAGCCCATCTGCCTCCCCGCAAGTGAAGACACATGCCCTAAACATGGATTATCTTTTCAGGACATTTGTTTCGGGAGCGAGTTGTGCTAAGCAAAGGTACGTCAATTGATAATAAACCTGCTCCACACTGTCATTTGTGGGTGATTTGAGGAAAACCAGACCATGTAATCAGGTCTAAGGGGTCCCTAATACCAGAGACGCTGGTGCTGTCAGCTATAGAAAATAATTAGAACGTTATCCCTGTGGCAAGGAGAATGTAAATACATCTAAAATACGACATAATGACATTCTCCTCTGTAAGCCAGGGGATCTGCTTCAAATAAAAGGGCCATTAACACAACAATTAAAGCCGAGGGGGCCGGTGAAGTAGGGAGCTGGCCTGGTGCAGGGCGAGGCGAGCGAACGCCCGGCGTAAATCTTTCGCCATCCCAGCCAGGAATGTGACTATTAGCCCTCTCATGACCCGAGGGCTTCCCAATAATGCATCTGCTCTCTGTCAGGGCCAGGATTTCGTAACGTCCTCCAGTGCGAGCCCAGGGCTGACTCCACGGTGCGGCGCCAAAGCGGGAGCCGGCGGGAGCGGGAGGCTCCGCGCTGGACCTTGGCCCCAGTTCAGCAAAGCACTTAAACCACAGGGCCCTGGATGCGTCTCCTCCCAGGGATGCTCGGGCACATCGGAGCGATGGGTGGGCTTCACTCAGTCACTTTCCCGGAGCAGAACTGGACCTGTGGTCATCCTGAGCAGTCCTTCTCTCCATCTCCATTGTGGGGATGTGCCCGTGAAACGGGGAACGTCCTCATGAAAGTCCAGCTCAGGGAACCTGCAAGAACCAAGACACGGAGAGCACCACGCAAATTAAGGCATTTTTCAAAGGAAGTAATGTCACTGCTTTCACCATCCAGACAGCAAACACTCTGAACAGGTTCCAGGCAACACTGAGATAATATTATCTATAAGCTCTTTGGCAAACTTTCAGAAACGATGGACAAGTGTTTGGAGAGGCCAGCAGTTCCCACCTTTCATCCAGTCTGAAATAGGTGATGATAAAAGTCCCAAACATATCAGGAACCTTGATTCCAGACAAAATGCATCCAGCACATCGCTGCAGGTTGTTTGCAAAGGAAAAATATCACTGAACTGGCAAAATCAGCTTCCACAATAACATCAGGCTCAGGCACAAGTGTTCCTAAAGCTGACAAGTTCGGTCAAAACCAAAAATTTTATTTGCTTCCTTGTGGAGATGAAAATCTCATCAGGTTCAAAAGACTTCTTCATATTTTTTTCTCTGTTTTTGATTTTTAGTTTTGTGACTTTTTGTGGTAAATGCAAAATTTTATATGTCCGGTGGAAATTTGTAAATGCCAGAAAACAGGAAATGGTTGAGTCGTGCAGGAAGAGAACAGTACCAAATCCAGCTCTTTGGGAAAAATCTGTCAAAAGTCAGTTTTGTTGCACCTAGCCTCTTTTTCAATTCTAATAATGCTTCTAAGAGCATGACATAGCATGGTCTTCAAAACAAATCAAAACCCACAGAGTTGTACTTTTAAGCCCCAGTGTTTCAAAATCGAAAGGTAACATGCTACCTGTGTCCTGTTTTGGGCATATGGACTTTCCCACTTCCCACCTCAAATGAATAAATTTAAATAGTTGCAGGACATACAGAAACTTGTAAAGCTAGTTAAAAATGAATGCTAATTTTTTAAAAGAAGACAATTCATGTCCTAGCAACCTTTATAAGTAAGGAGGATCTGAAAATAACAACTACAGAAGTCACATTTCCCTTATGAAATTATACGAAACACCCAGAAGACAGAGAGATAATTTCTCCCTACATTAATGACTTTCACAAAAGAAGCCCTTATTTAAGAACTTAGAAGCAGAATAACTCAAGGTACACTAAATGAAAACCAGAACTTGATATCCAGAAATATTTGAGACTCATGAAATGAAGTTGGGCTCTGGTTGCCAAGAAATTCAGAAATTCAGACCCAGTTTTAGGGCAAAGCGAAAATGTCTCAAACAGTTTGGGCTGTGTGGGCACTCAGTCCACCCCCCACTGATGGATACAGGATTGAGACCCTCCAGAGGATGGACAGCTGAGCTAAGAGAGAATTATGTGTGTCAAGGTAGAGCTCACAGCACAGTAGTATTTCAATATGGAAAAAATTACATAAGCAAAAAATTATCTGCATGTCCAATATAGAATAATCTTTGAAGATTCTCATTACGAGTAAACACAGGATAATAACTAATGGATAAGCTAATTAGTCATGCAAATCTGATGGATTTTCACTGCCTCCTTCCAGCCACTTACTTTTTTAGAAGGCATTTCATTTTCTGAGTAGTGCGCAGTTCAGCGTCCAATTCATATTAGTTGGGCAAAAAGACAGTCCTTTAATCTTCTGACACTTGGGTCCTCAGTGTGAAACACAGGGAAACTGTCCAACAGAGAAACAAAATGAGTGATAATACAAAAGAAAATATTAGCAAAAGCTCCCTTGGAACAAAATGAGGTGGTGTTCTCTGGCAGATCTCATGCCTGAGCATTGTGGACAGCGGTAACTTACCACCTGCGATTGCAGGGACAGCACCCGACACGTGTCCCTTTCAATTATGTGAGCTGCCTTATACATATTAGAGCTGGTAAAAACCATCTGAAATAAACCACAGCCAGCCTTTATAACTAAGGTCACACTGGCCAAAAGGGTTGTGAATGTTCCAGCAAGCTAGGAACAAGTTTCTAGACAGCTGGAGACATTTTGAGCAAACATGGGCCAAATTAAACCGACGAGGGAAGCCAAAGTGAAACCAGTAAAAGCTTGCCTACTCAGATGACTTTTGTTTGAGCTGGAAGCTAAATTCAAACAAAATTCCTGGGATGATACTGCTTTGACTGTGACAGCAGACACCTGAGTCATGTGATAAGCACTTTGCTTTAAAAATTCCACCATGTCACTCCTGAGAACACTTGCATATCGGATCCATGAGAAGCAAAAACAAGGGGGGAAAAAAAGGAAAAATAAAAGCTTTTGTACAAACCCTGTGAACCAAGTCCCCTATGTCTCTTTCCTTCCAGACATTTGTGAAAAAACAGCTCGCTGGAACCACAAAAAACAACAACTGAGCAGCATTCTAATATGGGACATCCTGCTGGACCAGCCTGAGCCAAAGGAAAAAAGAAAGCCACAAACATCAGAACTCAAATTGGACACTCAAACCTAAAGCCTTACATTTTGGTGCATTTTTTTCATTTAAACTAGTTTAATCAATTGGTCACCATAATAGAGGCTTCAAGCAGCTGGCTCAGTTAGGTCCATCTGTGACGAACCCTGGAACCAAAGCCATGTGTTCAAAAGTACACATGCTCGGAAACACAAATAAATGATCAACCATTGTGTCTTAAAATATCTACAGTTGACTTTGTGCATCACCACTAATAAGTATCATAGCACACTGTGTAGTACTAATGTTGTTTGTGGAGCTTCCAATCAGTTCCCTAGAAATACACTTTACATAGTATGAAGTCCTAGGGATGGATTTCCTCTCATATTGACTTAAAAACCATGGGTGAAGTTTTATCAAGGGTCATTGCCTTGTGCTAATGACCCTGTCTTGGGAAAGGCTGCAGTTCAGGGGGCACGAGAAATAGTATGAAGAGATTATCAAGAAAGGGGAGACTATAAAACAAGATAGGAACTTGGGGAAAGTGCATTTCTTTTTCCCCAGGAAGCAGCAAATAACTGGGAAACTGGAAGGTAAAAATCCTCCCTAATTAACTTAAAAGAATTCTTTAAAAGCAGACCCTTAAAAGAAGATTAGTGGCAAGGTCCACATGTAGGTCTTATCCATCTCTGTCTACAAGGTGGTCTCTACTTTGCTTCCTCCCTGCTCATCTGGGCAACAAGATTTCATGCATCCCCTGAGCAGAGCAGGGCACAGTCACATACCCCAAGCACTGGTCCCCCAGTGCCCACCAACCTGGGAACAGAAGGCTGCAAGGATGAGGCACAACTGAGCCCAGTCCTAGCACGGCGTCAGATCACGGCTGGACCACGACTCCCAGCCAGAGTCCAGCTTGGACCCAGGAGCTGGAAAATGCTCCTTGGCCCCTATTACGCCTCTGGGATGTTTTTCAAAACTGAACCAGCTGCAGAGCCAAGGTCTGATAAAATGGAACCTGGGACTCGACCAGGACTGTTTTTTGGATTTACAACCCCAAAATCCAACAGCCAAGACACCACAAATCGAACAGGATGCTTGACAAGTTGGGCCGCTGCATGCCTTTAACGGTCCCATGCATTTAAGGTCCACATTTGGGTTTATTGTATGTTCCAGTATGGCGAAATTCTCCCTTTCATGGCATTTTACTTCAAATAGGACCCACAGGTGCTCAGTTTTGCTGTCCCCACCTTCTCCACCTCCACTTTACTCTCCACTACCGCTGCCTTTTTCCATGTTTAGCAGCCTCAAAGATAAACTCAGTAAGTAAATGGCCAAGGGATGTTGAGGCTGCTGCAAGAACAAAATCAACCACTGACTCTTTTTATCTATTAAAGCAAAGGCTTAAATTCTCCTAAGAATAAACTTGGTTTTGTTGCAAAAGAAAGGAAAAATCCTAGCAACAACAAGAACCGAGATAAATGTCCTAAGAGAATATCATGGAACTGGAGTAAATTACTTTAAAATAAGAAATCCAGGGTAATGGGGAAACTCCCCAAAAGTGAACAAGTGCTTTCCACATCTTAAATAAGGAAAAGATTCCCCCCCACCCCGCGTTTTTTTTTTTTCTTCCTTTCTTTCCAGCAGCTTGAAGTCCCATCTGGTTCCTGTTTCTATTCGTCTGATCTCCCAGAAATTTCTAAAAGCCATAAGCATCAGCCAAAAATTCCCCAGGCATGGACTCCTTTCCAAAATAGCCCACAAAACGGCATTTTTTAGGTGGGTTGGTTTGGAAGGAGCAGAAGCGGGGAATGTTGATTTCTGTAACATTCCTAGGAATTTCTTGCATCTATTCTCCCCTGTAGAATTTCTTCTCTGCCTGAATTCCCCTTCCACTTTCCACTGCCACGCTGATCAGCACCGGGACTGCCCACTCCCATGTGGCAGGATCCAGCTCTTCTTGTGGGAGCTCACAAGATGATGAGAGGCTTTTAACCCCAAGGAAGGAAAATGAACCTGTAATTCCCTTGCATTTGAGGTTTCCTCTGCTGGGCTGGTCTCTGTGCAGTCTGGAGGCTGCATAACTGGACATTTTCCCTCGCTAAGGTGTTGTCAAGACAGGAATTTTAGAATTAGCAACTTGGTGTAAATAAGCAAGATGGACAAGACAAAAAGGCCTGGATCAACTCTACACGCTCTACTTCATGGCCTTAGGGACAGGTGGAAGAGGTTTTCCAGGAGATCCCCAGCTCCCATCTCGCCTGGAAGCACAGGCAGCACCAGCTCTCATGGCTAAAGGGAGCAGTGGCTCTGAAAAGCAACCAATGTGTCCAATTTCTGTGCGCTTAGGATCTGATCCAAGCAGGCTTTGTAAAGGTGGCTGGCTCTCACTGACCTTGGAGTGTGCTTAAGAGCTTCCCTGGACACTTTACATGACTAAGACCAAACAAAAGCAGCCCCATCTAATTCATTATGAGTACACCTCTTGACTGCACCCATGCTTCTTGTAAAGGTGCACAGACCTGTCGTGGAGACTCCAAGCCTCTTGGTCTCCTCTGCTTTTGAAGCCTCGTGATCCTTTACTGAATCAAGCAAACTTTTACAATCTTTAAGACAGTGATTCAGAAACACAGGGAGAACAGGGCAGCTCCAGAGATGGGATGTAGACTCTAGAGACCTGTTGTCCAGCAAAAAAAGCAGCCCAGGTCACTGATGACTGTAGGTTGCTACTTTTAGACATCTGAATTAATGAAATTATTTTAATCTCACAAAAGAGCCCAGCTGCCTCACTGGACCCATCCAGTATTTATAGTAGAGTAACAGAATAATCTAAAAGGTCACAGCCTTATCTGTACACCCTGCACTTGCTTGTGCTTGCTTAAGAAAATAAGCCAGAGGCATAAGAGAGAGCAGGCAGACTCCAAGGCTCTGTGGCACAGATCTATAACACAATGCCACGCTGTGCAGAGTTCAGCACATTCTCTTGTGTTTTCAAAACACATCCACTCAGCAAGTCTTGGGTCAGCTTAGCATCTAGTCCTGTTTGAGAAGATATCACTGGAGTTCCCTGGCTCTCCTGGCACAATTGTGGCATGTCAGAGATCACCAAAAACTCCACGGCATCCCTTTGCCCTTCCCAGTCATAAAACATTTAACCTAGCCTGGTTTTTGTACCAAAGACCAACTGGCATTTCTTGTCCATGCACAGTCTGAGATGCTGCTAAGAACATCTCTCAAACCCTCTGTACAATTAAATACTCCATCAATAAAAAGTAAACACATTTCATTTTCTATTAAAAAAGAATCTCTCCCTCCCCCCCCACAATGTTTTATTTTAGCAAGTGCACTCAACCATGTTCTCAATCTGCACTTCATTTCCTCCTATTCAGTTTTCTGTGGTTCACAGACAAAAATACCTGGGGGAGAAAAAAAAGCACAATACCAGATCCCAGGGGGCTCTGATTTACCACAGGAGAAAAATGTGTAGTGCTGTACAACAGGAGCCTGCTGCCCAGGATGGGAGCTGGAGACACAATGGGTGGAACAGAGAGCACTAAGCTCAGGGACAGCAGTGCCAAGAGCTCAAGTCCTCTCCCAGCCAAGGGTATCCCCAGGAGGGCATCCCTGTCTTCTTCATCTATCATTTATCCCTGTAGAAGTAGTAAGAAAGCAATGGGGTCTTCTTGTGCAGGGCATTCCTCCAGCCCAAGAAAAAGAGCAAATAAGAGCTTTAGTCCCTGTTCCAGCCAGACCAGGCTCTTTCATCGTAACGGAGTAAATACAGAGAAATGCATTTCTGCGGCCACTTCCATCCATGAGGATCCTGGAATGCTGGGTCTTTTGCAACTGTGGTTGGCATAAGACGTGAAAGCAGGCAGAACCTGACAGCAGATTGCCATGAAGAGCAAGATGTACAGCAAGATGACACGGCCATTCTCCTTGCAATTTGGGCAGAAGGAGGTTTGGGAAGAGAGGTTTGGTGTTCTTGGCAATGAGGTTCTTCCCACCCACTGCAGCACAGACTTTCCTCACCAAACAGATGCTTCTGGTGCTGCTCCCTGTCAGACAGAAAAGAGGGGATGCAGGTGAATCAAGCCAAAAGAATAATCTATCAAAGGAGAGCCAGCAGATCCACCTCCTCCACTGCAGCAAGTCAGGGCAGCCAAGGCATAGCAGGTAAGGCTGGAGATGGAATTGTGTCCATCCCAGCAGGCATGGTCCCACTCCACCCATTCCACTGGTCACAGCGATGATGGAAACCCCAGCAGGGAGTTCACTCACACATTTTATCGCATCACTTCACCCCAAGTAATGTGCAACTAGACACTAAATAGGTGATACGGCGTTAGAAACATCAAGGCTTGTCTCTGTGGTTCAGCTTCCCCTGCTATCCCCAGCGGAGAATTGCAGATTACAGGGTTTGCTGGAGTTGATGTAGCAAAGAGGAAGGAGAGCGACAGAGCCAGGCCAGAGAAGAAAAAGATGGAGAAAGGAAAGACTGGAGGAAGGAGGAGACTTGGGGCTAAATACAAGTGCTCAGGAACAGAGAAGAGTTTGTAAGCACAGGGATGGGAAGGCAGAGAGGGAGAGCCAAGGATAAATTGTTTTGATGAGTGCTTCAACCCTGAAATAAATATAACCACCCAAGGGGGCTGTGTGACTCAGTATGACATTTTGGCTATTTTTTTTTATGCCACCAGATGTAATCAATTTAGCTGGGGGGGCGAGGGGGGAAGCACACACATATTTCTATTGCGTTCTAATATCCGCAAAAAAAAAAAAAAAAAAAAAAAAAAACGGGTTTTTTTTTGTTTGGGTTTTTTTCTAGTCATAGTATATGCACAAGCAGAACTTTCACCTGCCCTTCACCATCACAGAAACTGGAGTTTTGGGGACTGGGTGCAGATCAACCCCCTCACCTCCAGTGCAGCGGGGAGAAAACCCCTGAGCTGAAGAGAATGTAAGGGGTAGCTCTGCAGCTCTGCTCACATTCGCACAAATACGCACGAGGGAACAAATATGGCCAATAACATCCTAAGATATTGTCGTGCTGAAATTCTTTGTTTACCAAGAAACGACATGTTGAAAGCCCTTGGCATTTATGAAGCAGATGATTTCTATTCATTTATTTGAAGCATTTTACAGTACTTACCCAGACACTTGGAGAGATTAACTTGCCAGATCTCATGTGGAGGACTGGGGCAGATGGGTGAGCTCCAGAAAAATCTCTCAGTGTCCTAGAGGAAGTGGTGTGGTACTCTGGTGGGTGGTGCTCACCCTTCGAAACCCATCCAGCACCAAGGTAAGGGAGGGGACCCGTACTGCTTGTTTCTTCCAGTTTTAGCTTCAACTGGGCATTCAGAAACCTTCGACTCCTGTCCAAAACTTTGGGGAAATGTTTCTGCGCACTGTTAAACAGCTCCTGCATTCCACCCAGGGGCTGATGCTGTTCTGTGGTAGGTGAATAATTCTCGTATTTACTCTCTGCAAAATATTTTGGACTCCGGAGAGTTTTTGCTCAGGCAGACTCCTCCTGAATTAATAACAGCTTTGCCTGAGCAACAGCTAAGAAATGAGAAGACAGTGCTGCAGAAATCCGTATTTTTTAATCCACCTCCGTCATGGGCTCTGCAGATTAGAGTACCGGTGGGAAATACCTGTTCCCCTCTTTCTGTTATACAACTGTCCCCCTCTACCTCCTGCCCATGTATATTTGAAAGAGCCCAAGGAACTCAGCCCAACACAGGACCTAGGATCACATATCCAAAAACTAAATGTAACTATTCACTGAACTGGTTGCCAAGCCTCCATCCAATGACCAACATAATGTCCATTATATCCAACACCTAACCCATAATAGGACCTGCATTTATTTCAAAATCTGCAAAGATGCAGCAGTCCTCAAGAGTTATTTCCACCGTGATTAGATTTTTGTGTGTCTTCTCCTTGGATGGCTATTGGCACAGAAATGAAGCCCTAAACTTTCCCTTGTAGGGCCTCTGTTTTCAGCTCTCATTAAATGAATCCCTCTCCCATTTCCTAGGAGGCTCTGTGCTGAAGGCCATCAGGAACAGGGGAGTTATGTGAGGCTGCTTAGTTTTTAAAGATGGTCTCTAGTATATCTTAATTTTCAACTCTGAGCACACGTTTTTTTCTCTCCTCAGCACATCCCCAGAATCTTAAACTCTACTTCAAAATCAAATCCATCGCATTTATTTAAAGTGTCACAGTTGCTCTTATCGGTCGTGTTAATTATGAAGACTTTTTTTCCCTTTAAGTGGGAATCATTTGAAATATATATAAATGGTTCCATAGCATGATTTCTTATCACCTATTCTAATGTTTCAAATCAAGTCATCCACCACGAGGCATCCTGGGTATTTTGCAAATTAGCCATTTTGAATGTGTTTTGTGTGCAAGGAATTATTTCTTGTGCTCTGTGCATAGTCTACACTGATTCTGTACATGTATGTACATGTCTGAAAATGCCAAATTTATATCTACCTGCAGGGAGAATCTCTGAACATTCAAGAAGTTGCCCCATCACAATGGGGTAGAGAAGGGGATAGAGAAAATTCTATAGCTGCACAATGAGCTTGTATTAACTCTGTAATGCCATTAATCCTTGGACTGGAACTCACTAACTTTCGGAGATTTAATTAGTTAAGCTTAGTATTTGGTTATCCTAGCTTTCTAAGAAAAGGAAGGTTGTCTAAGGAAAACAATCTTTAAGTTTGAAAGTCCTGAGGAAAAACACATATTAAAACCACAAGCCTCCTGTAAATGATAAATTCAACCCTGGAATCACTGTTTCAGAATCACCATGAGTGCAGGTCTCCCAGTTCCCAGAGGTAATTTTTAGTCCTGCAGTCCTAAACAGATTTTTCTGTATTTCAGCTGTCCTTAAAAAACCCCCAACCAAACAAACAAAAAAACCCCACCACAAACCAAAAGCCTCCCACCAGAGATACCCTTAACTAAGTTAACACCAGGTTTTAAAGTCTGGCATCCTCGACCCAGATAGGAAGAAAGGCGAGCTGCAAATCCAGTACTCGCACTAAGATACCCATTTTAAATTTCCACAACTTTATAACTGATAAAATGCTTTTCCTTAAGCTGAATAATTTTTCTAGCCTCCTCGCTAAGGAGATGGAATTGAAGTCATGATAAAAAAAAAAAAGTTGATACATTAGACGTAGGAAGTGGAGATTTTTGCCTTTATGTTTTTGAATCATCCTTAAAAAGTAGAGCAAATGAAAAACTAATGATCAAAATATTTTTTTTTTCAATAGAAAGTGTATTTTTTACAAAATCTGAATGTTCCATGGAAAAACTTTAATTTTGCCAGAGCTGCTTAGTTTTCCACTGGGGAAGATCTAAACAAGAGATTTCCTTTTAAGTTCTAGTTGACTGAAATGTACGATTTTAAGTAACTTTTTCAAATAAATAAACAAGTAAATAAAGTAATATCCATCCTCTATGGATTTTCTTCAGCCTGATGTCCCCTCAGACATGAAAGATGGACCTTTACCATAAGGCAGAGATTAGCAAGGAGTTCCACAAAGAGGACTCCGACGAGCACAGTCCATACCTTCAGCAAAAAATTGTCACTGGGCTAAGACGAAGCATGGAAAATTTCAACCCAAAAGGAGTGAGCTTGAGAAAGATATGAGCACAAGTGATGGAGGACAGGCAGGAATAGCAGTTGGAGCTCTACCTCTGTTCCAGCAGCTCTTGCCAGCCATTAATAAATAACAGTCCCCCTGTGCGGGCCCCGCGCAGCCAAGGCGAGAGAGACGCAGCCACTTGTGCTGTTTAACAGCCTGCAGCAGGCACCCGCTGTGGCCGCATGAGCAGAGCTCCACACCACCATCCTTACTCCCAGGGACATCACCCCTTGGGATGTGATGTGTAAAGGGCAAGATCCTGCTTTTCTGAGCTTCCACATATGGATCCCTCTGGCTGCTGGTGGCTCGGGAGTCCTGCAAGCAGAGGTGTGGTTGGGTACCACCACCTCGTGAACACCTCCAGCACAGACTCAGGTCCTTCTGCATGTTTTCCTTGAGCACAGGGCACTACAGCACTGCCATGGCTTCCAGGTGATCAGCAGGAAGGGAGCCTGTCCTCTTCCACCTCTCTGCCTGCCAGGACTGGTTCTGGCCAACCAGGACTTGTGTTGCAGAAGATGATGCTCCTGTGGGGAGGACGATTCTCATGGAGCCTTTCCACTGCACACCTGACCTCTCCTTGTCCTCCTTGAGAACCTGGCATTGCTGAGACCTGAGAGGAATCAGAAGCAACTGCAACCTGAGTCCTGTCCCAGCCTGAGACCCCCCTGCATCTTCTCCCCACATGTCTCTGCCCTCCCTCAGAGCAGGGCAGCTGTCTCCAGAAGGCAGCTCTTGAGACAATTTTCAGACAATCCAATACAAATGGAATTTGAAAACCTATTTCTTCACAGTTTCTTCCTGCCCTGAAGCACCTTTTCTTTTTTTCACAATGCTGGGGCTCAGCAAAATGGAGGGTGGTTTTCTTTTTCTCTGGAAAACAGAAAGAAAAACAAAAAAAAAATCAGTGTTGCCAACTCTTGCAATTTTAGTCCCACAGTACTTGATGTTTTTCTTCACCCACTCCCCGGCTTCTTGCTTCAATGTGTTATGCAAAAATCTCAGATTTCATTTGTAAAAGAGAAGAAAAAGGAACAAGCAGTTCATAGACTTCCAGGTTCTAGAAAAAAGCTGAGAAACATAAGCTCAGAGCATCCTAAGGCACCTCTAAACCAAAAAAGAAAGCATGGAGAAACCAATATTTATCACTTTTTTTTTTTTCTTTCTTGAAGAGGTGAGTAGAAAGACCCCTTCATGACCTGAAGGACCCAACTAATTTTTGAGCCCTTGGGATGAAGGATCAGCTAATTCCATAGGTACTACCAGTGGATTGGCCAGATTTCAGTTCCCTCTGCAACAACACGGAGATGAGGAGATGTCCCCTTTTTTATGAGCAGGGCTAAGTTTCTACCCCACACATTCGCCTTCTGGAAGAAAAGAGGAATAAATCATGGCTAGAAGGGAAGGAAGATTGCACCTCAGTGGGATTTCCAAGTTGCTCTGTGAGATGGTTCTGGGCGGTCTGTGGTTCCAGGAGAACAAGTCCCTGTGTCAGCCATGTTTTTTCCTGGGTAAATCAGAAGATCCAAGGAGGTTAAAACACTGGACAATGCTGAGAGGTACAGGGTGCACACTGAGAGCATGGGCTGCCTTCTCATGCACCCTATCGTGTGCTGGGGGATCAGTCAACCCCAGGAATGGTCCCTCTTGTGCTTGCTGGGTCTTTGCACTTTTAAGAACTGTGCCAGGAGAGGCCACTTAGTCCCTGTGTCAAGAACCCATTTCAGAGGGAGGAGATGCACTCAGACGAGAAGAATACCTGAACTGCTCGGAGACTTTGCTTTTCCCTTGTCTTGTTCTGGCATTTCATTTTTTTTTTAATCTAAAACACAAGACATTCAACCTGAAATTTTGTGGCTGCTGTTTGTGTATGGAAAATATTTAACAGTTCAAGTCAGCCCAATATTCAGAAACTTAAGGGCAATCCAGAACTCCTAGGGTCTTCAGAATCAGACTAAAAATACCGTGAGAACAGACTTCCTTGGATCAGATACTAATTTTGTGCAGCAGTGTGAAGGAATTAAAGCTGTCCTTAAGCACCAGCTGGGAACTGCCCTGAAATTTTCATGTCATCTGCTCCCTGGTCCTCTTGAGAAGGCCATGCAGTGATGGGCTGGAGGCTTTCAGGGCCCTGTTATAATCCAGCAAACCTTGGCTGGTAGAACCAGCCCCAGAAGAAATTCCAGCTGGCTTAAGTTAGAGCAGCCACAGGGCTCCTCTAACTTAAACCACCTGCCAGTTCAGTCCTGGGCCAGCTCTAGGATCTGGGAGGTAGAAACGTGGACAAAAGACAACTTTGCCTGCTGTCTTCCTCATCTGTCCCAATAGGAGCTAGAGGTCCAAATCCCACTTAGAGATGTCCCTGGTATAAGGCGTCAGAAGGACACCTTTGAGCTCCTGGTTACATCTAAAATCCAAGAATGCCCACTATTCAGTCCCATCTTCCTTCCTTACCTTCTCTAATCACAGTGCTTGCATTCACAATATTGAAGCCTGAACATGAGGAAATGTGCAAGGACAGGTTATTTCCTGGAACAGCTGATGCTTTCTGCCCTCTTTTGACTTTCCAGGCAGCCTCTCCCCTGCAGCTCTGGTGCCTCCACTCCTGTAGGAAACCAAGCGATATAGACCAGACAGAGAGGGTTTTTTTTGCTCTTTTAAAGAGTGGAAAATAAGAAAGTAAACTAAAAACCAACCAACCAAAACTTTTCCCAAATATTTCCAGAGCTGCTGATCTTGGTTTGAGCTTTGGCCGTATGATCACAATGGATTTAAACAGCCCCAATTCACCCTTTTACAGAGACACACATAATCATGTGCAATGGTAGGAATTACCCTGATAATACAGCCTGAATTTTCCTGCCCCTGCCCTTCCTCCTTGCCTTTCGCCCTGCAGCTACCAAAGATAATGAGTAACAGTGATATTAAACAGGGATTTGGGGTTTTTTTACCTTTTTTTTTTCCCCAGAAAGTGGATAACATGCTTCAGTAGATAGAAAAATCCATCCGACTTTATTTAACTGTAACATTTATTAAGAGCAGTGAAAAGGTCAGCACGGAGCTACCAGTGTATGGGCTAAACTCCTTTCCCCAGCCTTGAATGCGACAAGAAAGCAGATCCTTTAAGATGCAACTATCTTAAGCTCCCCTCCGATGGTTAAACTCTTAGTAATTCTAGGTTTTGGAGACAAACGTCAAAGCAGAGGGCTCTTCCCTTCATTATTCAAGAAAAGGCCCCATCAATATTATCTGTAATAAGAATCTGCTGTTGACATGGCTCACCCCGCAGTTCCTGTTCCAGGCAGTAGTCCCTGTCAATAGGATTAAAGTGGAGGAATGCCTTTGACAAGTCCACTGGCTGCTGATTCATTGCTGCCATCAGGCTGCCGGCTGGGAAAGGCAACGGGCACCATGAGCCGGTCCTGCCGTGCCCAGGCAGGGACAAGTGCCCCCGAAGGTTTGACTTCTTGTGCCGGAGGGGACCTCCCTGGAGCTGCAGGGGGAAGCGGGAAGGGGGAAAGTCTGCGAGTGGTTTGCACTGCTGGTGTCCTCCCCTGTTGCTTTTGGCTGAGCAATGGGCACATCAGCTGATGGGAAGCTTTGAGGTGGTTTGATGAGCAGTGTTGAACCCAGTGGCACGGGGAAGCTGTCCACCATGTACAGGATGGGAAGGAGCGCTCCTCAGCCTCTGCCACCACCCTGTCCTCCTTGTCAGCCTGGGAGATTGCACACCGAGATGAAAGAGGGACTCTGCTCTCACACTGGAGTGCTCTCAGTGCCAAGCAGGCCACAGGAAGCCACAGGCAGTGACACCTGAGCAGTGACACCTGAGCAGTGCTGCCCAGGTGCAGCGATGGAAGCTGACAGGCCTGAGGCACAATGGCCCCAGGAACCCACAGCAAGAGGCACCAGCAACTTTCTCTGACTCATCTTTCTCCCGGAGCTTGGCCTGTGCTTCACCAGTCATAAGGATGCAGGGATGTGCTCAAGGGAGCAGGAGTAACACCATAAAACTGAACCACTGTGGTTAAAGCCCTGGAAGGAAAGCTCTGGGCACCAAGGGGTGCAGATTGCTGGCGCATAGTTGGGCACATCCAGTCCTTGACAATTCCAACCTGTGTTTTCCTTCTCCTTGTTTACCACAGCTCCCTACACAAAGGCTCTGTCATCACCCCCTGGCTTGCACAGCCCCAGGTTTGCAAAGGCCCTGGTGCCCAAAGTGGAGGAGCCAGAGCAGGGATGGTGCAGCTCCTCTACAGCCCACAGGGTCTGACACTGGCTAAAACCCAGCACCCGACCACAAAAGTAAGGGAAAAAAGCCAGCTGCCAGGAAAAATCTGAGCCTCCTAACCTTCTACCTCTCAACTCTTCGAGTGGAGCAATGCAGGACACATGTGCACACACACATACACATTAACACCCTCATCTTTTCCAGTGACTAAGCTCCTGTCTAATTCGTTCTGTTCCTGTCCCCTCAGGTGCTGAGGCCAGGTCAGGAAGCAGGCAGCCTAGAGTAAATAGATTAGCTCTTTTTTAAATAAAACCTCTATTATTATCCTTAGGAAAAAAAATAACAACCCTCATTTTCAGGAATTGTTACATTTAATTAGGCTGCAGGTTCCACTGGGCTCTACAAACGGAGCCAAGAAAGCACGAATGTCAAAATATTCTGCACACAAGATGAAAAGCCCTGAGCCGGGCGATCCGGTGAAAGGGAGCCCTGTCAGCCCGCCTGTCAACTGTGCTGCAGATTTTTCAAACCTAATTAAAATGATCTTTAATTTTTTTTTTCTGCTGCTTTTAAAGAAACACATTTTTCTTTTCTTTTTAATTTTTTTTTTTCCCCCACTTTAGTGTTTAATCAGTCTGATTTCCTGCATTGAGCCAGCCAGGAAGAAAGTGAAAGGGAGACTCACACAGGCATCCAGGACTGGAAAACAGGAGGATGGGTGGCTGTTCAGGCAGCAAAGCCTTTGCTGCAGCTCACCACGCACCCGCTGTTTACTCACATGTGAGATCAGCCCTAACAGGAAGAACAAGGTACCAAATTCTGTCCCTGCCTGTTTCCTGTCACCTTTGGGGGAATGGGACCTTTCGGTCTCTTTGTAAATAAACAGGAGTGCATCAAAGGGACACCTGACCACTGCACCCATTTTTGGAAAAACTAGAATGACTTACAGGCACTTGAATTTTTGGCTGACAGCTCAGACCAAAAAGGCCTTTACTGCCCTGGGATTAGGAGCTCTGATGCTTTGGAGCTGATAGAGGAAACCAGTTTGCAAATCCTGAAACAGGAGCTTTATAGGAGCGCTTGAGCCACCGATTAATTTTGCTCACATCTCTGCCTTGCCCCTGCGGGGCCCTGCCAATCCCCTCTCCCTCACTGGGTTCATTGTTTATATGTGTGAAGTTATTTGGATGGGCTGATCTCAGCAAAGTGGTCTGTAGAGTTCTGCAGCAAAACGGGAGGTTGCTGAGATGAAGGTGGCAGCACAGGGCAGAGCAAGTCATTAGGACTAATAACCAGCATGATAAAAATGGGCATAAATAGGGATAAAGAGATTTAAACCAAGAAACTAATGCTTAAGGGGAGGTTGGGTCAACAGCTATATAAACACACACTTCCCCTCCCAACTCCCCTGCTCTAGTGTCTCCAAGAAACATATTTGCTTACTTAAACAACTATTTTTTTCTGCCTAGTTTCCTAGAGAAACAACTCTTTTGTGATCATGCTGTGGGTGTGTCTGTCTCTCTCCCTAATAAAACTTGTGAACTCCCTGGCTGATTTCAACCAACTTTACCAGAAGGGCAGAGTCCTCAGAGATACCAACTGCTTTTAAGTCTTGCCAGAGCTGGGTAGACAAGAGAACACTGAACCCATGCTGAGATGAAGGCTGCAGCATGGGCACTCCTGATATTAAACACCAGAGCATCCAACCTGGAGTTGCCTCATACGTTTCCCTGCAGGAAGCCACAGTTCACTGAATCGCCCTAAGTGCCTGTAGAAATGGCATCATTTGGGCTGAGAATTTAAATTGAGATCTGAGAAATGCCACAAGAGTAGTGTCAGCATGGGAAGGAGTCCCAGCCAGGTAAAAGGAGGCGCCTGCAGGTACAGGGTAGCACCAGCACCGCTCTCCAGCTACCTAAGCTGGTCCTCAGCCCTTCCTGCACCAAAGCCACCTCTTGGTCACTAAGGGGATCCAAGGCCAGGAGCAGGGATGGGGTCACCTTCTGCTCCATGCAACATCCCAGCTGCAGGGTCTTTCCTGCTGTTTGGGTGAGCAGAAGTGGAGGTAGGAGCAGTCTAGCTACCGTGGGAGTCAGTGACTCATAAACTGAGAGCATTTGACCCAGGATCAGCCAGAGGGAAGGACGTTCTCACAAGGTCACTCTCCTACAGCATCAATTTTCCGGCTCAACTTGCACTTTAAAAGCAGATTGGGAAAGGTCTGCTGCAGATGTCTCTCTCTCATGCAAGGGTACAGGGATGCTCTTGGTTGGGGTGGGAGCATGGGAGTGAGCTGGGACCTGCCATACTCCAACAGAGCTCAGGTACTGATGGGGAGGAGGGCTTGAAAAGGACAGACAATGGAATAAATTGAGAGTCCCAACCAAGGCTGCTCAGTGCCAGCACAAGAAAATGTCTTGATTACGAGGGTCTCTTTTTCTCTAGATTGGGTTTAGGATGGTTTAGTGCAGTCAGATTTAAGATGCACTAAATGAAGGAAAAAAGTCAAGGGCATCACCAAAGGTTTGGATGCAGCCATGAGCTCCTGTTCTGCAAGATGATGGAGACAACATAGGGGAACGCAAAAAGGACATTTCTAATGGGGAGGATCTCGATTTCAACAATCTTACCCCTGCTCCCACAGCATTTAAGTTTGGAAAGCTCCTCAGAATATGACAACAATCCATTTTGTTGTGAATGTCCTGGCACTTCTTCCCTCTCGTCAACTCCCTATTATCTCACTGGAAACACCCTCTCATCTGCTGAAAAAAATAAAGCATCTCCTGGAGCAAGAAAATTCTTCAGCCAGAGCTAAAGGAAGCCTGGCAGGTTTTACCCTGTGATTGCTCAGGGAAAATGTGACCTTCGTGTCCCACGGAAGAGATGAAATCGAGCCTTGCGCAAGGCGCTGCAGGGAAGGGACGGACGGGTGGGTTTGCCCTCCCGGTGACCAAGCCGGGATCTTGCGTGCCTGGGAATCATGTCCGTAGGGGAACAGATGGAGCTGGCATTTTTGGGACCCTGTGACTGGCTGTCCAGCTAGTAATTTAGCAAAGGGTGAGCAGATAATTTCCTGTTGGACTGGTCTGTTGGAAGGGCCTTTCCCCTCCGGGGAGCTGCTGGCTACGCAGCCAAGCCTGAAGACACACGGGAGCAAAGCGTGCTCCCTCCTTTTATAGCGGGGCTGGTTTCCCCGCGTTGCCGTCATCCCGGGGGTGAGCAGTGCCGTAAGACATTTGAGGCTCTCCCCCGCAGAGGGTAAAAAGTCAAAAGGGTATTAAGCTGTCACATTGGGGCAATTTATGTGTATAAACAGAGCCCTGTTTTGCTGATTTACACCCTGATAGCACATGGCCCACAGGTAACGAACGCAGCACATCCCCACATCTGCCAGTGGAAGCAGTTTGGATTGACTGACCCATAAAACTGCAAGGCCTGAAGTTATCTGGCTTCACATCTACATGTACACACGCAAACAGCCGCAGCCAGCAAGTGCTCATGGAGTAACACGATATAAGCAATAAACGCTTTTCCCCAGCAAAAGTTAGGGGAGAGATTAGATAAGGTGGCTAAAACAAACTTTAACCACCACGGTGGGAGCTTGACTGGGCTGTCCTTTCACTCAGCTGAATAAGCCAGAGTGTAGGGAGCCCACAGCACCAGTCACCCCGTAGTGTTGGTTTCCCAAAGGATGCAGACAAACCAAATTAGCCAGCACATCTCAACTCTCTGTGAAAGCACTCTTATCCCCATCATTATGAGAGAGCTGTGCTCCCTCCCAAGCTCAGGGTCCAGGTAAGTCTTGCCTCCCACTGGAGAAGGGCCCCAAATACTTTTTCCCATTTGGGAGTGCTCCAGCTGGGAGCTGGAGACGTGGCTGGCCTTGGTGGGCACAGGGGAGAGGGAGGTGGCTCTGGTGCCATTGCTCCCCTCCCAGGTGGTGCAATACAGCTCCCTTCGACTACATTGCACAACCAAATCCCACTCCCTCCCACCTTTCCAGGGAAAATCATGTTGCAACTGACCTAGAAACTCCACCCTTCCCCCTTCAATGACACCAAGAAAGCAGATTACCCCCCAACCACCGACGCCCAAAGATAGGACTGACGGACACACAGATGGGTGCCTGCTGCTGGCATACCATGCACAGTGTTTGCTTCCCATCATCGCAGTCCATGCCTTCACATCATCGTGCCGCTGCAGGGATGTGAGCAGCCGCTACATTCCCCTTCTGGCCAGCAGACTTCAGTGTCAATTGCATGCTTTGGGCAAAAATAACAATTGGAAAAAGTAATTGCATTTATCATGTTGGCGACTCGGCCAGCTACATAAGAATGTTACATAGCAAAACCACAGAATTCAGCCTGTTTTCACACAGGCAGCAGAACAATGACTGGCAGCAGTCCCCTGACATCAGATGCTTGCCTGTAACTCAAGCAATTCTTTCACCAACATCTCCAATCCACCAGCCTGGGATGCCACAGCACTCCAGCCTGCAGGTGAAGCTGAAGCTGATGAAGATACCAACAGATAGAGGACAATTTCCAACAACTAAGCAGGCAAAATACCACTGCAGACTTATTCTACTATTTTGTCAGTGGATGCTCGGAAAGATGTAGGATTAAACTTCTCAAGTCACACCATGATTCATAGGAAATTAAACTTCCCATGCTTGAGGCAGCAGTGATGGGTGACAGATTATGGAAGAGGCAAATGATGGCTCTTCCAGTGTCACCACAGACCCCACAGATATGTGAATTGCAGCTGTCTCTTACTGTAGGTTTTCAACCTGCACAGTACAGCATGTTATTTCAGTCTAGACTCTCCTTCTTTGCTTAGCCCACTAATTCTGCCCCTGTGTAACCTGGTCACTGTGCTTGCATGCTGCTTTCTTGCACAATTTGTCTCATTAGAATATGCTGCTAACTTGTTTTGCTGTTATGAAGAGGGATTTAAGATAATTTAATGCCCATCTAAAAGAGTCCAAGTCAGAAAATCAACTATTATTGAACAGGCTTCTTCCCCTTCTAAACGAAGGTTGCCACAAAAATCCCACCCACTCTTTTGGACTGTAGTTACTGGGAAGCCACTATGAAAGTTATAATTTTTCCAAGTAGATTGGATCCAATTTGAAACCAGCTCACCAAAACAGAGCCTGCCAAAGCAGCAAGCAAATCTATCTCCTTAAATGGTTGCGTGGTCACTTCACCCAACACAAGAGACAAGGTGAGGTGGGAAGCAGAAGAGCAGTGCTGCCCCTTTTGGATGCAGTGCCCAGCTAGATGGATTAGCCAAAACATGGATTTGTTCCCCAAAGCCTTGTAAGCAAATGTAAGTTAAAATAGGTCCCTCTTGGATTCAGTGTTCATTGGTCTTCTGACTCCACGGTGTGTAAATTATGTCATTTGAAGACTCCCTTGGACCTCATTGTATTGGCATAAAACACCCAAATGAATCTGCCTGGGCATTCTTCTGCTCTCAGGGTGTAAACAGCTGGCAGTGACTGATCTGCCACTTATCAATGCACTCTCCTAGCCTGATCCTGCAAAATAAACTGCATTAGCCTAAGCTACCTTCAAGCTGCAGTAAAGCCATCCCTGGCATTAGCTTGCTCCTCTCAATGAAACTTGAACTGCCTTAGATCTTGTTTAACAAACAACTTAAATACATAGCAACACCAGGGCAATTACACTTAAATCAGTCCTAGACATTGGTTCATGCTGTGAATACAGGTTGTGATGGACATCCTTGTCAGCCAAGTCTTCCCGTGCTAGCTGATGGTTTGACTACAAAATGCTCATTGTCACCTCCCTAGAGAGGCTGCCACCCCACAAACCGCTGATGGGTATAATCTTTTCAAGCTGAGGTGGACAAGACCCAGGTGGTTGTGGCTAAGGTAACATTTCAGCTGTCGCAGCTGCTTACATTGTGAACACCTATCTAAAGATTTGGAGTCACAACCAGCACCACCTACAGCAGTTTTAAATAAATTTTGAGATGTTTATCCAAGAACTTGTACTATGTTAGTTTAAAAATACTTTAGGGTTTTTTTCCACATTTGTGTACAGACCAGGATAAAAAGGTGCCTAAGAACCTGCAAGGGTAGTTCTACCTCCCCCAGGCCACTGGCACTTTTGGTACAGACTTCAACATATGGAGGGCATCAGCTTTTACTTCTGTGCAGGTGTCAGTCACCAATCTGGCTGTGCCAGTGTAGCAGTGCTGGTTTCATCTGGCTGAGATTCTGATGCCCTGCACTCAGGTATGCCATGAGTTACTGAGCCTGGACAAAGATCCCAGATAGCACAAATTATTTCCTGATCAAGCTGACTCCTTGAAGCCTTTTCCCCATCTGATTGCCTCCACACTCAGCTTCCAGTTGCTGTGCAGTGATCTACTACAGAAAAAAGAAAATCCTAGTATTTACTTCACTCCCCACATCTGCAAACGGGGACCAACTCTATCCTCAACTTCGCTCTGGTGGCTTAACAAACAGGGTCACTCAGGGCTTTGCCATCTTTCCAAAACCTTCCTGGCTCTTTCCTGAACCCTTTCCAACATTTTGATGCTTTTACTCACCACAGCAGCACTGCCATCAGGAGGAAATAAATTAAAGACACTCTATGCTCTTTCTACCTCCAAGTGTCCTCCCGCTCACTTACAGCTCAGCACCAAGACCATCCAGTCAGCTGATTTTGGCTGGTTAAGAAGCTTTTCAAAAAAAAGAATCTTTTCAAAAGCTTCTTCAGGATCCTTCTTCCTGGAGTTCACTGTCTCATAAATACAGTTTTTATTCTTTGTTCTTGTGTTCACCTGCATCACCATATTTGTTGTTCGCTTGCGCCTGGCTCCCCAAGTGCTCTGTATTCCTCCCTATCAGTGACCTCCTCTCTCCATTATTTACAAGGATGGTGGTTTCACACCATCAACAGACCACAGCAGCGGTGATTTTACGTTTTCTTCCATGTCATTGATAAAGATATTAAAAGCAAGAATACTGGAGGGACTCTGCTACAAACACAGCTGGCAGATGATTTACAGTTACATTCGGAGACCTGTCAGGGAGCCAGGTTTTAATCCATTTAATGCACACCCTCTTGATTTTATACTGCTCTAGATCCTTAATCAAAATGTCATGTGGTACCCAGTCAAGTGTCTCACAGAAGTCTTGTACACTACTATCACTTTTATCAACTAAACCAAAGAGAGACATCACATTCTATTTTCCATTAACTCATGCTGATTGGCATTAATTACAATTTTCATCCTTTAATTGCTCATGGACTCCCATGAACAAGGGCTAACTTGCACCACCCAGTGCCCCACTTACAGCATTCCTCTGACTCACCCTTGGCACAGCCCACGTGTATTTTGAGAACAGCAATCCTGTAAAACCTGAAGCTGGAGCTGGGCACAAGCAAAGCTGGGCACTGTCTGAAGCAGCACAGTAGGGGGACCATGGAAACAACCATGGCCTTGCTGATGGCTTTGCCTCTTCCAGAGGGCTGGAGGGGCAGGTGAGCTGCTCATTTTGAACACTAAAGAAAGGACGTGAAGAATGGCTCTGTTGAGTGAATCGACCATGACCAGTCTTTGAGATTGCATTTACCCACACTGGAATCACCTCCCCAGGAGTGGTCAGGAGACCACTTCTTTTTCGTGGTGGAAGGGGTGATACAAAATGTTTCTCTCATTGCGAAGAGACCAAAGCTGTTTATTCAGCATACACATGAGACTGAAGCATACTTCTAGCAATAATATAGCATGTGTTATCTTGTTATCACAACTATTTGGTTTTGTTCCTTGAAGGTTGGAAATAATTCATTAGCTCACCACTGAGTCACTGCCTTGGCTTTTTTAACTCTCCAAGTGAAATACAGGAAGAAGTCCCACAGCACCTACCCATGATACTGACACGTCTATGACCCTGGATTGTTTCTTTCTTATCCTTTAACTCTGAAAATCATTGTCTAAGTGTCCCAGGTGGAAGTAAATCCTCATCAAGAAACTACAGAGAGTAAAAGGCAACAAGAATTTTGCTTCAAACATCCAAGTCATGTTGGTTTTCATTTTGATGTAGTTGGCATTTTAAAAAAATTTGGAGCAGAACAAAAGTATTGGTTTAACCATAAACTTTTTCCTTTTTTGAGGGAGGTACTTTTTTATTGATTTAAATAAAACTGAAGGAAATTTCTAGGAATAAATGTTTCATGTTTTGAGGGAGAGGACAGAATATAACAGTTGAAGTCCTTCCAACACAATAGCACAGGCACATCAAAGTGAAGTCACTAAACATTTCAACATCACTAAAACAGCATTTGTTTATTTCCTATAAATATCTTAACTGGGGGATTTTTCCAATCACCAGTCCTGGTCAGTTACTACTGGAATTCAGCTGCAGCTTATCTCCCTTTCAAGTGTGCAATCCCTAGTAAAAGGTAGAGATGAAAACCACATTACTACCACAAAAAGTAATTCCCATAATAAGAGCTGCTTGGATGAAATTGAAGTACCTGATGTAACTACCTAGAAAGCCCTTCTGAAACTTGAGTTTGGAGCCCCATAAATGTGAGCACCAGAAGCAAAAGAGCGTGGGGGATGTAAGATTGCAACTCTCCCCAGACAGGACCATTCTCAGTGGCTTTTTTCCTTTTTCCACTTGTCCAACACTGAAGAAAATTACTGTGCTGGACAGTAGGGATGTTTCCCTGCACAGTGCTGATTATACACAGGCTCTTCTCTGTCCCAGGGAACAACACAGGAGACAGCAGTTTTCAGCTGTAAGACACTCCAGTTTTCATCTTTTCTCTGCTTAAGGCGAAATCTTGGCAGAACATGCTGGAAAAACACAAAGGATATTGTAGTCTTGGGGTTAATGGCTACACTGCTGAAAACTTTGCAGAGCCTTTGACTTATCTCATTAGCAAGCCAGAGAGCTGCTTTGGCATTAGATGTCACCTATGCATTTGGAACAATCCCCAACATCAATAAATCTCAGCAAACATCCCCTCACTGCAACCCAAGCGCCTGCAAGGGTGCTAATCCCCAGCCAGCATTCACTTGGCTAAATTATTTTTAAAAGATGATGCAGCTAATACTCCTTATTCCAGGGAATCCTGCATTGTTTTCCTTGCAAATTGCTCCTCCAAAAGGATAAAAGCTACAGCTTCTCACTTTCCACTCCAAAATAACCCTTCTCGGCTGGAACAGCAGCCTGTGAATCTCCCCAGGAAAAGTGACATGTATCTGGTGAGTCCCAGCCCAGTCCCTGGCCACGGCCAGAGCGATGGTCGGGGGCTGTGGCTGTGTTTTATCACCCCTGGCTCTTTGTGCTGTGCCTGGCGTTTATGGCTGTTTCCCTCGTGGATTTGGACGTCCCTCCCGCCGGTGGGGCTGGGGAGCAGGAGCAGGGCCACGCAGGAGTCAGCGGCATTGAAGGGCTCTGCGCTGGCAGAACAATGGGTTTGCTCCAGGCAGAGCTACTGACTTTTAACAGCTCTTTGCCAGTAACCCCATACGGGATTGCATCATGGAAAATCCTAGTGGAAAGCCAGGAACAAAGGAAAGATGTCAGGCTGCTTTTAAAAGGGACTTGTTCTCAGGGCAGGGGAAGCCCTTTGGTGGCCAGAGTAGGAGGCTCAGCCAGAGGAACCTGAGCTCTGTGAAAGACTGGAGGCAAATCTGGAGACATACACCAGACGGGAGAGATGAGAAAAGGGCAATGCTCAAGAGGCGACAGCTTTGCCTTGCTTTGCAGCGTTCCTGCATTGTCTAGGGATGAAGTTTGTGTGTCTGTGTGGAAAAAATTCCTATGCAGATGTTGTGCCCCTTTATTGAATTGTCCCCATGGTCCCTGAAGAGTCCAGAGTGCCGATCAGGACAGAGGATGCAACAATGCCCACAAGCTACTGAGCTCTCATCTCTGATCCAACATCCCCAGGAAGGGAGCCAGGCAAGAGACATGTCCCTGAAAAACAGGGCTTGGGACACTGCCTGGACTCTGTCCAGGCTTGAGTAGCTGAGAAGCACCCAGGGCTGATTTTACAGTGCATGACAAGAGATTTTGGTCGAGAGAGGCTCTGTTCATCAGCAGAGAAGCACAGTGAAAGGTACAGAGTCACCCCTCCATTTCTGAAGGGATCACAGCTCTAAGTGTTATCACACTACGAGCCCAATGAGAAACCTTTTGATGGGGGATTAGAAAAGCAAGACTACTTCTGTAAGTATGGAAGAGAGTGCCCATGAGAAGAAGGAAAATTCCCAAGGAGAGCCCAGCAAAGACACCCTACGCTGCCCAACCGTGGGCTCACTGAAGTCCACATGCCCTGTGACTTTGTCTCTGATGTGATATCTAACTCACAAAGACAGACCTTCTTGTCTGCCTTTCTTATTCTAAACTGGTCTTTCTTTAACCCTCCAGGGACAGCATGTGGAAGGATAGTGCACAGCAGGTGCTTGAGAGGCTCTGCTTCCTACTTTGTTGTTCCACTCAAAACACTCCATTTCCCATTGGCAATACAAGGACAACCCCACGAGCCAGTGTGATGTACTTAGATCACATGGCAAAAGGAAGGACACTTAGGTGCCATCCATAGAAAGGAAGCAGCAGAGGCTGTAAGCAAGCCTAGAAAACGAGCACATTTGCATTCTCATTAGCTATATGGAAAACAGCTAGGAAGATTTTTTTGGCAATACAGCTAGCCATTGACTTGCTTACTTGTCTGAAAGACTGATGCCAAGGAGCAGCAAAGCAAAGCAAGAGAGCTGGCCTTGAACCAAGGGATTTTGCAGAGCTCTCATTTTGCATTCATTTCCCTTAGTCCAGGGGTCTTAAGTGTTGTCAATTTTAGGGCATGAGTTGGAAACCGGATTGCAGAAGGAGCTCTTCCCTATTTGCATATGAGTGTCTCTGCTGTTCCTTTCCACTCCATCCTTGGCCAAACAGTCCAGATTTTGGACAGAAAATCCCTCCCAAACTCCAGTGCTCCCATGCTTGTGAGTGTACAGGGCTGGCTGGCTGGAGCAGGGAGTGGAGCAGGGCTGGCCCTGCTCTGGCAGCACGGTCACACCTGCAGGGCCCAGCCAGCTCTCCCCACTGCTGGCTGGGGATGGCTCTGCTGCCACTCCTCGTCACAAAAGACACACTCCTCGCTCAGGTGGTGCTGGACACTGCTCTGGGCTGCCTCAGTCCCGGTAATACTGGCAGTGCTGCTGGATGATAAATAACTGAGGGCACAGCTCCCTTGCCTGAGAGCCCCAGCACGGACTGGATATCTCAATCACCTCGTCCCAGTCATCTCCAGAAATAGCAGCCACAGCAGGAGCAGCACACCCCTCTCCTGCCTGTACCACACACCATGCTCAGGAACACGATGGCCCCATGCAAATACCATCGAGCAGCCTCTCCCAGAGTGCCAGAGCACTGGGAACACTCCTGTTTTTCCATTACTGTGGCATTATGTGGGACTTTGCTTGGAAAGGTTTGCTGCTCTGGATTGCCCTGAGAAATCCTGACAAGAAATTGGAAAAGAGTGAATCAGATATCAGCTGTGAAGAGAAGCCCTTCTCCCAGCAACTTCCTTTAAGGTTGGAGGTGGTTACATATCTCAAACCTTTTTCCCCACCACCATTTCAAATAAATGGTTTAAATTTGGTCTGCCTGCATTCACACACTTTTATGTTTGTTTACCAATAGTATTCTAATAATGGCATTACTGTCAGGAACATTTACCGAAACAGCAAATAATAGAAACCTCATAAACACAGCAATTCAGACCAGAATGTGGTTCTGAAAGTCACGTACTAGTATTTCAGAGAAGAAACAATGCCGTGTGAACGTTCACCCAAGCCAAAGTCACCAGCACAGCTGAGATTTCAACCATTCACTAGTAACGGGTTCATTATCAAGATATATTGCCTGAATTATTCCTAGATGTTACTCAGAGAATTATTTCAAATAATTAATATATGTAAGAAAATTACTGGCTCTGAACAGAAGAATTGAATGTGTCACATTAGAGCTGAATAAATGCCCTGCAACTATTCACTTCTCTCTTTTGGTTACACTAATGTCATCAGATCCAATCTTTAACCCCATTGGGGCTGAAGGAAATGTTCTCCTCTTGCTCTGCTTGCTGTGGTTTGGGACACAATCCCCAGGAGCACCATCCCTCTCTGTAGGGGGACTGTGGCCTTGTCTCACAGGCTGTCCATTGTATTTCAGGAAGGAGAGTCATAGTTCGACCTTTCACTTACCCCAGGATAATTTCTGTGGTCTTCAGCAGAGCTGTGGTTACATGTCCACGCACAGGACAAGAATTGCACCAGGTTTAATCCTGTCTGCAGTTCATTGTTTCAGCATCTCAGAGGAGGTGCAGGAAACACCACAAGCAGAGGGAGGTGCTGGCAGGACCTGGCAGGACCTGGTGGTCCACAGCCAGATGGTGGGGACAGCCAAACCAGGGCAGGCTGGAACCTGTGCTTGGGTCTCCAAGAAGCACAGCAATCTTGACGTTATGTGGGCTGGTCTCAGGAAGAGAAAAGTGAGCATGAGCAATGTGTCCAAACATAGATGTGAGAGGAATCAGATCCAGAAGCTGAAATTCCCAATTTGTGCCGTCACAGAAACATGCAGTGGTGATAACCACAGATCCACAGCAGCCATGCATTTTGATAACACCTTCACCAAGTGTTGGGGGGTTTTCAGTTGGTTTGTTTGGGGTTTTGTGCCTATGGTACCTTCCAGACACCAGAAACTGCTGTAGCCCTCTGTGCCCACAGTGCAACACAACCCCACCAACCTGCACTTGCACCACAGGTGACTTGTGTCCCACAGTTTCTCACAGTCACACAATGAATTCCTCTTACCTGTAAGAGCAGCCTTGTCCCTAGAACCCCTCCAGCACCTGAGATGGAGCATCAGGAGTAAGGATGCAGGATCAGGCTTCAGATGGAGAAGAAATAAAAATATAGAAGCACATATAAGACAAATAGAATAACCAAGGGAAAAGACGTTTACATGGAAGTTGCTAAATAGGTGGCTTGTTAACTGCATTGTGGCATTGTTCCTTGTCCTGTTATTCCCAAGGGCTTGATCCCTTCTCATGCAAGCCCAGGACAGGCTTAACTTGACTGAGGGCAGGGTCTAGGTTTTACTGGGCAACAGAGGTCAGTGCGGGGAAAGAGTCTGCCTAGCAGGGTTTGAAGAGGGATTTGGGTGAGGAAGGGGCCCAGGGGTCACAATGGGATCTTTTGCAAGACCTCAATGATGCAGCTCATGGCATCCTGGCTACCCAAAAGCATACAAAGCCGCAAGAGCCAGGAGAACTTTTCTGCATCAACAATCAGCACAAAAAGTAGTAGCAATAACTGCGAGTATCTGAAAGGGGTTCTTTGCTTCTCTCCCCCCCGCCTTTTTTTTATTTGCCTGACTGACAGAGGATTTAAATGCAAAGTGGATCTAATGCACACCCTGAAGTCGGCTGGCAGTATGCAAATGACCTGTCAGATTAAAATCTGAATGAAAGAGATAACAAGCTTATCTTCATAACAAAAGACTCTTACGGGCAAACTATTTGACGCAGTGTTGATGTTTGTTTTAACCCGCGGACTTTGGACAGTGCAATATTTCAGGGGCTTCGCTCTCCTCACTCCCCAGTGCTTGCACGCCTGTGTGTGGTGTGTGTGTGTATTTGTATTTGCACTGGCAACAAAAGGCAAGTGCTATGATAATAAGAAGAGGGAGGAGCAAAAAAAAAAAAGAAGCCTAGTGAGGGCTCTAACAGTTGATTTCAAAGTCTTTTTTGGGGGGATGGCTCTGCAGAGCCAGTGCCAAACAAACCAGCAATAGGTCAACTCACGCTTGCGACCAGCACTACAGCTGCAGTGAGAATAAGCAAACACAGCAGCAGGGGAAAGAATTAAAGGAGGGGGCTGGGGGCGAGGCGGGCGATTTATTCTTCTGGCACGTGCGGAGGGGCTGGAGATGGATCAGCTGTATTTATTCTGTGAAAAGGGGAAAGAAAAGAAGGCAAAAGAGCAAAGCAAGTTTCATTGCACCAGAGAAAACAAAGATTTTCAATAAACTCCCCATTGCCACCCCCTCCCTGGAAAAAGGGGGAGAGGAAGAAAAAAAAAAGCTGCAGGTGTTTGCGAGGGGTCTGTATAGAAGCTGAGGGGTCTGTATAGAAGCCACGCAGGGAATTAGCAACTGAGGCAAGTTGCCTTTGGAAAAGGAATCTGCCCTGAATAGATTTGCATTTCTTAATTTAGGGATCATCAGCAAACAAGAGCCGGAGAAAGCACCCCTCTGCAGCACCAGGGGCTTCAAAGTGAGCAGGGCCGTGTGCCGGGCGGCCCGGGAGGCGGCCGGCCTGGCCATTGAGGCTGGCCATTGAGGCTGGCCATGGAGGCTGGCCATTGAGGCTGGCCATGGAGGCTGGTCATTGAGGCTGGCCATTGAGGCTGGCCATTGAGGCTGGCCATTGAGGCTGGCCGGGCTCCCGCTGGGGCTGCGCTCCCTCGCCTGGCGCCGGCCGGACCCCGAGCCCGAGTCCCTCCGGCCGCCCCGCTTTATCCTCCCCATACAATGAGCAGCGTGCGAGCATTCAGCGCTCCTCGCCCAGAGGAAGCGCCACCAAATCCTCCCCTTTCAGGTCCTTCCCAATCCTCTAAAGCCCCTCAGTTAATGCCCCGCTGCTCTGCTCTCTCCCTGCTGGCCTCAAACCACGGAGCAGTATTTACAAGCTTTTCCACACGTTGCAATTCACCCTGCTGCCGACCCTTTGCTGTAGGGGACAGCAGACATGTGCCCGTGCCACAGGGACCGTGGCAGGAGCAGAGTCCTGGGATAGAGCCTGGACCTGCACCACCAAACCAAGGCAGTGCTCTCCACTCCTTGCAGTGACAATGAATCCCAACGGCATCCCACACCCCAATAATTTCCTATTATTCATCTAAATTCTCATGTAAGGGCAGTCTTTGCACAGGACACCTTCCCACACATGGTCTGCAGTGCTCCCCAGGCTCAGTCCCGCACTACAGAAATGTACCCGCTCCCAATTGCTCTGTGGGAAATGGGCTGGAAGAGAAATCCCAAATGCAGTTGTCTTGGATGGGACTGCAGAGCATGAAACCACAGGGCAAGGGAGAGCCCTCCAGGGCAGGTCACTGCGCTCCATGAAAGGGCCTTTCAATTCTGGAAGGGAAAAGTAAAAAGAAATGTTACATAGATGTTAAAACAATGAAGGAGGGATTTGAGCACTGTGAAACTCAGCCATTATGCCCCTCCCAGTCCCACTCAACAGCTCTTGGGTGGGAGTGCAGCAGACAAACCTGCAGATGCAAGAGAACAGATGGAGTGAAGTACATCAGAGATACAGAGCCACAGAATTGTTTAGGATGGAAAAGACTTCTCAGAACAGAGAGCTCAACTGTTTAGCCAGCACTGTCAAGGTCACCACTAACTCATGACCCTCAGTGCCACCTCTACATGTCTTTTAAACACCTCCAAGGATGGTGGTTCCACCACTGCCCTGGGCAGCCTGTTCCAGTGCTTGACAGCCCAGCTGGTGAAGATTTCTTCTTAATATCCAATCCCGTTGTATCCCCTCTCGTACAGCTTGAGGCTGTTTCTTCTTATCCTATCATTTGTTACTTGGAAAAATCTGTACAACAACTCTCACCAACTTTTATGGCTATGGAGCATCTTATGGGTGAACTGAGATTCCTTGAAATTTTCTGGTGGCCATTTCCAATTCTCTCTTGCATTGTGGCTACTGATGTGCTGCTTAGCTGTGATCAGGGATGATATGGGCACATGAAACAGCTTCTTAGCTGGATAAGTAGAACTCCCTCTCAGTTCTGTGGGAAGGGTTGAATATTCACTGATGTCAAATCTACTTGGCACAAACAGTAAATGCCAGTGAAATTTGTTGGTACAGACACAGGAACCAGACAAGGGTAAAAATGCAGTCAAAAGGGGTAGTGACTGAAAATCTCCAAATTTCCAATCCTAGAACACTTGCAGCCATATTTTGCATGTGCTGGGAAACAGCTCTGCTGGGCCTTCTCTTCCACTCAGTTTTTTGTAGCTGGCTTGAGACCACAAGTTCACAGTGAGCTCATAATACACAAGCTTTTTCCTGAAGCTTCAGTTTTAGCTCTCAGAGGCAACAAATGAGGTGAAACCAGAGGTGAGGCATTGTCATATAAACTGTGACCTGGGTAACTAACTTTGGGAGGTTGGTCTCTAAATGGTGCTTCCAGAGGAGCATGAAAACATTAGGAAGAGTATCGTTCCCACTCAGGTATCTAAGACAGGTGTTTCAAGGTGAGCACTATAAATAACCTCACATTCCTCAACGGGTAAAAAGAATATCTAGCCTTCATTGCTTTGGGAAAAGGACGAAAAAGTAATTTTTAAAGTACCCTTATGGTTTCAGACACAGAAAGCAGGTAAGAACCTCCAGCAATTAAATCAGCCTTTTAAAAACCTTCTTGCTTGCAAGCCAAGGTCATTGTTTTGCCTGAATGTTGGATTTCAACCTCTAAATCTTGGACAGCACCACAGAAAGAAAATAACACATTTTTAGTGACTCAACCCAAGGATTTGCAAGAAAAGCATAGACCACTCTCTTCTGAACAGGAATCCTGGAATATTCACTGCCAAGATTAAGCCCGGAACAAAGTAATAAATAGGAACGTACAGAAAATTTAGGTCCAGGTTGTAGGAGGCTATTATTGTTATGGTATTTCCAACAGCAGGAAGAGCAAGTGTTTAACCAGTGTGTCTGAGCAGTCGTAGGTCCATTGGGACATGTCCTCGCTAAAGACAGGCACCCCAGCCAGCACAGCTCTGCAGTGCTTAGGGCTCATGCTCACCATCTGAGGCTCCTCCAAGCCAGGATTTGCCCAGCACATCCAAATCCTGTTGCCTGCTGAAGCTCTGTTCAAGGCAAGAATGACCCTCAAACCAGGAATTCTCAGGAAAGGGCAGGCGTGACTCCACTCAAATTGACAACAAAGCTCCATCTGGCTTAATTATGTTCAGCATTTCATGCCATCATGTCTATTAAATGCCTTAGAGTGCCTTACCCAACTTTGCTGCTATATAGACAGTAAAAAGCTATGAACAGAGCATTTCTGCCCTTGTCCTTTGCATCATTTGTCTGTTAGTGGTTTTGGTTTTAAGAACTAGCAGTGAACAAAAATCTGTATAGTAATTAAGCCTATGGGGCACATAAGGCAGAACCTCCCTCGTGCTGGGCATTCACTTTTGGTCTTTTCTCAGCAATAAATCCGAGCAGCAGGATCCTCAGCTGGCATGACTCAACACAGCTTATTTGAACTCACACAGTGACACGCTGCTCCTCTGCAGCACAGATCCTGGCTCCGTCTACATAAGCAAGAGCCTGTGTTTGCTCCAGAAAGGTAAGATAGGATCTAGAGAGATGACACTACTAAAATGAGGGTGGGAGGGTAAAGCCAGACAGCTGAGACAAGGCAGACAGTCCGTGACAAGCTGGAATTAATACATTAATTTTTAAATTTTTTTCTTCTCTTTTTTTTTTTTTTTTTTAAGAAGAGACTCTGATGGGACACTGATGTGTAGTTGAGACTGGAGTTCTCCTTGTCAAGAGCCTATGTGTAGAGCCCTGGAAGTTTTTGGCTGTGGTCATCCAAAAGGAGTTTTAAGATGAGTTGCTTCCAGCCATTTTTTTTCCTGAGAAATGATCCAAGTCTGGAGCATCCTTCTCCATCAGAGACCAAGACAAAACCTTAACTCATGAGGCACACTCTCTTCCTCCCCTTAGCTCCTGTGTGCTGCTGATGTGTTTGGACAAACTCCACCAAGCAAAGAACCTTTGGGCTGCCCTCCCGTGATCCTTGTGCATGGGGAACATCTGCCAGTGCCATGATGTGGGAACCCTGGGCCCTCTTTCCAAATCCTCCACTGCTTCACAGGCTTTCTTCATTCACAAACCTCCAGGACCTCTCTGTGCCTCAGTTTCCCTGAGTATAAAGCTGACAAAAAAGAAATTCCCACTTCCCCACGCTTTTTCTTTAAATTATGATGTCTTCCTTTTACAATGGCACTGAACAGATGCAGCCAAGATAAAAATCACAGAGTGAAAATATACAAGAAAAGGCAGTCCTGCTCCAGACATGGCTTTGAACACAGACTGCAGGCAATTTGTACTGGGTCTGTTCATGTTTTTTGCCAAAACATCAGCACTTTGTAAATAAAACTGTGATTCCCTGCTTCACAGGGCTGTTTTAAACCCTCGGTCATCTTGTGTGGAAGAGCAGCATGAGCATCAGCCTTTCCCATGTGACGTGGTTTATACTGTTAAATCAGGGCACATGGGAATAGACTCACAAGCATTTTACCTGTAGCTTCCACTGATTTCCCTGTTTCCAGTCAATGCCCATCTTCCCCCTTTGGTTACATACGGATAGTGGTCAGGGGGAGGTTGCTGGCAGTGAAGAAACAGCTAACACGCAAAGCCAGAGATAAAGAGCTTTATGAAATAAAAAACAATACAGAAAATCCCCTTGCATTGCTGAATCATCAGGAATTTACTGACTTACACTCTTAGCTATACAAGTATGAAATAAATAAAGACGTTGTTCATTTTGTGCATGTGTCTAATCCTATATTGTCAATAAAATGCATTTAACCTTGTTCCTTTAAAAGGGCTCTGGACAATCAGAATCATCTTTACAGAAGACTGCGCCTGCTTTTAAATTAGCTTTTTAAAACTCAGCCATTCTCTTTTTTTTCCTTTTCCAATTCCCATTCACACTTGGCACAGATAAACACAGGCCAGAGCTAGGAGCTCTCTGAATGTTTAAATGGAAACCACACTCCAGAAGAGCAGTGCTTTTCCCCCACAGCAAGTACACAGTTTGCTGTCTGCCAAGCCATCAGAGATTCAAAAGCTTTGTTTGTCAACAGCCCCTCAAATACCAAAAGTTTAGATAAACCAGCTTGCAAAACAACTACACCAGTCCCTCATAACTCACCTGGGAGGTGGTTTTACACTCTAGTAATACCACAGAAAGCACCTCACTCCCTCAGAAACATTCCTATCAGGTGCAGGTCAAATCTATTTAACCTAATTTTTGCCTATCCTGGCTTTACACCCAAAGGTCAAGTCCAGCTCCCAGCCGCATGGGGAGTTGTTCACAACACTGACCTCCATGTCAAGCACAAACCTGGGAACTGGTGTGGAATTTGACCTGTAGCATTTGTTAATAACCTCCTTATTAATCATCTTTGTCACTTCTCCAGTGCCTCCCCTCTGTGGATGCAGGAGCACCTCGCGAGCCGCGGTGAACTAAAGCGATGGTGTGGGTTAAGAAGGGTATCTCCATTTTCCACCTGGGAACAGAGGAGCACACGAGGCTGTGTAATTAAAGCTCAGGAGACGCAGGCTTCTGGCAGAACACATTCCCACAGCTGCAGATAAGTCCTGCCAACACACAAAACCTGCTCCCACCGTGATCCTGAACACACAGGGATGTCCTCTCACGGCGGGGCTGCGGCGTGCGAGAGGAGCCACAGTGGTGCTGTGCTGGGTGGCTGGCAACGACACAGGAACATGAGCACGTTTGTGGTCAAGGATGGCATGAGCTGGGTGGGGAAATCACAACACAGAAACCATCAGGGAAAAAGTTTCCATCCTGCAAAAGCTGGAATTGAACCACCCTTATCATCACCGGGGCTGCGTAACAGTGCGCTTGAATGATCAAATTACTGTTCTGTCTGTGAGCTCAGGTTAAAATCCCAGCAGAGATGATGTCTGGCTTTAGCACAGGGTTTTGCACTACTTACAGGTAGCTCAGATCAGGCACCGCTGTGCAGCTCTGCTCCCGGTGACACTGGCACAGCTGATGAGACAGATACAGAAGGATGTGTCTTGGTGACGTGAGCAGGGAGCCAGCAGCCAGGACCCCAGTGTCTAGGACTCCTCCTGGGCTCTGTCTCCGAAGCCCTTGAGCCAGCAGGTTTGAGTCAGAGCCCTAGACAGACCCAGGCAAAAGGTAATGTTATATCCAAGTCTGTAATCTCAATTTTGCCACAGCGAGATCCCATCCTAACCCCTTTCAGTCCCTTGTCGCTTTGGAAAATAAGTATTATTCACTTGACATATTTTGTCCTCACATTCAGCAGCAAAGCAAAATCCACAGGGTGAGGTTTTCCCTTTCATTAGACCAGCTGGAAGCACCGGAGGGGAAAAAACAGACAAGTTATCAATGTCTAAGCTCCTCTTCAAACAGTGTGTTTAAGAATATTTTGAACTGTGGTCTGCAACTGAAATTTCTGCTGATTTAATAATATCCTAGACAGGTTTCTTACATTCTTAGTTGAATATTTGTAGATCAGTACTGTTTTGCATGACTCAGGAAAACAGCCCCACAAGTTAGCCATGGGGAAAGTGCAGAAGGAGCCCTGGGTGGTCACACATTACATTGCACAAAACCATACTGGGAGTGAGAAAAAAAGAACTCCCTACATGACAAAGCCAGCTTTTCAAATAAAAATGCTTTCTGAACAGAAAGTTTTTGGTTATATTTTGCTTCCTTTTCAAGAAAAAAAAAAATAAATGAAAGTGTTTCCTCAATACCAATTCTGGTTTTTAATCAATAACTGTTTTTCAGTACTAAAAAATGCTTTGCCTTCTTCTGAAGCACTGAAAAAATAAACATCCCTTTAAACTTTTAGGGCAAATGCAGTATTCTCCCCCTTCTTCCCCAGGCAGCAGTTTTCAGTACAATACATTTTTAAATGGGGGGAGGAAACATCAGCATACTTCAGCAATGTGCATTTTCAGTAACACTGACTTTATAGCTCACCTTGGAAGCCTCAAACTGCAGCTCAGGGCAGCCCAGATGGCAGAGCACCAACAGCAGAGTGCCAGTTGGTACAGACAGGCTGGATCATATATCAATCAAATTGGTCTAAGTGTTCAGATTGAAACACTTGTTTTATAAGACATGACAGGGAGGAAAAGAGCTCCAATAGTCTCCAGTATTTAAGAAAGGGTAGATGATCTTGCAGGGAAGATGAGGTAGAGTGTGGGCAGGGCTCTCTGACTCAACTCATGCATCTGTGGGCTCTTCCACCGTTTACTCCATGAGATCCTGCTCAGCACTGCTTTAAGGTGGAGTTTTTCCGCCCTGAAAGGTACTTTTAGTACAGCAGGGTTTGCAGAAACCCATGCTTTGGAAAATGAGAACTGTTGTCTGTTTTTAAGGGTTGTCATGGTAAAGCTTGGGCGACTGGATGGATTTGATGAGCAGGGTGCCAGGGAGGTGCTCGGAGACCTGGCTTTCATGGCTGACTGCACGCGCAGCTGGGGGATCCCAGTCAAGTGCACACACTATCTCTGTATCTCGCTTTCTGCTGCAGTAAAACTAGAGCATTTCTCAAGACCGTTAAGAGGCTAAATTCACAAATATTTGAAATTTGCTTTGAGATCTCTGAGGGACAGGACTGCAGCGTGCCAAACCACGGCAGCACTGTGCACCTTGGAGGCACAGTGAATGTTAGCCAATTAACTGCAGATTATTATGTTTAGAGGAATTAAAATAAACTCCTGGATTCTGACTTGGTGCAGCCAGGAGGGTGCAACAGTCCCTCTGCTGTGTCAATATCATCCCCAGGTCCATTAGTGAGGGGTCTCTGTGGCGCAGAGAAGCCGAGCCCCACACCACCACCATTCAACAATTGGTCATCAACAAAAACTGTCCCCACCAGAGGCTGTCTGGGGAGAGCTGGGGGCATTTGCCTTTTTTCCGACCTGATTTTGAGGCTCTCATTTCTTCTCACCCCCAATGTTTCCCTTCAACATTCCCTTCAGTATTGTGGGAGAGGTGAACATAGCAAACAGCACATCTGATCAAGAACTCTGTCACCCCTAAGTATTTGCTTTCCAGCCTGCCTGGCCGCAGTGGGAGCAGTGGTCAGTTTCCGAAGGACTGGATATCTCCGACTCCGGGAGCGGGAATCAGAGCCATGCAGATAAGGCTGTCATCAGAGATAACAGCAGTCAACAACCCTCAGCGTCATTATCTCAGCAAAGGGAAAAAGCAGGCAGCTCCCCTTAATATACAAAGTCCGGTGGTTATATATGTCTCCTTTACAATGATAGATGGAAAGGGATAAAGGGGGAAATCTAACAGAAAGCCTTCAAAGCCAGCCTGCTTCACATCCTCGTGCTCCCAAACTGGAGCATGTTTCGATAAAGGCAGTAAACAGCCTCCCCCCAGCCTGCACCCACACTCGCCCAACAAAGTGGCTCCAGCAAAACAATTTCACCGACACGGATCCGAGCGAGGGCTGTTTTCCCCTCCTTTGGTTAGCGGAATTTCTTAAGACAGAATAATGAAGCAGTGATTGTCAAACACGCCTTACTGGAAGGCAAACAAATTGGCTGGATCAGGCCTTTTTAATTCGAAAAAATAAATAGAATAAACGTGGATTTATTTGCAACGGTTTGATTGCTGTCCGAAGCCATTACACTGTTAAGCTCCTTTTTACCTTATAATCAAACTCCAGGAGTATAACACACTCCAGGGTGTCACTGTGCTGTGTGAGCTGCCCCAGGATTTACCCAGCTGCATCCTCCCCATGGCACACACAGACATGTGCAGTACAGGACCCAGCACTTCCCTGCCACAGCTGGCTGCTTCCAAAGGGGGACCTGCGTGTCACCACCACCAACACTGAAACCCCAACACGCTGCAACCGCCCTTTTCAAACATGCAGGCCAGTTTGCAAAGCCCCAGATGAGCTGATCCCCAAAGAAACACCTTAATCAAAGCCCAAGAGGAAGCAGGGCAAATAAATAAGAAAAGACAAAAGGAAAAGTGGCAAAATCCTAAATAAAATGTCTGGGTCTGATTTCTTTATGTGCATTTCTGAAGTGAGAAGAAGCACACAGAAGGGCATTTAATTAAATCAAAGGGTAAAGGAAGGGGTTGCCATGCAGCTTGCTATTATGTTACAGTTCACTAAAATGAAAACTTATTTTTAAACCTCTGGTATTAATTTGAGATTATTCAGATACTTAATTAAAAGTGCAGCATGTGTTAAATATTATTTCAACAAAGATTATCATCAAAACCCTATGTAATAAGATCCTTCAATGCTTAGAGCGATATTTTATGCAAATTTTCTATGCCACCAAATGAAGGTCTCTTCATTTTTTTCCCCCCCTTCTTCATTTGCTGCAGCAAAATGTTCCAGGCAGGGGGAAAAAAAAAATGGGTTTCTAGAATAACAAGGATACTACAGATAATGCAGTGCAACAAATAGCAGCTCGGTGGTAGTCACGTTTCTGTGCTCAGCTCCCTTCCAGATACCACTCGGCAATAAAGGACGAGATCAAACAGGCTCCCATTAGAGCTAAAGGGCTGAATTTTGCTCCCACTGAGGTTACAGATGGTGTAAGCCAGGAGTAAATTTGCCCTGGCAAAACCCTGTCAGAGTAAGAAAGGCAGGAATTCATGCATCAGGAATGAACCAACGGTTCGTACCTGGAACATATAAGATAACAAGGTTTCCAGGGCAAAGAATATGTTTTCCTGTGTGGGATTTCTCCTGTGGCCTTTACTCCTGCAAATGAAGTCAGTGAAGTTGATGGGAACTAATCCTGTAAGACCAAGGTTCAGTGCTAAGTTTTCAGTGTCATTTGCAGAGTTTCATTTTCTTTAGAGGAAAGGAAAAAAAAGATTAAATACTTGCTCTAATTGACACTATTCTGCCTGAAAATCAGCAAATGAAACCCTTGAGAAAATAATCAAATACTTACATGGACTTTCGTCTTATATAATGTCTGCATCAGTCCTGCCACAAGCAAACTTCATTTATTGATTGGGTCCAGCATTGCACTGATTCCCTAACAAACTCAGGACTATTCCCAAGCAAAGACCTCATTGTTTAAAGCAAACGTAACAGTTGCGAGGAATTGCACGTACTGGTTTGAGCATATAAAACACTGATACTCCACAATGCAGACAACTTCAAACATAGCTGTTCTTGCTATTCAGCATGCACTCAATACACTGATTTTCTAAACATTGGGAAGGACTTCCATTTATTAGAGGCTGCTGTCAAAATACATGAATAGCAACTACTTTCAGTTTGCGGAGTAGTTCAAGCCATCATCAAAAAGAGCAAAAATTTTCCAGAGCACCAAAAATCAAAAATAACATTTTCAGCGTATTAAAGAGCCTGCCCATATCCAACACTCCCAGCACCATACACATACACACAGCCTCTCTCATGGATTCTTCCTTTTCACGGCTGTCACACAGTTTGAAAGCCCTCACTGAAACAACAAGCCATGTATTCTGCTGAAATCACAGCCCTAAAACTCTAGGGACAGGAAACACCGAAGCTACATTATAGCAACTGTTAGCCAGCCTCGGACTGTGGTTGGAGGTACACTGCACCAGCAACACGAACAAGAGATAGTATGGAAGAATAATTTAAAAATATCAAAGTCAACAAATCAGAGCAGCAGAATGCCAGCCGCGGCTTCAAGCCGAGAGCCAGGAGGGGGATTCCTCTGTGCTGGATAAGGATTATTAGTGTGGCTGTCCTCAGAACAAACTGCAGGAAAGGTGCAATAAAGTGCATTTAAGACGAAGAGAAAATTGTGGAGCCGAGGAGCAGCGCTCGTTTGTAACCATTTGCTCCGTCCTTCCTGCGGCTCGGTCGGTGCTTCGGCAGCAGCAGCGGCTTTGGCTGCAAACTCACCCAGACAAGCAGCTCGCCCTTGTACTTGCCAGAAAAGTTCTGAACTGGCCACTGATGCTACCAGCAACGGAGTAACAAATCCACATGGGATCTAAAAGGATTTTGGTTTAATTTGGTTTCTAAAGGATCTTATTAACAGGCAAAGAGAGAGTTAGAAAAAGTAACAATCATGGGGTTTTAATACTGAGAGTGCATGTGCTGAAAATAGCAAAGTTAGAAGTGATGAAATAAAAGATGTTCCATCGTGAAATCTACCCATAGCTGTATCTTGAAACAAAGATCTGAGCATAACACGATATATCATCTTGGGTTTCATACGGACCCACAAGCAAACAAAAAGCTGCTTTTACAGGAACTTACATATCCTATTTACATATTTACTCAGATGCTCTTCGGGTTGTATTTCTGCACAAGCAACAAAATATTGTTTCTAGGTATTTAAGTGGTTGGAGGTTTTTTTTTCTTTTTAATAGGTCTTTAGGTTTGTTTTGTTGGTTTGATTTTTTNTGGGCCCGTCAGGCCGGACAAGGCCGTGCTGGCAAGAGCAGCTCTGCTCGCGGCACCGAACTGCCAGCGCCGCTCCCGCCGACTTTCGCTATCGGAACTGTTAAACGAAACTCCGGCTTTATCGCGGGCTCTTTGTGCTTTAGCTCAATGCTTTATGGTTCCGAAAAGGGATCGACACAATGAGGGAAGAGAAGAGGGAGCACGAGATTCCCACAATAGCAGCTGACTAGATATTAAAAAAAAAAAATAATAATTTTTTTTTAAAAGAGTGATTCTTTTTAAAACTGGACTTCTGACCACCAAAGTGGTGGGGGGGAAAAAAGAGCACAGCAATGCACAAATATTGACCTGTGAAGCCCCACGCTTCGGTGCAGCCATTTCTCACATGGGCTGAAAGCAGCACCCTTACCCAGTCCCTTACACAAGTGTGTCCACACGACCGCTCACCTTCAAGGAGCACAAGTGTTCCTCTCAATCCTGTCCTCACTTCCACTGGTTATGAAAATCTGGAGAAAAGCCACAAAATTAAGTTAAACCAGCAAGAGTTTAGAATCATATTTCCAAATATAGTCATTTTAAAGGGTGAACTTGCTCCTTCTAATAATGCATAAAATGTTGGTGTCAGTCCTGTTTTCACTGAAGCCCTCATAAATACGCGTATACAAATTGTGTATAATANCTTTCTGGCAGGGGGCTGTTGCGGTGAGGAGCAGGGGTGAGCGGGGCTCGGGGTGGCGGTGCGGGGCGGTGTGCGCGGCGCGGGGTTTGCGCGGCNAGTGATTCTTTTTAAAACTGGACTTCTGACCACCAAAGTGGTGGGGGGAAAAAAAGAGCACAGCAATGCACAAATATTGACCTGTGAAGCCCCACGCTTCGGTGCAGCCATTTCTCACATGGGCTGAAAGCAGCACCCTTACCCAGTCCCTTACACAAGTGTGTCCACACGACCGCTCACCTTCAAGGAGCACAAGTGTTCCTCTCAATCCTGTCCTCACTTCCACTGGTTATGAAAATCTGGAGAAAAGCCACAAAATTAAGTTAAACCAGCAAGAGTTTAGAATCATATTTCCAAATATAGTCATTTTAAAGGGTGAACTTGCTCCTTCTAATAATGCATAAAATGTTGGTGTCAGTCCTGTTTTCACTGAAGCCCTCATAAATACGCGTATACAAATTGTGTATAATATAATGTATAAGCAGGAAGAAAATAATTTATATGTGTGCATCCAGATTATATTAAAGATAATAAATATGCATGTTCTCTCTGCACAAACATGCATATTGGGGTAAACACTGAAACATACAAGAAAGTATATGTATTTTTTTCATGCCCTTAAAGTAGCTAATGAAACCAGGCAATGAAAACTTACAGAGAAAAAGCTAAGATTATAATTTAAAGCAACTAAGATTAGATCTATCTTTTCAAAAAAGAAAAGACATCAGCTCCAAGCTGTCAACATATCCTGTCTCTCAGGTAATAGCTGAGAAAAATAAACCGAACTGTGAGGTTTGTACTAATTTGAATGTGTGTAGGTGCTTCTCTGATGGGGGCTCGTAACTGCCTCAGTCCCAGAACAGAGGTGGTTCAGGATGAACTGTGAGGCCAGTCAGAGCTGAACACCCGTCCTCTACCCAATACTATTTCATAAAAACCAAACCAAATTTATTCCCTTCCTTAAGGTCTTTCAGCCTTACCTGCACCAATCTGTTAGTTCATAACCACTGCAGGGGTAAAGGCTGCTCTTAATTCCTGCATCTGGTGTGAGACAGAGGACAGAGCTGGTTTTAAAAAGCAAGTCACAGTGAGAGCATACGGTGCGATGAAAACTGAACAGGGCCAGTAACATTTTGTGATACACTTTGCAAACTTTATCCTGTCTTTTTATTCTACTGCCTTTAGAAATAGTTTGCAGAGAAAGCAGGCAGTGACGTGCAGCTGGCCTAGGTGGCATGGGGAAATTTATTATAAAGTCACACTAGTAAAGATTTCCATCACATGGAGGTCAGTGTGCAGTGCACAGACACTCCATGAGCAGGTCCTGCGGATCATATTTTTATCTTCCTAAACGAATGCGTCTCTACAGTAACCGAACCTTTGTTTGCTTGTATGGGGCTCATTAACAGCTGGGTCATACTTGAAATCCCAGAGTTTACAGCATATGCAGGGGAAATTATTTTTCAGATGATCTCTGGTCCTGCTTCTCTGCAGACATTTAGAGCCACCCACATAGCCCACACCCCACTGCCAGCCAAGCCACCTAACACCGATCAATTGGTGGTTTTAAACTACCCATGTCCATAAGCAGCTTTCCATTGACCAAAATGATGGCTGTTAGTCTTCATCAAACTTAAAGGGATACCAACAGATCTAAAACACATTTGTCCTTTTTTTTTGTCTGAAACAAAGCAAGGAAGAGCCGCAACTCTGTTCAGAAAAAACCTCCGAAACAGCAGCATGTTGGTTACTGACTGACAGCACAGTGCGATACCACGTACCTGAACCTGCTGTCCAAAACCTGCTGTGTTCCTACCACATCTATTAATTGCATTGAAAACCCCTTCAATTATTTGAAGCCCTCAGTTATCCAAAATTCTCCCCTTCTCCACCATTATGTTCAGATAATTGAGGCTGTGTGGAGCACACTTGCAGCCAGTAAGAGGAGCGAGCATTATCTTTCAGCTGATACAACTATCAATAGCAAGTGTACAGCATATACTACAAAGGCTTTATTGTGCATATGTAGGGAGATAGAGATGAGATACGGTTCTGGGAGGCAGTTTGTCTAGTGGTTACAGTACAGAGTTGGGTGTCATGAGACCAAAGTTTTAATTACTACCTCTGCTACCGACTCTGTTACTCAGATAAACCGCTCGCTGTCTCCGCATGCCAGCATCTCACCCTGCAAAAAAAGGGCACTGTGAGAATTACCCACCTTTGTCAAGCACTTTGATATCCTTAGATAAACAGCTTTTTATGTGTAACTGCTGAGTATTACTGTCCATTTAATTGCATTTCTAAAACTCTTTGGAAAGAAAGGACTGAAAAAAAATAGCTGAAAACATTTGAGAAGCATAACTTTACTTGTCAGAGGCTGGCACAAAGTTCAGCAGAGCTGTGCTGACTTAAATCAAGGCAGACCTGGCCCTTTAAACATAGTTTCCTGACTGTGACGTAACCAGTGTGAACAAGCTGTACCTGTGCTAGGTACAAACTACCAAATGCAGGTTCATATGTATTGCTGCAAAAATCTTCATGTCTTACCACAAACTAGTACCAGTACTTGGTATTTGAACAAGCATAATTCAGCATTCATTAAAGCAATAATCTTTGTGTTCAGTATGCTCTGAACAAAGTCATTTTGTTTAGAGAGTCCCAAAACTTTCCGCATAGAAGGATCGGCACCAGTGTGTGTCCTCCCCTCGACTGGAGCCAAGCGATGCACAGCACATCACACACTGGCACCAGGAAAGGTGCCAGGCTCAAAAAACACATCTCAAATCGTGGTGCCATTAATGCTTCCAGCACACAAAATGCACAAAGATAATAGAAAACAAAGGTCTTTGAATAATGATAAACCTCCTGATTGCAGGTGAGGGACTACACAAGCTCATTGTACAAAGCTGTAACTGCATGTTCAGTACACCCGGACACGGTGCAGACGTATTTGTAATCACCATCCACCAAACTCCTTAAGAGCAGGCAGAACACGACCCTGTGAGGTAAGGAGAAGGCACCTGCTGCTCTGCTATCTTTCTGCTTTGTCTTATAAGCATCTGAAATTCTGTTTTAAGGCTTTTCCATGTGGCGATTTCTATAAATCGCCCTTCTCGGCTGGAGTGCTGAGGTGAGGGGAAAAAATCCTGCACTCACTTAAAGCCTTTTATTTCTCTTGTAACATGGACATCTTGGAGAGCAGATTAGCCAAAGGAGAAAAAAATAAAAAGCAAACGGAATACCGTGACCTAATCCTTCCTCTCAGAAAAGAAAGGGGAAAGAAAGCCTCTTGTGATCTCCAAGGAGGAACTTGCCTTGTAAACTAGTCTCCTGTTTGAAACGGAAACAAGAATGTGAATCCTGATACAGAGAGGCTACCAAAGGCAGGGAACAGCTTAACAGACCAGAGATTTTCCCTTTCAGTGCAACGCAGGGTATTACACTGGTCCTGCCTACATTAGAAAAACAGGCAGCAAAAACTTAACAGGTTATAAGATCCTTTGGCCACAAAGACATCCAAATGCGGTTATTTTTATACACTAGGCAGGAGCATAATCTGTGTCCAAGTTTATAAACTGTGGGCTTGTAGTTTATTAAAAGGATTCTATTACTGGCTCCCCTCTCTTCAGTTATTGCATCCAAACCCTGTGACATGCAGTTACAGCCCTCTCAAGCCTGCCCCTCTATAAAACCAGGAATGCTGCCCCTGCCCCCTACTCCCCTTAGGGAATGGGGGGCAATCAGCATTAGAGTAACTAAATATTTGAAGAAGAGATCCATTTTTACTGGCAAACATTATTTGGAATAAAAGTTTGCACTTCCTCAAGTGCTTAGATAAAAGGGCACGAAGGCAGGCACACTGGCTGCCATTGTCCTCTTCTATCAGGTAAGAAAGCTGAGATCTGGGATAAGCTCGTGGCAAAATTGAGAAGTACCCCTCAAAACCCCCCAGAACCCTTTGCAGCACCAAAGTGGACAGTTGGCCCACTGAGCTCAGTCTCTTCTCCAGCTTCAGCCAGCCAGATCACTCCTAACAGCCAGTTCTTGAGGCAAATTTAATTTCCCCTCCTGCATGCACATGCCCATGGCTAGGCTACTTACACCCTCCATTTTTCATTGTCCAGAAATACTTGGAGGGGTGAGGTTTTTTGCAGTTTCTTTGAACTTCTCACTCCATTCTCAAGGAGCACTGTGAATGTGCTCTGAGCACCACAGTGGCATCACTTCTGCTCCCTCCAAGCAGAGGACCCAAGCACCACTGGCTCTGACACGTGAACACAACTGGCATGAAAAGCTTCCAGGAATACTCACATGTTTATGCACTTGCTTTACTCTGCAGGAGCACAGACACCAGTGAAAACCCGAATGGCAAGGAACATATGCAAACAGAACGTCATCGTGGCAACAGCCAATTCATCTTTTAAATTCCAGGTATTATCTTCAGACTTCTTTTTTGGCATCCTTCCCCAGCTCCTATCCAAGTATCTGATGTCCAAGGCTTCCTAAAACATGGTGGCAGATGCCATTCTGATAGGAAACCAGAAATTCCTTCCTGATCCAGCAGATTACGTCATGCCTCTGAAATGCAAGATCAAATCCAATCCAGCTACCTGTCCATCTCCAGACTGCCTATCAATTAGCATTAGACACTAATTTGATTAAATCAGTATGTTGAAATTTTATTTGATTCCACCTAAGGAGTGTAATTCCCCTTGCGTGTTCTCTGTAACCCACTAATTTTCCAATGGAATGGGAAACACAGGTTGGGATTTGGAGGCTATTTCTTCTACTTGTTAACATGTGAGCTTAAAACCGCAGTAAAAAATAAATCCATGCGACTTGGTAGAATGAGACTTGCCAGTTTAAGAGAAAACGGCTTTCTACAGAATAACCCAGATGGGGAAAAAAAAGTATACATTTAACTCTGAAACCTGAAGTGTTCTTTGAGGGAAAACGAATACATTTTAGCCTTAAAGGGATCACAGACTGCAATTATATAATTCTTGTCAACTGATGTTAAAGATAGGCTGGAAAGAATGTATGCTGAGGCCCTGCAATAAAACGAGCTCCTTTACTCCTTTCAAATGTTTGCAAGCCTTGGAGGTTATCCAAAGGTCGAATACAGGAAAAGTCTTGGTGAACAGAAAACATAATCATGAGCTTTTTTAATACGGGCTCTTTTTGTAATAAAATAAAATTATGGTAAGGGAAGGGAGGGCGGGCTCTGTCTCCTCAGATCTAAGGCCAGGGGGGCTGAGTTTTAATCAGAGGCTGCTGTTCTCCCCTCCTCTCTCCTCCCCAGCCTGTCACTGCGCAGAGAGAGAAGCCAGCGGAGGTGCATGGGCACTGGGTGTGCTGCAGAGGGGCAAAGGCACAAGCCTGCACTGAAACCCCTTGGCTTTGCTGCAGTGCAAGGACATATTTCCCTAGAGGGAGATGGATCTTCATTGCCAGCCAGCTTGCACAGGGCAGCAGCAGATCCTCAACACCCTCCTCTCCTGGGGTCTGTTGGAGAACAGCTCCATACAATGCTGGAACTAATGGGCTGCCCTTCTGGAGTGCACCAGGACAAATGGCATGTTTCCCACAGAAACACCCCTGGAAGCTGGAATTAAAGGTATATGGAGAATATCACATCCAGCTGCAGCTATGTGGGAGTTTAGAGATGGGTCATCAATACACTCATGGATTTAGGGGCAGAATCCAGGGCTGCAGTCTTTACTCTTTCCAAAAGTGATATGTCTTTAGTTGTGACCACCTGCAGTCAGGGAGCTGCCTTCTGTTTCACTTGGAGTACCTGGAGCAACTGCCTGGTCACCCCACCTGGGCTATGGCCACAAGTCACACACAAGCACTTGTATCACCTCCTGCATTCAGTTCAGAAATTTTCTATCCAAGTACAGATTTGACCCCATCCCCTCAGTCTGCTAAACACAAACCTGGAGCAGCAAACCATGAAGTATCTGGAGGGAATTCATGAAGCAGACATTTGCAGAAGGCATCAGGCACTTCTGAGTTGTGATCATCCTCCATTGGAAAAACCTGTGAGACACCCACCAGGGGTGGCTTTGTTCTAATACCACACTCTGTAGCACTTTATCACCATTTATCTCTTATGGTGACTGCTCCATCATCCAACTGTTGCTACAAACCTGTCTTACCTGTACCTCACAGGCTGAGGAAACAATCTTACAACAAACAGTATTTTTTCCTCTCAAAAATCAGAAGCCTGTTTTAATGATCCATCTCTACTGCCTGGGGAATGTCATTCATGCTGACAAGTCCACCACTGTTTTGAAGATTTTCTTTTCCTGTTTCTTGAATTTCTTCTGGACTTCCTCTGTCTGGCATCGCACCATTATCAATCTGGATGGAGACACCTTTTCCTTTCCATGCTTCATATGAATAAATAGAATTAGAAAAAAAAAAAGAGAAAAAGAAATACCTACCATTCCCATCTAGGCAAGAAACCCACTTCAGAGCTGGAGAGGGTCAGAGCAATGTGTTACCAAACTGACTGGTAAATGCACCTGCTCTGCTAGGATTTGAAACTCTTTCACATTACCAGTTCTCCAAGGGACAATCTCTCAACCTACAAACATGAAAACTTGACCGCATATTTAAAGTAAATTTAAGCCTTGGGGGTGTCCTGTGCAAGGCCAGGAGGTGACTTTGATGATTTAGTGGGTCATTTCCAACTCAGGATATTCTATGATTCTATGAAAGTATTTCTTTTTTATGTCATTTCATGCCTGTAGTATGTTTTCTGTTATGAACAGAACATTTTGTTCTTCCTCATCTTTGAGGGAGAGATGCTGAGCTGCCTTTCACAAAACCTGGAGACAAAGACCTTTGACAGACCCTCAACACTATCACACGCAGAATATGCCATATATTTATTTTTAATCGTATAGTGAGTCACAAATGAGATGTGATTGGCAGCCCTATTGCTTTGCAGGAGTGATGGTACAAGCTCCCCTTTAGGAGGTATGACCCAGAGCGTCACCTCTCCATTTCATTTCACCTCTCCCTCTTTCATCCAATCCTCTTCCTGCTGAGTGGTGTCCCTTGGCTTTATCCACATGCTCCTCCTCTTCCCTTTGAGCTGAAAAGTCAAGAAAAGAAATACATGAGCACTGGAAAAGGCACTAGAAAGCAAACTCCTGATTTTAAAAATAAAGGTACCTATTCACAGGCTGATTTAGAGAGTTGTTTTGGCATGTACCTACATCCAGAGGATCTCCACAAGACATGAAAACACACCAAAAGTCAGACACCAAAACTCAAATGGACATTGAGAAGCCCTTCCTGGGTGAAGCCACTTGCCAAGCTGAGGGATAAGTTAAGATATCCTGCAGAAATTCCATGTGCTCAGGACAGCTCTGGGGCCCAGGAAACAGTGATAGCAGTAAGCTGACCCTGCACACCAAAATGAAATCAGAGCCCAGGGAGATGAGATCCAGATTTTCCTGAAAGCAGGAGGTGGATGCTCGGTGGTGCTGCAGGCAGGCAGCTCTTCAAACGAGCTCCACAGATGGGAACAAACATGTCCAAAGGCCTCACACCCAACGGGAAGCTGCTGGGTGCCAAACGCAGCTGAAAATCTGGCGCCTGGAGTGGGCACTAAGCCCTGGCAAATCCAACTCCCATCCCTGCTGAAAATCTGTCACCACATCATCAATGTTAAAAGACAGGTTTTTCAAATGGGAAAAGTGCGTTTATCACCCTCAGCAAACTCACGAACAACACAAGGCATAATTGCTCAAATGTCAAATAAAAATTCTCGGCTGAGCAAACACCACGCGTGGACCTTTTTTGATCCCCAAATATGAATGCTTTAGAACAGGATGAGCATGTGGCCAGAGGGGCTGGAATGGAGAGTGCTTTGTAACCTTAACTATACCAGGCGTGATAAAGTGCCCGCTATCATGAAAAAAAGCTTGTCTGAAAGACAGAGGGAAACCAGATGGGAAAAGAGAACAAACTCTCAGCAGGAATTTCAGGGATTTTTTCTTTTTTTTTTTGACATTGCTTTCAATTTTTCCAAAATAAAAATCTCTACCCATTGCTTGATGCTAAGCAGAAATATGGTCTGATCCACCTGAGGCATTCTGAGGGCAAGGCTGAAAGGTCAGGGTTAGCTCTGGTGCTGGAGCTGCAGCCTCCCACGGCATCAGGACCTGTGAGCACAGCCCAGGGGAGCGAGTACCCCCAGCCCCTCCACCCCATCAAGCACCTGGGGCTGCAGGAGTGCCTACCTCAGCTACTGCTGACTGCAGCACCTTGGCTACTTCTGATACTGCAATTCTCTCTGCCACCCTGGCAAATGCTTCAGCAACTCTTTCTGCTGCTGGGTTTTCCGATGCTCCCACCACAATCGCCGCTGCCCCTTCAGGAGTGACCACCTTCCCACCCAGACCTGCTCCCACTGGGCTTTCCACCTCCGGCACCGCTGCTGCTTTTTCTGCTCCTTCCAGCTCAGTTTGTGACTCTGTTACATCCTTCCCTGTTTCCTCTGGTGCTGTGACAGCCAGCAGCTCCATGTGCCCTGCCAGGTCACGTGCAGCCAGCACAGCAGGAGGACCCTTCCCAGGGGACAGCACAGGCTCGCACAGCTGTAGAGCTGGCCTGGAACCTGTTGGCAGAAACAGAGAGTGTGAAGCAGCACAACTGTAAAGAAATGTGTTTTCTGGTGTCACTGCAAGTGGACCAGTGACAGGTCCTGGAGCCAGCAAGGACTGCTTTGCCACAGCCTACCTTGTCCATAGAGGCCCAGAGCAGGGGACTGGGACCTGCAGCACTTGTGCAGTGCAGACTGTCATAGCCCAGCCCCATGTTCTCCTGTGGGTAGCAGCCACTTTCACAGCCCGAACTGAGGCCAAGCTCACAGCTGTATTCCAAAACATCTCAATGCCTCATGTCAAGCGGTTTGTGTAGCAAAAAGGAGAATAAAAGGAAGGCTGACTCTTTCCCGAGATCCGTTTTTGCTTATTATTCCAGGAAAAACCCCAACATTCTCTACAGAGAAAACAGCATAACATCCATGGAACATGCAAGTCAAAGTGTTTTTTTCAAATTGTCATATCCTCTTATGAAAAGAATCCAAGGGTCATGCCCAAAGGTAGGGAATAGCAGGCTTGGGTCAGACAGATACGGTGTGTCTTGTCCAGAGTTTCTGTTAATGCATCTCACTTCTGACCTGCACCAGCCTCCCTGCTGCAGTCTGTGCTCTCCATCCACACCTCGGCTGTTGGGCTTCAAAATCCCTGCAGTCACACTAAGTTTTCAACTGGCATGTTCCTCCCAATGCCATGGGAGGTACGGGTGAGATTTTGACAATCCAGTTATCTTTTCTGGTAAATACACAAGGGACAGTGGTAGAAGAGATCCATAACTATCTAATATGCGTATACTAATCACCTTTTGTATTAGAAAGATCCTCTACCAAGTGTAGCTGCTATCAGGCCAAAATACAGGTTGCAGTGAAGTAAATGAGTAATTCCCATAACAAACTGTGAGAGGTTTTGTACTGTAGATACTGCTACTCCTCCCTAGTAATTCCTACTGCAGTCTAGAAGTCAGGACAAGTGTGAGAGGTGATGCTGGATGGATTAAATTGTATGGATTGAGAGTACAAGCTTAGGAGTCAGAAAGAGCCATTGAATCTCTTCATACCCACTTACTTGGGAAAAAAAAAATCACCATTTGATTAATCCCCACATGTTTTGTCCCATCTCTCTTACAGAGACCAGCACAGGCACCAGATTAACACACAAGTAACATTTTGGCATCTGACTACACAGCAATACAAAGAGATTCCTGCAGGATGGAGGCATCCACACGCTGGCTGTAACCCAGCCAGCATAACACCAGGGTTTGGCACTGCTCACAGCCCCCTGCACACCTCCACGGGCAGTCCCAAGAAAAGGACAAGTAACACTTGACAGATGTGCTGAGAAACTGAGATCAGCAGGGGACCCTGATGCAAGCACACGGAGGATACTGGCTGTTCCCAGCTCACACATGCTCCATAAACCACTGGCAGGGAACTTGGGCAGGCCTGATGAAATAGTGATGACACCACTGTTCAATGCTGCTTAGCACCAGTAATTAAAAAAAGAGGAGGGAAAAATAAGGTGGAAAGTTATGAAAGGACAGGATGGAATAAACAAGAAGTGCTAGGATTGGAAAAAAGAGGAGAATAGTAGAGAAAAAAGGTAAAAAGAGAGCAGATAAGGTAGAGGGGGAAAACTGGAGAAGAGGGAAAGGGGCTACAGATTGTCACTGCTGAGAGTTGTGCCCAACTACACTTAGAGACAAGACCAGGGGTCGAAAGCCGCCTGAAGCGTCCTGTCACACACACCTACATCCTTGTGGACACAAGTCAGTCACTTGCTCACTGAACAAGCTACCTGTATATCTGCTTCATTAAATAGTAACCCTGTAGGTCTGCTGACAAGAACATACTTCTCTCTCCTTCGGTAATTAGCCCTGAAGGCTGGTCATGCTCACTGGCCATGAAACGCTGCAACAAGCAGCCTTTTCATGCCTCGAGCTTTACCTTTGTCCCTGTCTGTTCCCGCCAGGCTGGTAAAGGCAGGCACGATGCCCGCCCGACACTGGTGCTCCCCGGCTGCATTCATGCTCTCACCCCGCCCAGAGGGTGCCGGCGTCTCTCAACAGGGCAGATATGAGCTCGCTGGGACAGCCGTGACCGCAGAAACCGGGAACTTCCAGCCTTTTCCTTCTGCTTGGAAAAAAAAAAACAAGGGCAGGCTGAGGAGCAGCAATTTGCTGCCAGTCAGCTTGAGACAGCTGCAACTCGATATGCTGGGAAGAGGAAGGGTCTTACGAGGCTCCAGAGATACAGGAGAGGAAGCACAAGGTTTTGTGTCAGGAGCTGCGCAGGAACTGGAGGCTCAGCCCTTCTGCAGAGGCTGGGCACACTGTTTGCTCAGCAAACCTCACCCTGGGGCTGAGCAGATTTCTCTCACTTCTGCCACCAAGGGCAGGACTTTGCTACCCACTGTGTGTGCCAGCTGTGGCACAGCTCTGGCCCCGGTCAGTGACATAGCCATAAGAACAGTAAGAGACCCAAACCTATTTTAATAAACATAAAATGCCTCCTAAAGTTCCTGCAATGTGGGTTGAGTTAAGCTAAAGCTGACATGAACTCAGTGTAAGGGATTAAAATGGTTTTGGGTTTTTTGGTTTTTGTTTTTCTAAATTACTCTCCTTGTCAAAAAACAAAGGAGGCAGGTTACTAACACTTACCCCTTTCAAACCCGTTAGGAGCCTGAAAAGAAGCATGCATAGCCCAAAGCTTTAGCTTTATGATCACATTTCCCCTCCAAAATATTTTGGAGATAAATTCCAGGCACTTCAGCCTGGAGAACTTCACTGTAGAACAGTGCAAAGATTAAAACCAAACACATTGCCAGTAATTCCTGGCAGCCTGTTCCAGCAGTGAGACCGTGGACCTGGGAATGAACCTTCAGCTGTGCTCTGACTCCAGATAAGACCTTGAGTAAATCCCACCTGCCTCTCTGGCCTGCAATACTCTGCAGGGGCGATGTCTGAGAGTTAGCAAAGGTTATTCCTTATTTTATGGTGTCTGAGGTCTGGTCACTGCACGCATGATTTTTCAAGAAGCTTGCTGCCTGCCTGCACAGTTTTTGTATATGTACAGATTAGCATTTTGACCTACATTTGCATGGGGGCCAATTTCACCTCATAACCTCCAGTTTAACCTCATAAATTGCCTCTAAGCCACCAGAACATTACCCTGCTGTTCCCCCAGGAGAGCAGGCTGGCAGGATTTTGGATCAAGCCACCACTCAGCTGCACCATACTGTTGAAGTCCATCACCCTCTGCCCAGGTCACTCCGATGCCAGACCCACACACGAAGAACAGTCCCAACCTGACCTCCTTTTCCCAAGCACTTGCACACCTGGCTCAAGGCTGCTATATAGGTGAACTCCCTCGTGCTATACAAGCTCCGTTCCTTCCACCAGAGACCATTTCAAGGTCTGTTTTCCACTCTACAACAGTTTTGTTCACTCAGGGAAAAACTGTTCACACAGTTTGCAAAACCTCTTGTTAAAAATCTCTCCCACCATTTGGCAATTGTGTAATTTGCCCCCAGCCCAATTGTTTATGTCTGACTAATGTTCATTGCTTCAAAATGAATTTGGAGCTAATGCTGTGTCTACCAATTAAATATTTGATGGAATGACATCAAAATCAAAACAGACAGAAAAAAATATTTCCCTTCGATATGCTGACCACATTGTACAAAACTCACTGTTATAAGACTTAGGTTGCTTAGAATTTTGCCAGACTTTAATCTTTTGAATTAAAGTTTTCTGTGCTTGTTGTCTGCCCTGCTGGAATTCAGGGTGAAAATTTCAGCTAATGCAGTTCATCCACTACAGGAAAAAATTTTACCCCAGCTAAAAAAAGAGAAAAACAACAAACAACTGATATCTCGTGCAAGCTTTTAGTTGAATAATATCAGTGCTATAATTTGGAGCACTGCTTTAAATTTTGGCAGGAAGGTCACAACAGTGCCAGGGAATAATTTTTTACAGGAAGAGTAATGCACCTTTGGCCAAGCTATGAGCCCCTGAAAAATCAGTTTGCATATGCTCAGTAGTGATTTGTGATATTTAAGGAGCAAAAATATTTTTCAAAGTCTTGATTTCACAATCTGAATATTCTTTTTGTGCAGTTTTGGTTTTCTTTAATGTAATCCATAAAAATAGCCAGTGACCTTTAGTGACATCTAAACAGGCTCCCGGTTTCCTTCCATGGTTTGAAGCCTTAAACAATAGCCCCAAAGAAATGACTCAATGCCACACACACGTACTTGATGCCTGGGAAATTGCTGGTTGTTGGTCAGCAAGAACAAGGAGATTCACACAGCTCCAGTGCATGGCAGGTTCAGGGAATTTGGGAAATTCAGGCATCAAAGGCCTGAGATGCAGGAAGCCAACATCCCCCCAGCCACCACTCTGCACTCCAAGCAGTGTGAGGATGCCCACGAGTTTTGAGTGAAAGATAACGAGGGTAAAAAACCTTTTGGGATTCCATGGGATGTGGTGGATCCATGCACCAAGCTGCTGGCACAACACTTTCCATGTGCTGAGCTCCCAACTTCTTAGCACAGGCTGCTGAAGTCTTTTGGTGTGGCAGAGTGGAGGATTTGTGCTCCCTATATTTCCCAAATCAGTGTATTCCTATAGTTAGGGCAGGAGCATTAAATTACACTCATTCTTAATTGAGGAGGAAATTTCAGAATCCTATCAGGCAAAATTCACCTGACAGCAGCTTTTAATGTGTGTGTGCAACCTCAGCCAGAGAGAAACCTTCTGCAGCTCAGCTGGTGGAACTGTTGCCTTTAGACCACCAGCAGCATGTGTGACACCTGAGAGAGGAAATATGCAGGTTTCTGGATAAGTCAGGATTCTGGAAGTGGGGTCAGCCTTCTGGCTGACAGTCACAATATGGCAACCACCAGTGTCCAAGGACAGTGGGCAGTTTGCAGATGAGTTACGTAGTTTTTCTGAAACCCCCGTGTCCTAAGGACTTCTTTTCTCTCTACCTGCCAAAGCTGCTATTTACCCAACACAGCCATGGCATTGGGTCATTAAACAATACTGATGGCAATGCCCGGAGAATTCCAAGCACCTATTGTACTATCACTGAATTCCTCCTTTGATCACCATGGTCAGAAATATCTGATTTTTATCACTCTTTAATAGCTCCCAATCAACTTTAAGAAGTTACCACAATGCTCATGGTAGAGCCTTTGTCAGACCAGGCTAATCATTGACAAACCCAGAACAGCAGATCTCACTAGCTCCCCATTGTCAGTCATATATGACCTTCTCCGTGGGTTTGAAACCCCAGGGACAGGGTTTGAGCTTCCATGTTGAAGATTACTCTGCCTGTGTCAGAGCAAAAAGAGCTGTAAATGTAGAAGCTTTTTTCCAAGCTTCCTGCAAAAGCCCACAGAGATTAATAGGGAAGAAAATTTGAAGCGCGTTTGAGCAATCTCAGAAGGACACACACTCCTAAGCATGAAATAGGAACTTCCACATTCATGTAGTTATTAGATCACTCAAGAGAAACACATCTTTCCCATACTTTAGGCACGACAAGACTCTTCCTCGTACAATTCTGCCACCCTTCACCTGTGTACCCGACAATGCTTACAAATAACCAGGCAACATTTCCCAGTCGCTGCTATGACCTAGAGACACCTGCACTCACCACCTTCCCCCTGCTGAGATGGTCTAATTCACACATATCTAACCCCAAGCAGCTGCTTATTCAGCATATGCTTAGCACTGACAGCTTCTGGTTCAGATTTGGAGGGCTCGTGTGCCTCAAAATTTGCCCGAGCTCTCCAGCCATGCTGCTCCATCTGATAAAAGACACTGTCTCTACCTACTAGCCTTGTCCAGCAGTGATCAGAGAAATGTATCTTGTCTGATTCCAAAATTTGTCAGTTAAAAGGAAATTAAAAGCCAGTGCTCTGATGAACGCTTCTGAAAACAAAATAGTCAAAAGAAAGGAATCTGAAATCAGGTTTATAAATTACAGAAGTTAATATTATCTTACAAATCCCTGTTTTCTGTATGCTGCTAAAGTTGCTCTCAAGAGGCTTATTCTTGAAACCTAGGAAACCCTCCAGAATCAAAAATATTGGAAGTGAGTTTAGGATCAAGACTTCTCTTGGTGAAGGAGACACACAACAACACCCAAGACTGCTTGTTTCAGTGAAAACAAAAAGAGTTATCCTTGGTTTTGGATGCATTCTGTGAAACTAATGAAGATTATAACCCAGTTGCAACATATTTAATGAATCACAATGAGCAGCTGACAGGTCATTTCAGCAGAGGAAAGAACAAATTTGCAACAGCCATTTGAAGAGGGAGCATTTTTAGGTAATCATAAGTTATGTAATTACATAATTAATGCTCTAGTTTGTAAGTAGTCAAAACATGGCAATAATACATATAACAACATGTTTAATCCAACTCCATAATGTGCAGCTGTAACCCCATGTTCAGATAAGAATTTCTCTCTTTATTTTCTACCTGGTGATGTACACTGGGAATTCCTGGATTGACAATGAAGTGCCAGGCATTATCTAGAGGCAATACACTGGATTCAAGGGACAGCTGTACAGTGTATTGGCCAATTTGGGTGACTTTCTAAAGGGTTAAACAATAATGGGAATTTGAAAGACTTGCATGTTCCCGAGGAGTAAGAAAAAAAAAAAAGGAAAAATCACATATATCTAAATGAAACTTTTAGATGAGGCATGTTGGCAGAAGCTACCTGGGGAAGATGAAATAAAAAGCATAGATTGTATTCACCTCAGCCAAGAAGCAGCTGTGTATTCTGGTGGAAATTTTGGTTTCCTGCCTCTGACATGTGCACACATTCATGTCCCTCAGTTGCAGATCACAAACCTATTAGTCCAGTTACCTGATTTGTATAGTTTATGAAATCATAAGGTTTTCACTCTCTGGTGTATTTTGGGAATTCTGCAGACTTTCAGTGCTCCTACTCAAGTCAACCACACAACCAGATGATTAAGCTAAATTCAATTAAAAGAAAATCTTCGTTTGATACTTCAGCAAAACCACTGAGCTCTAAAACACTGAAGTGTTGTTTAATGACCACTACGGCAGTGTGAGAGCCAGATGCAAGCTGCTCTGTGCTGTCCAAACTCAGCTCCCCAGGGGTGATGCTCTGCATCACACAAACCCTCCTAGCAACGAGTCTGACAGCACAGAGTAGCTCCACAACGTCTGAGTCCTTGACCCAACACACAGCCAGGGAGAACATCCATCTCCTCTAGCTCTGGGTGGGACAGAGGGGCTGAACTCCCCTTCAGAGCAGCTTTATGTTTCATTATCCACTAAACTGCATCCATCTCTCTCTGTCAGTGGCTCACAGAGCTGCTCTCGGGCTCTGTCTCTTCCTACTGCAGCCACTGGGCATCTTGTAAGGAGCAAATGGGAAAAGGCCTTGGACTGTGCTTGTGCTGTGTGGCAGCACAGTCCATATAGAGCACACATATAGAATAATGGAACCTTTTCCACAAAGCAGCTGCCTCAGGCTTAGAAACCAATGTCTCTTTGCTAGTTAACCAATAAAAAGATTTAGGGTTAATGAAGAATAAACACCCATTCTCTCAGGGAAACCTTTATATGGATGTACCAAGCTTTCCATTCAGTGAGGTATGATTACTGAAAATGCCACAGGTGCAAGTAGCCAGACCGTGCTCAGACTCTCAGAGGGACACCTGAAAAGCTCTCCTCTAATCACCACACAGCATCAGAGAAGCAGAGTTGGAAAAAATCAAGCAAATCCCTTCTGGATTCTCAAAGGAAGCTCTAATCCAATCCTACCATCTACTGAGAAATTCTGTTTTTGAAGGAAAAGGACCTGTCTCCCATCATGAAAGTTTCCTCCAGCATCTGAGCTGAGCCAAGTGCAAATGAAACCTTGAATCTATGCCCAGAATGATCATCAAGAACTGCAACTTTTGAATTAGGACAATATAAAATATGCCAATAAAAATTTCTTTACTGCAAGTCCTGTTCTGATGTATAAATCTTGCCTCACGTCCCTCCCAGCCCAGCTAAAACCTGGGCTGTGCAAAAACCCCAGGGAGACCCCACTCACGGTATTTCTGACACAAGCCAGGGAGCAGTTGAAATTACAAAAGACAGTTCTCAGATCAAAGAAACCCACCTCCATTTGCATGAACTTTTAGATAAACACCAAAAAAAAAAGTTAAAAGTTCACTGAGGGACTGACCCTTTTCTGCAATCACCCTCACACAAATCCTATATTTTCCATTCCTCATGATGGGTGGTAAGGTCTTAGGGCAGGCACCACGACTTCCTCTGCATTAGTAAAATGCCAGCACCACCAGCCTCTGGTTCTAAACGGAGCCTGTGAGTCCTGCCACAGTATAAATAAAATTTGTAACCTATACAAGCCCTAACATGACTTCATGAGGACCCTCCCCTCATCTATCCATGCTGCTCTGAGTTACTGAGGTCAAATTTAGTGAGGTTGGACACGTGAAAGTGACTCATGTGTGGTACGTCCAAATGATCAGAGAGTGGGAAACAAGACACTTATCAGAACAAAACTGAAAAATTTATAACTGAACTCATGTCTCTCTCATTCCTCCTTTGCTTTAATCACCAGATGTTCTCCATTCAACTACCTGCTACCCTCTCTGAGATTTAAATTAGGCACAAAGTACTTCCAGAGACATGATCACTGCACAGAAAGGTTGTAGGAGAAATACACTTTTGCCTCGGCATCCTACAACTGGTAAGAGATATGAAAAGAACTAAAAATCCTGTGATGACAAGCTAGCTTCGGGCACCCTGACTAAGAGCTCAGAAATCTCACTCTTTGCCTTGTATTAGAGCGAGCAGCTTCACAAAGACTCAAACCCTAGATTATCTTCAGGGTTATTGTGAGGTGACTGCGAAGCTTTCTCGTCAGGCTGCCAGTGGGGGGAACAAAAAAAGCGCTTTCTGAATCAGGCCCTTATCATTTATACCACATTACAATCCAAAAAGAAAAATGACTTGCTCCAGATTTGATAGAATAAAGCATCTTGAGATGCCACAGAAGTACCCAATTTTCAATAAAGACATTAAACCTAAGCTTCAAAAAAAGGGAATAATTACATCGTTTTTTGCTTTGAGTTCTAATGTTAAAAGTGTCAATTTATAAAACTAGGTGAACAACCACAATTCCTAAGCAGACTGCAGCTAATTAGACCCCTTTTGATCTTTTATTTTGCCTAGAAGCTTATTTAACAACTTTACACAAAACTCAAGGTTTTGACACACCAGTGGACTGGGGGAGGGAGGAGACCACAGAAAAGAAAATTTTTCTCTGCTGCTTGCTAAGGTGGGAGGCTGTCCCCTTCCTGAAGCACACCCACTGACAGCAAGTCTGGGAAACTTTCTAGCCATGAAAACAATTGCCTCTTATTTGAGCTGTCTTGATGGAGACATGATGCAGAACAAAATATTAAAAACTAAATCAAAGCACAAATCAATTTGCTACAAATGCTCCAGCTCTACATGCACTATTTGTGTGTGTGAGTTACTGGTTTAGATGAAGGATTACAATGTAGAAGACCAAACATCATGACTCCAGAGCCCTGGGAGGGGTTGCCTTTACCTGCTACTGCAAATAAACTGGGCACTAGCACTGCAGTATTACCCAGAAGGGCTGTGCAGTGCAGAGAGGAGGGAGCTGCAGTCTCCTGCCTGAGCAGCATCCACCTACACTGCAGAGGAGGGGTCCAACAGGGTCTGGTGGGAGTAGGACAGGCAGAGCTGGCCAGAGCAGCAGAGCCCATCCTGTGCTATGCTGCGCCAAAAACAAATCTTTGAGCAAGTTGACTCCATCTTGGGGCAGTAGAAGGCACTAGACAATATCTCCATGTCCTTTCCAGCCCTCCTTCCCATGAAGAACTGACATTAAAATAACCATGAGGGCTGTGTGACACAGAAGCCACTAGGACTTGGGCACTTTTCACTTCTGTGACCACATCACATCCCCCTCCTTTCTGTAACTGGAGAGACAGACATCCCTAGCTCCCAGGAACTCACCACAGCAGCAAAGTCAGGAGTCCTAAGGGCAAAAAGCTCCTTGTCCTGTCCTGAAATGAAACAATATCATTAGACGTGAAGGACTCAGGCTGTTGGGCTCATGCACATGGACAAAAGCAAAGGACACAAACATCCTTCCCCCTCAGTACAACTGGGAGATCATTCCCCCTGTGGATACTCCCCATCCTTCCTGGGCATACCAGTGGGTGTCTCTGCAATCTTTCCCAGAGGATGACATCCTCACAGCATCCACCCATACTGCAGCAGCCTTCCCACTCCCCTGGGGTGAGGGTCAGCCCTTAAAAGAGGAAGCCAGGCATGGAGAGGGAAGAGTAACAGAGGGAAGGGAGAGAGGGAATGAGCTGCTTCAAGTAGCATAGCTGTGTCTGCAGTGACATGCTCCTGTCTGCAAGCAGATCCCTTCAAACAGGGATCTGGATAAATCTGAAACAACCATAACCATCTTGGTTTCTTGATTTAGCTGTGTTAATCCTCTAACTAACAAACCTGGGGCCCGGTGCAAACCTCAGTCCGATGTTAGTAACAGACCTCCAATGTTTCCCTGTCACCACTTAACTGCCTTCAGTCTTGAGGCAGGAAAATCTGAGCTTACCTGATAGCTGAATTTACCTAAGATTCTTTGTTCAAGCAGGAATAAACATGCTGATGGCAGCTCTCAGTCCCCACTGAGCTGTTACAGCCACCCCACACCCACAGCCAGGTACCACCCAGAGGATTCAGCCACAGCCCTTGGCTGTGTTCCAACTCCCCCACCCCAGGCTCACAGCCACTAAGAAAACTTACAACATTGACAATTTCTTGAAAAATTGGTCTTCCTCACCCCGTTCCAAGGCTGTCCTGGCTTGCAACTTCACTTCCTTTTCTCCTTGCTCTCCTGCAGGTGCATCAGCTGAATGATGGTTCAACAGAGGAAGGGAAGAAGGAAGTGATCAGAGGTGGCACCTGCACAGCAGCAGAGCTATTTCACCCTCATGCTGCACATTGCAATGTTAATGACTTCAAAGAAAACCATCTGCAAAGCTAAAAGCTTAATGTAGGAACAAAAATCAATACGGTGCTCACTGAAGTCCCCTGATACTGGAGACTCTGAAGCATCATTCAGGTAGACAGCACTGGGCATTCCCTCCTTAACGACTGCCTGCAGACCATTAGAGAGGGGATGCTGCTTTAATTTATTCTCTTTGTCATTCTAATATAGATCTTCCCTTTTTAAATGGTGTTTGCACTTTATACTGCAATCTGGGTTCAGAAATAGAACAAGTCCTAAAAGCTGGGATCAATACATCCCACATCGCCTTTCAGAAGGGAGGCAGAGAGCGCAGTGAAGAGGAGAGGGCCAAGTGCCCTGCTGGCATAAACAGTGAGTTCCTTGATGCTGCTGTTTAAAATACGAGTCAAAGCATGGACTCAAACTTAGCCAACTAAATGAAAAATACAAAAGGGAATTAAACAATAAAAAAACCCAACCTAAACCAAAAAGCTATTCATCCTTTTTTTCCCAGAACAGCTCTCTGCAAATAAATTCAAACCTTTTCCAAATGTTAATAATTTATAATGTATCACTGCTAATAACACTGGCACACAGTACTGTTGGGATGCAGAAACTGAGCAGGGAGTCTGAGCCACCCAAGGCAACAGGCCAAAGAGAGGAGCCAGCTCACCTCCCTGCTGCCCATGCTGCCTCTGGCACAGAAGAATCTCTTCTCCTTTCCCAATACTCCATGCTATCCAGACACCTGAGAATTTTAAGTAATTATCTGGAACTACCTACAAGCAAAATAGTAAACATAAAGGCTCCTTTTGCCTGCAAGGACAAATGCTGTTTTAAGGTACAAAATCTTAAGGTTCTGCGAATCCACAGAAATTATGAACCCTAGTTCCAGGAAACTTCAAATGCTGGGAGTCTGGACTGTCTCTTTTTAAGAAAGGATTATTCCCAAGGTTTTCTTGTTTGTTTTTCTATGCCAGACTCCTGCCCTCTGAGCAGAGGTGGAGCACAGGAAGGCATTTCCCCATGTTGGCCACAGTGGGCTTGAAAATCTTCCTAAAGGAAGCAAGCTTAATAAACAACAGCAATCAGTCCAACAAGCCTCCTCCTTGGCTCCCAATAAACAAGGAGCAGAAGGAAGTAGATTGAAAAAAAAAAACCACCCCCCCTCCACCCCCCCAAAATACTGGAGGGAAGATTTTGAAAAAGTGGCCTGTCAGTGTTTCATTTTGCTCTGTACATCAGTGAAATTTCTAAGAATTTACATGTTGTGGGGAAATTCCAGAATGAAAACTGATCCATGCATGCAAGTCTCATGCAGCTGTAAGAGTTAAACAAGAACTAGCTCTAGACAGTTTATGGACACTGGAATGATGCTCAGGTATGGAAGATGATCTCCAAAAGTTTCAGGGACAAGAGACAGGTTGGTGCACAGTGTTATGATGTATGTAGGTCACCCCTGGGCACTCTGAGGTGTCCCTGTAATGCCAGACCATTCGTGCATCCTTAGAGGAGAGTGTGCAACAGGCACAGAAACTTAACTATAATTTGGTTTTTTTCTGATCTAATTGATACAGGTTCCTCAATCTGCCATTGCCCTAAGGGTCAGAGATACTCTCTACTTTTATTACATACAGATGCCAGATCCATATAGCTCCATCCCACAAGAAAGAAATCCCCAAGGATTCCAATTGTTTTAAATAAAAAACCTAAGCAAATGAAAAATAAACCCTCTCCTGCCACCTACTCAACAAGCACATGCAACCCTACCCAAACACACTGCTGCTAATGCTTTGCAGTAACACTTGCTCAACACCAAACAAAAGCACCTATAAGTCACCAAGTCAGTTGGTAAAATCAGATCTAATATGTCAAAATATTTCAGTTTCACCCAAACACTCTTGGTTAGTTAGTGCTAAATATTTGTTCTGTCTCTAAATCCTTCTCCCAGGCAAGCCAGATTTCCTGCTAGCAAACAAAGTCAAGCAACATGTCTAAGATCACAGAGGAATGTTGCCTGGACTGAAATAATAACCAACATCTCATCCCTCAGTCTGCCCTCCTCCAAAAAACAAGGGTCCACTCCTTCTGCTTCAGTACATTTCACCTTGGCTTTTATCCACTGCTTATTCATCTTATTTCCTCTCTCCTAGAATCCAAATTAATCTGCACGGTGCTAACTGAGCTCCTACAAAACAAACAGTGGAAGAAAGGCATCTCATCCCCTAACTCATTGAACAGCTCAGGCAATCCAGGAAAATGAGCTGCCACGTGTTCCCGGGAGCCATGCATGACCCTCAAGGGGACTCCTTTGGGGGAGCACCCACCATTTCCTCAAAGAAGCCCCTGCAGCTCACTTGCTGTCCCTGCTTGAGCACTGGGGCTGGAACCTTCAGTTTTGGTCTGCTGCGCTGTCTCCTGGGTTTGATCCAGTCCCTGAATCCTTCCACCCGTCCTTGGTAGCTGAGGTTCACCAGGGAGCATCAGGACACGTTTAAGAAGCAATGGCTGAAGAGTGTCCAGAAAGCTCTATGAGTACAAGTGCTTTTGTTTCCATAGGAGAAATGTCCACAGGGCTGCGTTTGGGGAAAGGGCAAAGAAACATCTGTGTGCTCACAGCAGCAGCAGCAGCAGCAGCAGCACAGGCACAAGCTGCAGCTGCAAAGCCCCTCCAGCTTGGCTGGTGCTGTCTGCTAACTGCTGGCATAAATATAGTAACAGGGTTGCACATATGGCAGGCTGTTTAATTTTAGAAATCAAAACTATCGAGTGATTAAGTTAGTCATCCTTCCTCAATTTGGGACCAATACAACACTACCAGAGGCAGTGGTCATAACCACACTGGTTCGCCAGAGAGAAGGAGAGCGCATGTGCTCCCACGGCAGCAGGGAACACCAGAAACCCCGTCCTGCTCTGCCCAGCCTGGCTTCTCAAAGCAGGATCAGACAAAAGGAAGAAAATCCAACTGAAACCAGCCTTCAAATGAAAACTGAGAGCCTGCAGATCTGCACACTTGAACACGCACAGCCTGCAACATGCTCTGGATGGGGCATGGCAGAACCGCTGCCCTGAACACGGCGCTTCCAAAAAGTGAGATGAAAATCACACTGTGCCAATCGGCCTCTGGAAGGGATATCCATTCAAATCTCAGTCAGGGATTTGAATTTCCCACAGGAAACTAACGAAGAGGGAAATGGGAGCCCTGTTCAGCCAGCATGGCTGTCTGGGTGCAAACACTCCTGGGTCAGGAGTAAGAGCAAGCCGTGTGCTGGGACACTGCACAGCCCCTCGTCACCAGCTGGCCGAGCCCTGTCGTGCTCAGCAGCCCAGCCTGTGCCAACACATGAACCCAGCCCTGGCCAGGAGGGGCCTTGATGCACCCCAGAAAGAGCTGCATCCTCTGCAGAGCCTGTGGCTTATCCTCAGCTGCAGCACCAGTGGCAGCAGGAGGATGCAGCCCTGCAAAGCCCGCCCGTATCTTCCCCTTCCAGTGAAAACCAACGAGTGGAGAAAGCAAACAAGTCATGGAGGGATTTTCTGTTTCTCTAGACAAACACTCTAAGAACAGTTCAAAAGAGGCTAATTAAATTCCAAAATCCCTTCGCAAATACATTAATAATGATTTTGAAATGAGCAGTTAACCAGGGAAGTTTTCAAGGTGGGAAGTGTTTGATACAGAAGAGCGTGTGAGGAAGAGCTGCCCAGCCTACGCTAGAGACAATCTCTCTGGCCAGAAGATGTGTTCAGGGGAGTGGGCATAGCAAACACTCCTGGGCTCAGGAGCAGCAGTGTCTCCAGGCTGCAGGGGGACAGAGAAGCCAATCCCCTTCATTCCAAATCACCAGGAAGCCACACAAACACTAAATACATGGCCATGAGTCTGAACTGTCGCTGCACAGCCTCACCAAAGAGCTCCTCTTTCCCGTTTCCAGGATGGAGGAAAAGCAAAAGACCTTTTTTCCTGTCCTGCTGTCATTACAGGAAATTTCCAAACATCAGATAAATCTTTTTTGTCTTCCCACCCAATCCTAGGCAAATCAAGAGTCTGCCTGTCCTGTGCACGAAGCATGAAACGATGAAAAATGGATAACTTGTTATAATTGCTCATATGGCAGTGGAAAAATCCAATATTGTTGCATGGTCTGCACTCCCACGGTTCATGGAACCTCTCAATGTTAAATGCCATCATTCTCACAAGAAGGAAGGACAATAGTACTGGTTTTCGTTTAATGACGGCAAACCAAGAAAAGAAGTGTTGTGAAAAAAACACAGAAAGGAAGTGATGTGCCATTGTAAAGTCCGTGGCAGAGCAAGGACTTAAACCCACTGGCTAAGGCCCTAAGCACCAGGTCACCTCATCTTAGTCAAATCTCCAACCATGGTCACAAGATTCTCCCTCCTACTCTTTTCCTTTTATTCTCTACATGTCTTTTCCCAGCAAAATACAATTATGCTTTTTCAGGTAAGATCTCATGAGATACTGATTCATATGCTTGTTAAAACCCAGATCCATTATACCTCTTTTTGCTTTCATTCACTAATTTTATTGTCCTATAAAAGAAAAGATTTTCTGGTGAGATACATTCACTGTGCCGCCACTACTGCTAAAGGCACAGAGCTGCCATCATCTTCCGGAAACAGGTTTGTTTAGTTCATAAATCCTGCTTTCAGTATTTTGCTAAACACAAAAATTACACGTAGGATAATAAATTCTGGGATCATTCTTCCTTCAGATTTGACAAACAGAACTGCAGTTCTTTCCCCAGCCCAGAGGTACCTCTTTTAAAGAGCAGTCAGCAGTCTGATAACTTTAGATAAACCATTTCATTTCCAGAAGGAGCCTTGTCTGTATACACATAGTCTACTGGGTGTTCTCCTTTCTCCCTGACTGCTCCCTGTTGGGAAGCAGAGGCTTTGGTTGAATAACTGGCAGTCTCAGCTTTCTGCATCACAAAGCTGCCTCATTCAAAATTTAAAAATCACTTTCATGAACCATAAGAAACTGTGTTATTTACCTCAGCAGCAATCCAAGTATGCTGTTCTACAGTTTACAGTCTAGAAGAAGAGGCTCAATATTTCTTTTTTGCTTTATTTTTATGAAACTAGGAGGGAAAGTGGGAAATAAAGATAGAATAAAAAATGACCAAGAATTGTGAAGAACTGGCTTAGGAGGGAAAACAATGAAAGAGTGGAAAAGCTACGCAGTTCTGATTCCTGTATAAATGCTCCAAGAAAGGAGAATAACTTAGGGGTAAATCCAATTGGTAGAACTAGAAGAGAAGGAAGGAAGTTAACTGCCAAATTCAACTAGATCACCAGAAAAAGCCTCCAAGCAGTATGATTCATTATACCATGGTTAATCCCGCTTAGGGAGAGATTTCACATTTAAAAGCAGCTCAGATAAAAGGAACCAGAGGTGTGCTCACCATACGTGAGCACACATAGGCTACCTTTAGCTAAAACTTCCACTCTGATAGCAGCAAAGGCAGGACAGGACAGCTCAGTGCAAACTGGTCATCAACATCTCCACAACTTCAGACAGAAGCAGCCCTTCCCAATACACACATTTCTGTGAGAGCTCTGTCTAACAAAATGCATGGAAGAGTCAAGATAGCAGAAGAACTCCAGGATGTCAAATTTATTTCCTTGTAACCATCTAATTCTCTTTCAAGCTTGCCCTAGGGCTGAGGCAGCTGAGCACAAGAATGAGCTCTGCCCAAGGTGCTCAGGGCAGCCATTCCCACTCACACCCACTTGTGTCCTCTCTTGAAACTTCATGTGGGTAAATCAACCTTTTTGCACAACTGCTGCAGCACACACCTGTCCTGCTAATCTAGAGCTGCTGGTCACCAACCAGGAAAGCCAGTGACCTGGAGAGGGGCTTGCACAATTTTGGTTTGCACTAGGGACCTTTGCAGGGCACACACAGATCCTCCACAGACAGCAGCTCACTGCCAGTGAGGGAAGGTGGGCAGCAGAATTTCTGGGGGTGTTAATCTGTCATAATGGCAAAAGCACCTTTTGCCCATACTAATGCTTCTTTTTGTCCACCTCAAACTCTGTAGGAACAGCCAATGTTAAAAAGTGCAGAATAAGGCCCCATAAAACCTCCTGTCTGGAATCTAGGGACTATTAATCAAGAACATCAGTGCTTTTGCACAAAAATATTGTTAGATTTTGTTGTCTGTACTTTTTCATGCATCCTTGGGTAAGGATTTTCCCCCACTGTTCTCACAGCAGCTGGCAGGACTGAACCCCTGAGAAGGAATGGCCACAGAGTGAAGATGCTCACTGCAGAGATTTTACAGTCTTTTCCAAATCACTGACTAGAGACATACTGGGCTAATCCTGATTAGTAACAAACACCTTTGCTGTGATTATATTGATAATGACCACTTAAGGTGGACCCCATTTCATTCTCACAGCTTTGCCTGGTATTTTAGCCACTTCTCCATCCTTTTTCTCACTTGTCCACTCTTCCACATACTGCTATAATTCAGGAAAAGAAAAAAGGAAAGAGCTAGGAGTGATTACCACTACCACAAGTTCTCCCTCCAGCTGAGGATTGCATTCCTGTTGGCTCTCCCTTTCCCTAGCTGAGCTTGGAAGTGCTAAGCCACCCTTAAAGTCCTCCTTGTTAGAAAAGGTCCATCACTTTGTCTGGGATATAATAGAGTAAAAAAAAATTTAAAAATCACAAACGAGCAAGGCTGAGCTGTCAGGAGAATGGTGCTACGCAAACATTTCAGGTACCTGCACTACACAGGTATTTATACACCTTATGGGCTGCTCCTAGAGGCAACAACCCCTGGCTAAGTGCCACCACACAAGGGTTGGGATGACAGGATGATCCAGCAGTGTGGTGAGTGTGCAAGCACTCAGCTAGACATTGTGGGATAGCAGTGGAAAGAGGTGGCACATGCAGAGCATCAGTTTTTGGGGAACAGAGAACTCCTTGGCTGTGCTAAAGGTTGCCATACCTCAATAAGCCCATTTGCAAGGTAGCTTTCATCATATGCAATACAGCAACGTCAGATCCCAAGAAACACTCCACTTGTCTGCAGCACACTGTAATGTGAAAGAACACAGAGGTTACTTGCAACAGACACCAAGCACAAAGAAGCATTTGCTTTAACCAGCTGTCCTTTTTGTCAGAAGAGGTCTGATGTCAGAGCTGAGATGCCTGAAGGTCAGCAACACTGGTCAGTGGGCCAGAGCAGGGCATCCTGGCTCCCATCCTCTGCTTGGAAGGGTGCTCTGTCTCAGAGTCAAAAGCAGGGGAACCAAGATCGAGATTTTGTTCCTCATTCAACACTGACTCACTCCATAACCTTGAACAAGATCCTACACCACACCTTCCCCACGTGGAAATGGTGCAATTTATCCATCTCCCTGTGCTTGTGTGCCTGGTGCAGCCGGTGCCCATGAGGTATTTTCAGGTCACGGGCTCAAGGGTGCCAGGCAAGAAGAGAACCTGGCTGTTTTAATACATCCTGGGCTTGTTCCACGCAATATTAGAGCCTGGGTCAATGTATGTGAATTTTTTCCAGCACTCCATGAGTTCTCCTGTATAGCAAAGTTAAAGCAAGCAAGCGAGTGAGCGAGCGAGAGAGAGGTTCCCATTTGATTGGCTGTGACTAGCTGCAATTAAAAACTATAATTTATTACCCTGGATTATGAGTATAATTTCAATGCAGAGAATTAAGGTTTTCTTCTGAGATGGAAATAAAGATTAATTTTTAATTTCCTTTCTCACTGCACATTTAAGAGCAATGGACTCCATAGAAAACTACAGGTCAAAATAGTTTTATGGAGGAATGACAATGTTCCATTGCCGAATAATTTAATGCTCTTGCTGCCTTTTTAATATTTGACTGCAGCTCCCTCATGCGAAACAGCGGCAGCAGACGCTGTACACGTTTGCCGCAGCACTCAGGTCAAAGTGACTTTGAAACAACAAAGTTTCACTGCTCAGGACGTGGGCAGCTTTTGGAGTTCCCTGCTGCAGGAGCTGCCTTCCACAGGAAGGGCAGGGGCAGCCCTTGCATCAGGGCAGGCAGCTGGTCTGGGGATGGGGAAAGCAAGGATGGAATTAAAGCTTGAGGAAAGAGAAGGACACTGGAGCCTGAATGGAATAGGAGCACAGCAGGTGCCTCCCAGCTCGGACATGGACAGGTACCCTCAGATAGAGCAAGAGAAGCATTTTCACCCTGGAAATGCTGCCGTAGGACAGCAGGACTCTGGGTTTGCCCACACACAGACTGTGTTATTCCAGTCTGCACAGCACATCAGCAGAGCACGGGGGGAAACTGGGAACCATGAGGCCATGAATTCACTTGGTCGTGGTCCATGACTAGGTCACTGCTTGCCAAAACTGCTCCCAGCCCCTGGAGAAAACAGCCTGGGAAAAGCTGGGAAATCCACACAATAACACAGTGCTGCTGGGTGACCTGTAAAGGAGAATCCAATGCAACACAAGGAAAGAGAGGGGGGCTGTGTGCATTTATTCCTCCCAGAACAAGCACCTCTCAGGACGGGATTTTCTGCTGATGTTCACAGCAGGATGATACCAGCACATGCCTTAGGCCTAATATTCTACTCTGGGCAAATGGCAGTGAATGAAAATGTCACTGAAATTCAGAAACACTTTAAATCCTTGCTCTGGTAGTAGAAATTAACAAAAAAACCCAACAAAAACCCAAACCAAACAATAAAACCTTGCCATACTAATTGCTTGGATCCCAGTTAATTGAATAACCCTGTACTGACAGAACTGCATCCTCAATGGCCTGGTAATATATAGTATAACCTTTCCATTCCAGGGGTTTTAAAATTTATTGGCATCTTATACCTGGCATCTTGGGTTATAAATGCAATTAGATGCCTAAGTGATGCAACTGCTGAGCACTGTGCAGGGTCACCAGAACAAACATCCCCCAGGGACACAGTAGTGACAGTGCTTTCAATGTGGACCAGATCCTCTGAGTGCTAAAGATCCCCAGCTCTCTTGGTGGCCTTTAGAGGAAGCCTGTTTAAGGAGGGGAATGAAGACTTTTTGTGAAAATCTTTTCCCTATGTGAAATCTGTTCACAAAGAGATCTTAGGGGAGATTTGGACAGAATAATGAAACAAGTTCTCAAAGTTTTGGCAGTCCCTCTCCCTCCAGGGCTTCCAGGAGGCATATAAAGTAGATTCATTTTCAGTGCAGAACAACAGCACAACTAGGAGCCCAGTTTAGGACAAGTAACACCTGTTACTCACATCTCGGCTTAGAAACTGATCCTGTGTAAGATGGCAATTTCATGAGGCATCTCCTCAAAAAACAGGACAAAAAAATCAAATGATGCTGTTGTTCGCCCAGAAGTCTCTACACAAACTGTATCCAACCTTTTCATGATAAGTCTCAAAATAGAAAATATAACACCCACAGACACAGCTTCCCATAACTCTCACTGCCGAGGCAGCAGGACTGCTCCGAGTCTGCTGCTCCTGCAGGGACAGCTCCAGCCATTTGATGTCATCAGTCCGGGGAAAGACTCCTCTGAGCTCTCAGGAAAAATCAAGATGAGCAGTTATTTGGAAGCCCTCTAGAGAAAGCATAGAGGCTGAAAAAATTAAGGTAACTGAATGGGGAGTGTTTCTTCCTTCTAGTCAGGACTGCTCCCCAAACAAACCTCTTGCTTTGTGTGAGAGTTTGGAAAAGAACTCCAGCCAACTGCAGTGACCAGAGCTGCCCCAGCACTTCTTGCAGCAACGGTGCTGAGTAACACCTGGACTGATTTCTACCTCGGGCATTTATCACATCCTGACACCTTACAGAATTCCCTGCAGATTTCCAGTTGCCTGCATTATTTTCTTGCACTGTCTGTCCTAAACAATTGTGTCCAGACATTGTTCTCTTTAATCAATCATGTTTCTATTCCCTCGTGGCTGCCTTTCAGCAGCAACTGAAGCACTCACTAACTACAGCAAGTTTTCTTCTGACAACTGATGACTCACAAATCCTGCAAAGGGATACACACGAGTCTGGATGTGACCAGACGTTGGGAGGGTCCAGCTTTATTCAGCCCAAAGCAGACAGAATTTTGGTGAGTTTTTCCCAAGTACTTCCCCCTCCACTGCTGGGATGCTTATGGCCACCTTTGCCAAATACCCCCAATATTTGGACAACTTGGGACTCCAGTTTTGGAGCTCCGGGGAAGCAAAGGAGACACGGAACCACCAGCTACAATGGAGCATCTTTCTCACGAGCATTCCTCATCAGCCCTGTCTCTGGCAGCCCACCCTGGTATAACCATTGCCTGAGTGCAAAGACTGGTGTGTGTCTCCGGAAATGGAGTTTAGATGTTTGTCTTATCTGAACGAGTTCAGTGACTGAACATGCTGCACAAAGAGCGTGAGTAACCCTGACAAAGCAACTGCCACCTCCTTATCACGGTCTCCAAAAGGACTGAAAAGAATCAAGCATCAGAGACTTATCTCTCGAGAGATGTTCAGTGCCCATGCCTGGCTTACCAATCAGCCCTAACTCCCTTTTTCACTAGGGTTCTTTTGCCTTGTTTTTGGCCACACAGGACAGCCTTGCCACTTCCTGAGTGTGGAGGAGTCATGAGGGGAAGGGGGGTGTGGAGGATGGGCCCCTTTGCCCATGCTGTTTTCTTGTGTTTCTGGACGGTGGGATGTTTTTACCCATGACAACTTTACCGTTGTGATAACCATAACAAACGGCCACCCTGGTGCCACAGAAAGGTTCTGAAGGTTTGTGTGATGACAAAGAAACAGAAGCTGAGGACAAGTTTTCTTGAAGCCACATAAATCTGGGGTCCCTCTGACAGCCTACCCATGCTCAGTTTGGGGTCCTGCTGCCAGCTATGTGAAGGAGAAGTGCTCACCTTGAGATGGGAGAGGGCTCCTGGTTGTGGCCTACTCCCAGCTCCATATGAGCCTTTTGGGTTATGGTGTTACTCAGCAAAAACAGAGCCATCACAAGAGTCACTCCATGATAGTGGGACACATCTGGCATTTCTACATTTTTGGTGCCTGGATCTAATGGCTCAACTCCTTATGTCAGAACCTGCCTGTAAGAAACAGGTTGGAGCTGGTCCCAAACCAGCCCCATTGGTAATAGTGTTGTGATGGTCATAACCCTCAACTCATCTCCTACATTAACAATGTTCAAGATGGTAGAAATTGAAATGCAAAAAACATCAGCTCTAGAGAAGGAGGATTCTGATTTTCACTCACACCCAAATCTCAACCAAAGTGTGCTAAACCAGGTCAGAACAGCCTACATCTACACCTACAATTTTATTTGATCTCCTTTCACTGCCTCATCCCAAGTTCTTGAATTTCTAACAAGCAAATGTGTCAACTTATACAGACCTATAACCTAATATACACTCTTGAGACCACTCTGAGTTTTGATATTTCTTAAACAAGAACATTTTTCTTATTGTCCCTTCATTCTGAATGCAGTAAAGGTGTAAAACTAGCATCATGCTTTATCCTTAAAACCAGCAGCATCTGTCTCCTCAAAATCTCAGGGTGTAAGGCAGACATCATGAGAAAGATGGGGAAAACACCACAGAGAAGGCTACAGCAATATTATCACTAATTGACAGGGCTATTCTTATTTGTCATTTGCCCACATAAGCCTGGGGACACAGCAATGTTTGAGGACTGGGCAGAGCCAGAAGAGCTGCAGCCTGGCCCAGCTTTGTTCCTACGTTCTTGCACGCAGCCCTGAGCAGGTCACCTTACCCCTCATGCTCGCCCTCCCTCTGCCCAGCTGTCTGCCCTGGCTGGGACTGTCTCAAGCTATTTGTAGCAAGGTGTATCTCCTCAGGCATATTCTGTACCTTGTTCAGTGAAGCCCTACTCTGACCTAAGGTCTCTAAGCACTTCTCTGAGACATATATTCAATAATAACATGAAACGGATGCTAACCGGTTGTGCAAATACCTCCATTCATTTCCATATTTTAAAATCTTTCCTCCTGAAAACCCACATAATCAACACAGATGTCTGCCTGTAATCATGCAAGGCTGAATTCACAACAGATGATGTTTATGGAGAAGTCTCACCGAAGGAGCTTTGCACAGCTAAATTTCTTTTATCAGGCACTCCCCAAGCAGCCCCCCTCTCATGCTGTGCTCAGCTAAACAGATACAACAGGGGCTGGAGGGGAGTTTTCAGCTGGCAGATAATAACCAACATTTGAACCCTTTTTCCCAAATCTGCAAATTTCAGAGGTTTGGCACACACTGGTCATCACGAGCTCAACTTAGCTGATGGCTTCACCTCAATCCATACAGGACACAGTGGAGCTCCACAAGAGTTGCTCAAACCTCTCCAGCAGCTGTACCAGAACCTGAACTATAATAAAAACTTCTCAGCTATTTGTTATTACACTTTTTCTCTGGGAGGACATGGACCAGGCAAGGCAATGCTCCTCTGGATCTCCAATCCCATTAGGGCTGCCCATTCAACCACAGTCTGCCACTTCCCGCATTTGATGGGGTCACTTAAGGAATGACTCCAGACCCTTGCCCACAGGGTCTATGCCACAGCTCATGCTTCAACACAAAATGGCCACCCAGCAGCCTTTGCTGCATAGCCCTGAAATAAGCTTTAGAGACTGGATAACTGAGGACTTCTATAAAAGAAAAAGAAGAGAGAATTCAGCAGAGGCTGGAGGTAGCACTGGCTGGCCACTGCCCATGGGGCACCCATGTTCCTTGGAAATCAACATGAGAAGAGACTTTATCACAGCTCCGATCTACCAAACAGAGCTCTGATGAAAAGGACATCTTGTTTTCAAAGGTTTTCCTCTAACAGGCATTGAATGAAGAGAGGAAAAAACCCAACAAAAAAACCCAAGCTATGATGAGAAAGATAAATTCTCAAAAACAGTGACAGACGCACAGAGCAGATACCAGAGGAAAAACGCCACCAAGATCCGATTAGCGCAGTGAATCAGCACTGTGGACAGTATCTCTAAACCAAACTACTCTTCCCTCTTCCTCTCCCACACTCTTCTTCCCATCACTGCAAAGTCCTCCCAGCCCAGAGCTCAAACCCTGACCAGGGCCCTGGTGCTGTCAGTGCTGGCTCACACAAGCCCCTCTGTTGAGGCCAATGCAGGCAGTGCTGGTGGAGGCACTGGGCCCTTGCTTGGGATAGCTTTCCTCTCCACAAACACCATTGCTGATGCCTGCTTCCAACTTACTTTTAGACTGCATTTGGGATGATTTCTGAGCTCACGCAATTGGAAGACATTGGGTTGGCATGTAGGAAAAGATCTTTATGTGAAAGATGAGAAATGTCTTCTTTTTATCAAAGGAGGACACACAGTTGTTAGACGGGTGATGTTCTGATGCATTTTCAGCCAGGGTGCACTGCCTATACCAACACAGGCTTCCTCCAGAGGCTCTTGGAAGTGTCTGAAGAGGGAAATAAACCTTCTAGAAGGCTTGTTGATTTCATAGCCTTAGGGTCTGGAGGCTTGAGTGAAGAAGTGTCCTATTCCCTACTCCAGTGGTCTGGCCCTGTGCACTGGTCAATGATGGCAACTGAAGATACCACCAAGGTACCTCTACACCACCCACTGCCTTGGGCTGTGCTTGTTGGCTGGATGAGGAACCTGCACCAGGCTCTGTGAAGCCATAAGTAAACAGGCAGATTAGCTCAGAAAGGTTATGTGATTCAGCCACAGCCGAGGCAGATCTACCTCAAGTGCTTTCCATCAGCTGAAGAAAGAGAGGACAGCAGCACCCAAGTCAAGCAGCACTGGACAGGCTGCCTCTGCTCTCACCCTTTCCCTGGGAAAGGGTAAAACTACAAAGGGTGTGAAGGAGACTGAGAGAATACTGCTCTTCCACAGCACTGAGTTTCTTCTTTTCCTAGAGGGAACCAATAACAGCCACAGTGAGCCATAGCAGCGACTGGAGCAGAAGCCGTGAGAGGAAAAATTATCTCCAGAATAACCAACTGTGGTCAAAGAGCGAAGAGGCAGGAAGAGGAGTGGCAGGAGGATCCTGTCCTGAGCTGACAGAGGAATTCAGTCAGGTTTTAGCTATTTACAATCCCCCTGCTAATTAACTAGCAGACCTTTCAGTGACTTTTCCCAGCAGTGAGACAGTTCCCATACTGTAAGCTGCATCATATCGCTCCCGTGCCGGCCAGATCGAGTCATAGTTTCCAGACCAAAGGGGTACCATTTTGGTCTCTCCAAACTCAAGAGAAAACCCCAGGAACAAAGCCTGGAGCAGACAAATACTGCAGCCTTGCCAAACCACTGGCAGCAGCTTTACCATGTAAACATAAAGCTGGCCTCTCTTTGCCAAACTGCAAGGGGGCTGCTCGAGGTCCTGGCTGCAGAGCGAGCCCAGTGCCACTAAGCACAGCAGCTCTCCCAGGCCTCCTTCTTCTCTGTTCTGGGGCCAGGATCAGCAATATTTCTATGGAAATAAGCCCTAATAGTTGCTCTGGGTCCAGCAGGAGGAGCTGGCTAAACACATATTTTTGTGTTAATGTAGGGCCTAAATAAACAGTCAAATAAGAACTCAATTTAAAAAATCCTGTAGTTTAAAGGATTCCCTCAATTCTCAGTATTTCTTTTATTCCCATGGCAACTGATATGGGTCTGATCTGCAGCCCAAATATTTTCTCCTGCCTCCTTTTCCAGTGTAACTGGAAACATATACAAATTTGATGTTGGCTTGTACAGTTTTTGCAAATACTGTAACACATTTATTCTAAGTAATTGGTGGAAACACATTGCATTCTTTAAAAATACACATCAACTCCACTGATGTACAAAGGAGAACGTCTGCATAACTGAGAGACCCAGAACTACTCAGAGGCTTCCTACCCACACATCTGAAGGCTGCAGTGCAGGGACTCAGTTAACTCTTAGCTTCAGACCACGGCAGCGTCCATTCAGGCAGGCAGGGGCGCACAGACCAGCCCTTTGGTTGCCCACACCAACCCAGCACTAGTCCAGTTACTTCTGCACATTGACTGCAGAGCCAGCGGAGTTCAGCCAAATGTCATCAACCCCAGGTTTCCTAATAACCATCCTCCCTTCAGGCCCTGCTGCCACTGCCATGGCATTTGGCACTTAGTGCCGTGGTCTCGTTGACAAGGTGGTGATCAGCCAAAGGTTGGACTTAAAGATATTAGAGGTCTTTTCCAATAAAAATGATTCTATGATTTGGCAGGAAGAGCAGTTTCTGGTTCCTCTGGTTAATGAAGGCCAAGTTCAACCACAATTCACTTGCCATGCAGAAGCTGGAACCAAATGGAAAGACCCTCACTTTAATTATATGATTTAAACAGAGATGTAGAAAATCATCCTCTGAGTCTTCAGGTCATCCCTAATGATTTTGTCACCTGCTGGCCAAACTGCCACGCTAAATCCTCTTAAATTCCTACCCCATGGTAATAAGGAGCTTGCAGGACTAGCTTTTTATTTGGCACACCTACCAATTTATTTAGCAGAGTTTGGATCACTTTTCAAAGGGTCCATGTTCCTGTCACCAAAATATACATTTCTTGAGACCCTTTAAAAGCTTTGTAAAATATCTTACTCAGCACCTCCACCCCTTGCACGAGTTCCACATCCATTAAATAACAATAAAACAGCTTGTTCCCAAGCTGGGAGCAGGCTCTTCCAGGGACTAGGAGGGAAGCAGTAAGGACTTTGCAAATTTGTCAGATATGTGCACCTGCTTATGAGTGGATATTTTGTCCCATATTTTTGTAGTAGAAAAAGAAACCTGAGGTTTTACCTGACAGCTTCTTACAATCCGGCCAGTGTAAGGTATAATACAGTCTTTTTTTCCCTTGCTTCTCAGATCTCAGGAGCGTTTGCCAAAAGACTGTCAACTTGTTAAAAGTACATTAATGCAAATTCCAGAGCTTTCAGTTATGTTTATGCTAATAGAAAGCCTCCCGCTCTGTGACAGGCCCAAGTGAAGAGTCAGTAACAGGAAAATTAATTCCAGCTGTTGAAATTGATTTAAAACTAGCTTATTCATAATAATAGTAATAGGGGAAAAAAAAAAGAATTCCTGAAATAAAAATAAAAAAGGGAAATACAGAAAGCACAAAATCATGTTTACTGCATGAAAGCAGAAAGGGTTCTCCTGTTGGGAAGAAATCTTCCAAATTTAATCAAGCCTGGTTAGAAGAAAGCTCTAGCTTGTTATCGGGTTGTAAGTGTAGATTAACATGAAAAGAATTAGCTATGTGCACAGCCTGATTTTGCAAAGGAAACACAAGGGTTTTGTGCATGTATTTTGTTTTATATTCCTTATGTCTAATCCACAGGCAAGGAGACCAAATCCAGGCTGCAACAGGACAGGTAATATTTTAGATGATAATGGCTGCATACTGAGAGCTTCAGAGCTCTGGGTGGGGAGATTAGCTCCCCATGACCGCTGCATTTATTCAGTGCCTTTACATGCATTTCTGCTGACTTGAGTTCTGAGTGATTTCCGTGTTTAGACAACCCCAGTCTTCGGATCACATACCCCAACTTTGCTGGGGTTTCAGAGTTCAAACCAAGATCTGGTGGTGAAACTGCTGGCTGGCCTGTCATTTCTAGAATGGTCTCAAATGTCCATATCCTTGATCCAAATATCCACACCATTTTTATCTGAATTTTTCTTTTTCATTTCCCATCAGTGATCCTCCTAAGTCCTTGACTGTGTGTACGTGTAGCCCTAAAAGCTGAAGGAACATAACACCTTGAAAAATTCAGTTTTGATGCAGAAGGGGAGGCAGTCTTTAAAAATTTATTCAGAAACAGACTTTCACTCGTTCAACAGCTACAACTAGAACCAGATTTGAAAATGCAAGGTATTCTCATTTAGCCAAGAGAAGACAGTTTCCAAAGCACTGGTCTGAGACTGCTGCAATCCTCCCTGAGTGTAGGATCTGTCCCGTTCCTAAGGAGCACTTCTGAAAGACCTGAGGTCTTATTTAGGGTCCTACATAGATGCTAAGCCTTTTTTTTTGCCACAGTGGCATCATCTGTTTAGGTCCATATTTCTTGCTGCTTTTGAAGGGACTGATCCAGAGCTCACTGAAATCTGAAACCTCTCTACTGGCTCTGCAGTTTTCACATCCAGCTTTAAGGGACAGTCTTGCACTTCAATATTGAAATGGCCTAATAAACTCCACAGACTCTGTCTTCACTGTCCTACTCTCTTAGTTCCGTATCCCCACCTTGTATCTATTCGCATTTGCCTCCGTTTTAAACTCCACACATTTTTCACAGGGGTGGTTGAAGGGGTAAAGACGAAGAGATGCCATGACTTACATGGATCCAAACCAACTTATGACACTGAGGAATTCACATGCGTGGGTGGATGTGAGGATAAAGTGTTGGACCAATTTCAGCAAGAACATTGAGAGAAGCCAAGTCAAACCCATGGTTATGCAGGAAGTTAACAAAGGATGCCAGCCCTAACCCTGTAAGAAAAGAAATGGGCTGATGAGTTTGCAGGAGGCTGCTTCCTTTGGAGGGGGGGGGGGGGGGTGAAGAGGGAAGGAAGCTTCTCTAGAAATCCTCCTAGAATTTCAGAAATTCTCTCCTTTATTGTCAACTACAGAGAATTAAGACAAACCTTAGAGCATGCCACAGCTCAGCCAAACAATGAAATGGGCAGATTAATTGCCAAAAAGGAGACACTGTTGGTTCAGAGACTGACAGTGCCCCTGACTCATGCCATCAGAGGAAGGAAAGAACAACAATAAAGAAAGCAGGGGCTATTTCTCAGAGTGCACCCCATGACTTCTGCTAGCTCATGCCAGAAAAGAAGGATACTGCACATTTTCAACTGTGTGGGCAGCTAGAACCATCATTTGAACTTAAAAGGGCCGTTCACTGCTTTATTTACCAACTGTAGTTAATTGTGTGGGAAAACGAAGCATTGCAGTTTAAATGAAAACCTGATTAATAAAGGAGGGGATATCATACTTTGCAGGACTGAAAAATGAGGGATGTGTGTGGAAGCAGGAAGGATTTTCTCTGAGGGCTGGTATTTCCCTCCATGGCACTCACTTGGTCCTTGCTAAGGCATTTTGCAGGCACTTGCACACCAGGCTTAACAGGCTCAGGCCATTTGCACACAAACCACCAGGTTCCTTCTTCCCTGTTCTAATGCAAGTCAGGCTTCTACCTGCCTTCAGTTCCCTTGGCCCAAAACCAGTAATGCAAACCCAGGAATTCAAATACCATCAGTTTGGGGAGGGAATGGTGGTGTTTGTTTTTAATAACAATCAGCTTTGGGTTGTTTTTCTCTGCCTTCTGGATCCTGAGTCTTTCACGCATAACCAAATCACACTTTCAAATTACACGGGGAGGTGCATGGGGGGGTGGAGTTCACACAAACATAAGGACTAGAAACATGCCTTTGAAATGAAGTTAAAATTCTCAAGCAGTTATTTAATTCCCAAAGACCAGACACTAAACAATAAAAAATATCACTATCCTCATTGGAAAACCTGGTGCTGCAAATCCCCTCCTTCTGCGTATTTCTTATTCACACAAAGGAAGTTTGACTTGAGACCTGAAGAGAGACAATCAGGATTTAGCCCCATGACTTACAGAAACTGTTACGATCCAAAATCTGTGATAGAGAGATGCACCACAAGTCTCTTTTCCCCAAATAAATGGGGTTTTCTTGAAGCAGGCAAGAATCATGTGCTGCAAAAATTCAGGAAGAAGTCTGGATAAAAGCCCAGAAGGAATATGCACACAAGTAATGTTAGGAGGGCTTCTCTGCCTTGCTTTTGCAGGGCTTTTGAGCCCACAGTGATGATAATGATGATAATGATGACGATGATGGAACACAAGGATTTGAAAACAGAGGAAAAAGTAACCATCACCTCAGCAGTGTCCTGGATGGACCAGTCTGAAGCGATCCCTGCAACAGCGAGAAGATCCCACACTCTGGATCCCACATGCACAGGGTCGGAGTCAAATTCCCTGTGTGCTGCCCTGTTCCACATCCTCCTGCAGAAGGCCAGGCTAGCTGGAAAAGCTGGAACACTTCAAACAACCCTCCCACTGCCCACGGCTGATCAGCTGTTTCCCCAAAGCCTCCCGAGGCTGTGCAGCACAAATACACCTCCTGCTGGACCCGGCCTTCCATTCAAAAAGCCGCAGCTACGGGAGAAAGAAGCTGAGCTCTTTTACAAGGCATTAAGTTTCATTTGCAATTACTTGGGATTTTATTGCACTACTGAATATAACAGGTTCCTTAACTGGGCCAGCAGCATTGTACCCATATGCCTTTTTAAAAGAGCTTTTCTGTTATTGTTTCCTTATTGGTCTTTTCCCTTTTGCTACACACAACTGGATTTTACTGGCGTCCAGCTTGTGCAATAGGCCCCAGGTGGCTCCTCCAAGAGCCTTATTTGTTAATTTGATGGCTGAACCAGTGCATGAAGAATGAAAAATACTGAAATGCAACGCCCAAGATGCTACTTCACAGCAGTGGCAACAACCCAGGAAATGTCCCCCAGAGCAAGGCTGCTGGGTGAAGTGGTTCCTTGTCCAGTCCATCCTTGGAAGCAAGACACTCCTTGATAAAACACCTACTTTTTCCTGCAGCCAGCTGTGATTCCAGTAGGATGGAAAAGAGATGTAACAAATCATCCTACAAGAGCCACAATGAGCTGCACAGGGATGGAGCCACGGGGAGAGATGACAGGGCTCCTGCTCCTGCAAATGTAAGCTTCAGAGCAGCTGCAAGACTTAAGTGTACCTTGGAGACAGACAACAAGAAAGAAAATGCAAAAACCCACAGCATTTCCACAGAGAATACCTTTTTTTTTTTTTTGGGCAAAAACTCAGGAAAAACATCCTGGTTCAGTCCAACAACTTTCATTCAGAATGCAATGACCAGGTTTACAAAAGAGCTCAGCACCCACAAGCTTCAAGTGCTAAGTGCATTCAAGAACTGCAGCTCTTTTGAAAACCTGGTTTTCTGAACAAGATACCAGCAGCTGATGGTAGAACACGAAGGGCATACGCCGTGCCCTTGCTCCTGCCTCGTTAAATAATGCATTTCTTTCTACAGTGGATAAGAACTGAAAAGCCTCATGGGAGAAATACATCTAAAGGAGGGATTGGAACAGAGATAAGCCAATGGTGGAGAAGGAGTCCTACTTGCAGAATTCCACGTCAAGACTTTTTTTTTCCATGAAAAGCACCCCACCCCTCATCAGAAATCTCAAATTATCACAAAGAAAATGTGTGTAAGAAAGGGCTGATTATATTCTGACTTGAGGGGAAATGGGGGAAAGGTTTCTGGTTTTTGTTTGCCATGAGTCTTCCTTTCAATGTTCTAATTTACACTTGGACAAGACTTCAAATAAAAAGAGCAAAAATTGGAATTGGATGTTTCAGTTGTTCAGGTCACATGTCACCCGGGCCTTTAGGTTTTATGGTGGGGAGGGCTATTTTGTTTTAAGATTTTTGAGTAGAAACCATCCTGATTTAGGAGATTACTTGGTTTTGGCTATTTTTCTTGACCTGAAAAATTCTCCTGAGATGGGAAATCATGGTGAGCTCTGTTCTAGACCCAAGTACAAGGAACAATATCAAAGGGCATCACCACCCGAGAGTACTTCCTTTTGCTGAAACAGAATCCCAAAACATTTGCTTTGCCAAGAATAAGAGAAAGAATAGAAACAGGATGCTCTTGCTGGGGTTACAAGCCACCATTAACAAATGCAGCCTCCTCATATCCCAAAAGAGAGCATCTCGTGCAGCTTTACCGACTCGGGGTTGCTCGAGTCGAGCAGAAGATGCATTCCCGATAAACCACAGCAGAGATGAGCAAACTTTACTTCTCAGCACTTCTCCCTTCCTTACCTCCTCAAGTTTTCCCTCCCATTATGTCTCAGATAACAGTGAAACACAGAAAAGTCTTGATCCAAGGAAAACCTGCCCTGGTACATCCTTTCAGCCCTCCCCACAAAACCCCTTCATGTAACTCCTCGCCTCTCCCTCTTCCCAGAATCCAGTGGAGCCCTGTCAGCATCCTCTCCACTGGCACCCTGGACACCTGAAGCAGTGCAAGGTATCTCCACATGCAATTCCACACCAAACCTGAACCCTTCAGTGCTTTCTGGAACACCCAGAGCTATCTTCAGAATCCCAAACAAATACATTAATTGCTTTCAATTTATCAGCCTCAAATCATTCTGTCTAATTACCATTCATCTAGAGTTTGTGTTTTTAATGGTTTATGGGTATTGTTGGTAATCTTTTAATTTCTCATTAAAAACAATATCTTGTACGCACTATGTGTGAAAAGCCCTAATCCGATAAATCAAGCAAGAGTAACACAGTTAAAAGGAAATCAGTGGAACAATATTTGGGTTTATATATTTCTGCCAGTCAATTTGTAATTAAAAGTTGCTACTTTAAAAAACACAGTTGTTGCTGTGAAAGCCATTATCAGTCGGCATTTTCATATGAATACTGCTTTAATTAATTAGCAAAAGTAAATACATTATATATCAAAAACCGCTTTCCCACTGAACCCATGCGTTCCAGAACAAAAGGCTTAATAAACCATACAAAAGAGGGACAAATTAGCTGATCCCACCCTCCCTTTTCAGGTTTAGAGTCTTTTAAAGTTCTCCAAGGTTTTTTTTTTTACCCCACACTTGCTTTTTTTTTTTTAACACATTGTTTGTTTTTCTTTAGAAGTGTGTATGGGGGAGAAGATGCTACACAAACACAAAACATGCCATTCAAACTAAATTATTTGGAAATCAGTTTAGCTGGTTCTTAGAAAACAGGAGTGTTTATGATTATTAAAACCCAAATGTAATTACGATCACATACAACACAGTCCCTTTGGAACAAATTATTTGCTGAACATTAAGGGGTTGGGGTTTGATTCACAAAAGGAAATGATGTGTCTGAAAAATTCTTTTGTCTAGGGGCATTCCAGAGACTGGTAAGAGCAGAAGAAAATTCTCCATTTTCATCAACAAGCTGGAGAGAAAGTGTGGATGAGTAGTGTGGTTTCAGACTAAGGCCTATGATAAGAACACCTTGAAACATCAATGGCATCTCTTATCTCACAGGCCTTTAACAAGAAACAAGGGTCCTGCCATGTAGCAAACAAATCACTCACCTCATCCTGTCCCTCTCCTGCTGAAGTGCTGTAGCAGCTCCATCTGTGGGTGAGGAGCACAGAGGAACAAGTGTCTCAGCTGAGCCATGCCTGTGGCCAGGGCTGGGCTCCCTCGAGAACACAGACAGGGCAAAGGCAACCCACTGGTGAGACCACTCACACAGGTGTAGAACCTGACCTAAATAAAGAACTCAATAAGGCTCTGTCTGATGGGTAAGACAGAAAAAATTTAATTACACTTACCCACAGAGCTGGAGTTTACAGCCCAGTGATGAACAGCAACCTCAGTAGGCTGAGCCCCACCACCTTTTTAACAGTATAAACAAATACTGGTGAACAGGTGAGGCCAAGGAGTGCAATTACCAGACTGAAAATGTTCGAGGCCAGGTTGGGTGGGGCTCTGAGCAACCCAGTCTAGTGCAAGGTGTCCCTGCCCATGGCAGGGGCTTGGGACTAGATGACCTTTAAGGTCCCTTTCAACCCAAACCATTCTATGATTCTATGAAGTACAAAAGGACTCAGTGGAGAAAAAGGAATTACTCAAGGAACAATTTTTCCATGAGAGTACTGGAGGTTTTCCACCAAGGAATACCTCCAGAAATAAAAACCAGCACTAAGAAGATGAGGATATTGGATTGACTGATGGTATGGCTATGCAACAATCCATGCAGACATCCAAAATTCCACTAACATAGGAAAAACAGGGGTGCACTCATACAAAGCAGTTTGCAGTCACCAAGTCCAACCCTCTCCACCAAATTTCCTCTCTCATCAGATATCTCAGCACTCCACTCAGTCCTGACTCCTAGTCATCTTCCCACTTGCTGAGATGCTCAGCATGCTTTCTTGCAAAGTAGATGGCAAGTAAGCTTCCTTCTTGAAGGAATTACTGAATCCTCCTCCTCTAATCTTGGGTGCATGAAAAATCTAACAACCAGTCCCAATCCCATATGTCCTGCTTTCTTATGCTTTCTCTTCCCTTGTATGCCTAGACTGCTATTCTTTGGAGAAGGGACAGTTTTTCACTCTGACTCACAGCTTTGCACTGACACACACCCCAACAGGACTCAGAATTAATGCTTCAGGATGCCTGAAGTACCCAGATGATTTTGAAGGTTGTCCTCCAGCTCTCTCACTTCCTTTACACCATCACATTGCAACAGCAAATTTCTTCAGCCTTGTCTGACAGGAAATGTTCATCTTTACACCTTGCTTCTCATCCAAGGGCTTCTGTGCAGCCCTGTCCATCCCTCACACATCAACTCTCTCTGAGGCACAGTTTGACTGGACACACACCTGCTTCTTTGGAGTCCCAGCATGACCTGGGCATCAGAACACTGCCACCTTTCCAGGGAGATCAAAGTCACGCTGCTAATCCATTGTTGGCTTCTTGCAAGGGCTGACAGACCAGCCCTGCTTTAATTCCACTGCAGTGGGATGACTTCTCCTTGCATTTGGGTGATTACTCACCTGGACATGTTTCTAGTAGGATTTGCACCTCAATCAGTGTGAAGTCCCATTAGGAAGGCACCATTAAATCAAGCCAGAATCCCCCCAGCATAGGGCACATTTGGGCAGACACAGAGGGGTGAGGCAGCACGGGATGGGGTGCCCTGAAGCAGCACCGTGCTGAGGGATGTTTCAGCACAGAGAAGTGTGTGCCTCGTGCACAGGCATTCTTTTCCCTGCACATAACCACATTGATTTTTATCATTGTTATATTTGGTTGAGCCGCCCATCTGGAAAGTTCTTGCCTCCCCCGGCCCCCATAAATAACCAAACCCGGCTCTAACCAAAGGCAGTTGACAGAATCAGCCCCCATTGCCCTTTGGCAGTTCTTCCAGGAATTTTTAGGGTTTTTACCAGTCAGGAAAAGGCTTTGATGCTTTGGAATCAGGATTTTATGAAGATCACTTTGTAGGGTTCAGCCAACTCATGAAGTGTCAAATGTGGGGCACTCTTTCATCTCATCGCTGCATGGAGAAAAGATCCTCCCTCTTACAGGAATGAGGACTGGGGAGGGGGGAAACACAGAGATGAAGGTTCATCCATAGAGGGGAGGGTTTCTTTTCTCTTGATAGAGTCCACCCACCGCATTCCCATCATACTGATTGCTGCAGTCCTATCTGTCTGCTCTCCAGGCTACATCAGATAAGAGGAGAACTGCTTGTTCGCTGTGGTTCTGATCCTGTGCTGAGGGGCCTCCCAGCTGCAAGGACAGGCTCTTCCTCACCCTCCTTTTCCAGCTGCCGTTTTCGATGGCTGCTGCATCGGGAGGGATGCTGTCAGGAAACTTGCCACATGCAAAGAATGAGACAGTAATTGAGACCAGCCTAAGGAAATTTCATCTTCCACTTCACACTCATAAACACCCACCTACAAAAGAGAGCAAGAAAATCCCTGTTCTCTCTCAAAATTTATGTGCAAATTCCTATCTGGCCATGCCTGGGCTGCTGAGGGTTTGGCTGCCACTTCCCCCTGAAGCAGGCCCACTGTGGATGGCATTCACACATTGATGGGCTGTTTCTGAAGCTTGCAGCTCCACTGCCTCAATAATGGTTCAGAAGCTGCAGACACCAGCTAATGTCTATTTGGCAGAACTCAAGGCTTCTGCAATGCTGTGAGCTACACAGCCCATGTTCTTGTAGCAGCTGATATCATTCCACCTGGTTCAGAGCAGCTGAGTTGCACAACAGTTGCTTGCACCCTGTCCCATGGATGGGCATGGCTGCATTGTCCCAGTTCACCTCAGTGCAAATACAGCTTCTTTGTCTGGGTGCTCTGCTCGGGTCAGACCACTCAGAAAGTATTCCTTTGTTTGGCAAACACACTAACACCCACGTACTAGAAGAAGAGTGAAAACAGCAAGCAGGACATCATACACCCAGAGCTTCCACTCCTCTTCTGAAAAGTAGGAGCCAAAGGCAATGGCAGCAACAGTCCCAAGGGAAATAACAGAAAAATCACCCTGATGATCTCCTTCATCTTGCTTCCTTCATGTTCACAACCAAACACAAAGGGAGGCCAGTCCAGGGTTCATCAAACTCACGATCCAGTGCAAGGCACACAGACAGCATGAACACACACACACTACTGGCCAGGGAGCCTTCTGCTGTATCTGCACAGTGTTGCTGAGGTTTAAGTGGGGACACCTGGCAGAAAATGTTTTAGGATGATCACATGCCTCCAACATACTGCTTTCCAGGGGCACAACCACCAGAGAACCACAACCACACCAGAGAACATGAAACAGCTACTGAAAACAGCCAAGCAGTCTCACAGTCATTTCCCAGCCAACAAAATACCAGTGACAATCAGTGTGAAATTGCCCTTTGGTGCTGTTGCACAAAATAGGCCTCTATATACTATGTCTTTTGGGTCTATTCCTAAAGGTAGAAGACTCAGGTACTTACAGAGCTGGAGCAGGTCTGCCTCCAGCTGCCAGCTCTGTATATATGACCTTGAAAAAGGCATTCAACTTTTCAATGGCTGAGCTGTTCAACTGCAAAACAAGGCTTTTTTGGCTTTTGGCTGTCTTGTCTGTTTAGACTGTAAGCTCTTCAGGGCAGGGACTGTCTCCTATTAAACAATCATAACTCTCACTTAATTAGGGTCTTCTACACATCCAGGGCCCTCACAAAAATGTCATAAAACAAAAGCTTTCTAATAAATTCTGGGGGATTCCAGATTGGGATCCAAAACTGCTCAGTGGTTTTCCCTGCTGAATATGATGCCGAATCCCTTGTTAGTTTGTGTGTGTGAGGGGGGAGGAGGGAGACTATAATTTAAAGAGATTGCATAAAAGACCGTTTAAGTCCTTGTGGCTGTATATTTCTTTTAATTAGTTTATGCACAGTGCATTTGCATGGGAAGCTGCACAGCGTGTGGACAGACTTAATTAGGAGAACAATACGTTCCCTCTTAAGATAATGACTTGAGGATTATGAAAATTATTATTCCAGATCCATCCATGGGTCATTCGAGGTTCAGTATCCAGCGAACTTTTAAAATGCATTGAGGTCAGCAGTTTGGATACTGTCAGTAAAGTCACTTGATTTTACTGTTGCTTAAATGATTAATTATGAGCAGCGGCTGCAGGCATCCCCCAGGTCACACAATAGCCCAAGGACTCGCTGCATTTCACATGTGCCATCAGCTCCTCTGGAGAGACAGATGTGCTGAACGGGGCTGCAAGATCCACTGCAGACATCTGCCAGCAAAGTCTCCCTGTTTGGGAGGAGCTCTCCCCACTCCCTTTCACCCATCCCTTTGCCTTTATATTCCTGGCTGGGGAGGCAAGAAATTTCCATCTCTGCTAATGAATCTTTGGAGCTGGAGAACCAAGACAGTTAGGTGAGAGTTTTAGGACACAGGTCAGTAGCCCACATGAGATGTCACATGTCCCATTTTAGAGCACAGCACCATAGGCAACTGGGCTGAAGACATCACCTGGGTGCACCTCAGCCTTAGCCCACCGTTTGGTGGCTCTTAAAAAGGCTTTTTTTTTTTTTCCCATGCCTCTCCCCAAAGTCCAATCAATTTTCCTTACTTTTAGGAAAGCACAATCATCATGACAGAGGATAAGAACAGTCCTCTTTGAAAGAGTTTCCACATGGACTGTGTCTCACAGCCAGCTCGGTTCAAATAATCTGAGCACCCATCCTGCTCCCCCTCTTCAGGAATGGTTGCTGTTGGGTGAACAGACTCCCTGCTGCAGCAGGGCACCCTGGAGAGGGGCAGCCCTCCATCACAAATCTCCAACTCTAGCTGTCAAGGCTATGGAAACTACTATCCTCAGATGTGAACCACCAGGTGCAGAACAGACAGCAATCCCATCTTTCACCTTAAGAAGCAAAGCCACATATGCAGTCAAGGAGGACAAGGTCAGCCCTTTCCACATCAAAATCCGTGACTCATTTAGGAATCACAGCAATCACACCTTGAGTATCCTTTCCTTCCTCTTGCCCTAGAATGATAAGACAAGTTTTCCACTCAAATGAAATAACTGTGAATTAAATCAGGCTCGTTAGAAGCAGTGACAGCAAAACCTTGGTGAAACCATTATGTGTGGTGTTGCTTTTCGAGCTGAGGAAACAGCAGTTCTAGAAGCAGATAAGACATCTTCAGCTGTACCTCCCCCACTGAAAAACTTTGATTTAGGTTGATCAAAAATTGACATTTCACATCTGGAGATGAGAGAAAAGTAGGTTTGAAGGAAAAGAGACAGTTAAGGAAAAGAAATTCCAAAGGATCATTTTGTGGATTTAGAACAACTCAGCCCAGTGATTAAATCCCTCAGTCTTTGTACATCTTCTCCAAAACTTTAAACCAAGAGAAAGAATGAGATGGCATCTCTGCACTCACATTGACAAAGGGAAAAATCTGTGACTGGTCCCAGCAGCTGCAGACACAAACATACCCCTTGTGCTTTTCCTTGCTACTTTCACTACTTTAAGGCTTCCTGAAGCCACAGTAGGTGCTTAAGGCCAACTGTGGAGAGTGCCACAGAAAAGCCATGGTTTGTTCAGCAGGACACGAGGCTGTGCACAGGAGAGGGCACAGCTCCTGTCACAGCACAAACACCAGGCAATGGCTCAGCAGCAGCTCCATCCCACCACAACTATAGCCAGAGGGCACAGCAAGGTCCGGTTACTGTGGAGCAGGGGGAAGAAAACAAAAGCACTGTTAATAACAGGATGAGGAGAGAACAGCTCCTCAACTCTTCAGGGTCAATAGATACGATTTGAGAGCATCACCCATTACTCCACCTCTGTTGTTGGTAACATAGCACCCAAAGCATGCCAGGCACTGTGCAGGGCCAACAGAGACGTCCCTGCCCCAAAGAGATTGCCATCTAATTCTGATTTTACAGTCATATTTCAAAAGCACAGTGAGATCAAAGCCCTGCTCTCCTCCCCCAGGCACTCATTCTCTCTGGTGGAACATATCTCGATTCATAAATTAGGGAAGCAGCGAGTCTCAGTGAGCACTGCCATTCAGGACACAAAAGGGAACACAGAGATGCCAGAGGTAGTCCTAACATCGTGCTAGTGCTCAGGAGAGTAATCTGAGGGTGCAAGAGGAGGTGAAACACAGCAATTATTATTTTTTTCGATTACCAGAGCAGATCTTTTGTCTGGCTGCAGCACAGACAGCAATAACAGCACATGACAATGGTCCATGGCACTCTAGAACAAAAAATGTAGAAAAAGAGCTCATTGTAGAAATGAAATGAAACTTCAGGAGCTGTTAGGTGAGATGGTCGGAAAATACCTTAAGAATGAAAACAAACATCAGAATGAGGTAGCACTCATTTGGGAAAGGACACTGAATTTGACAAGTGATCTCAAAGGCAAATCCCAATGTCCACTGCTTTCTGACTCATCCACAGATAGTACCAGCAGCATCACACTTAAGCACACAGGAGTAAAGCCAGTTGTCTCCCAGGAACTATCCCCATTGCAATATCTAAGGGTTCCCCCCCTCCCCCAGAAAAATCTGCAATTCAAAAACTGAATTTGCCCCTGAACTGTTTAATCTGCAAGCTCCAGCGATCTCCCTGCAATGGGTGCACAGGCAACAGATGTTCAGAAACCAAGCTGGCACTTTGCACACCTGAACGTGTGACTGGGAGCAAGACAGAAAGGATGCACATTGCCTGGGAACATCTGATAAGGCCGTGCCCTTCAGAGCCTGCACAGCAGTGAAGGGGCAGGAGAGAGGCTTAGAAATAACCAGAAGCTTTCTTCTTCTTCCATGAGTCACTCCTGCTTCAAGGAGCTGCAGCTTTGATTATTAACTGGGCTAGTCAGCTAGATATTTAAATGATTCCCAAAAGTCATTAAGAGCCCAATCAGATATGCAGTGCTTGACTCTAGCACAGGAATGCAGAGAGGGAATTATTTGCATAAACTATGCTTTGGAGAAAACCTCCATGTATTTTATATTTCAGGGTATGGGGGAATCTGATTTAACTGAGTTAAAGAGAAGAAAAAGAAGCTTAAGCAATTTAAGGGACCACATTAAACATGGAAGGGAGTAAAAAATATTAAATAAAAACATCAGCTACCTCAGGTATTAGGAATAAGAAAATATAATGTCAAAGTGCTCTTCCTCTCTGTTCTCCAAGCAACAGGCAGCTCCTTTAGATTTCCCCTGACTTTTCGGAAAGAAAATTTCCACTCAAAGTCAAAGCACTGCTGAAAGCTGCATGCCTGATCAGGAGATCTCATAACCCTGCTGTCCTCTGTCCCAGACTGAGACCAGAGCTGTGAGTTGATGCAAGAAGTGAAGGGATGGGCAGACACAGAAAGCCTACCTTTACTTTATATTTACCTGGCCTCCACTCCAGAGCCATGACACAGACTCTCCCTTAGCAAAATCTCAAAGCAAATCTTCTGTGGAATTTTTTTATAGGAAATATGGGGTGGCAAGAAACCCACCACATTTGGTACCAGGAGACAGTACCAGAACAGAAGCAACACCAGAGTAGGAGCCATTTCAGAGACAGACAGAAGGTCACCTAACTTGGCTGCAGCTTTTCTGCTGGTTGGTATCTCACCTCACAACCCTGTACACCCAACCTAGCAGGTAGTTCCTGCCACATCCAGCATGGAATCCAGCTCCTGGGATGGGGAAGTAGCATGGGATTCTGTGCAGGGGCTCAGTCACAAGAATCATACCCAATATGTTGCATTCTTGCTGCTTCAGGTTAAAATCAGAGCCATGACAAGCAAATCTTCAAGACAAAACCATATTCAAGGTGATTGGAAAGATGGACTAAGCTTGGAATTTGTAACAAAAGAAGAAGGCAGGCAAAAGTGGTGCTTGCAAAATTCTGTCATCTCTTTAGGGATCATCTCTTTAGGGATGCAATCAGCAACTCACTTCCTAGCCCTGCTTTTCAGCAGAAAACTCAATGTGCTCTCACAAGAAGTCAGTAAACAGCATAACCTGAGGCTGGTCACTGGAACTCTTCATCCATCAGTTCCCCCATCCATACATTGGGCCTCAAAGTATTTTACTTTCTTCTTTCCATCAAGGAATAGGAGCTGGCAGATTGAATGTGCTCGTGCCTGCAGTACCTTCCTCAGAAAGAAACTGCCATAAGGAGGGTGAAACTGCATTGTGACTGCGATTAGAAACCAAAGTCCTCCTGTGCAGTTATTTAATTAAACCATAAATACAAACGGATAAGTGTCTAATGAGCCAGCTCTACACAGTGTATTTATATTCTTCTGAAAAAGAACAATGCTTAAACTAGTTGCAAATAATAGTCCTCTCTCCCAGCCTGGTTTTCCCTGCAATCAGGAATCAGGCCGCACAGTAGTTTGCTGACAAATTGGTTCATGTTATGAAGATAATGAAGGCATCAAATTACTCTGCACTCCTTCCCCCTGGAAGCAGCGAGGCTCTTGCAGACAGCGATTGCCAGGGTTTTATTTGTGCCTGCATGTGTGTGTCATTTTGAGCAGACAAGCCCCAGAGGCCTGTCAGCCAAGGCAGGATGGCTCCAGCCCCGCTTCCTGGCAAACTCCTGGTGCTGCACTGACCTTCTGGCTGTGCACTTGTCAGGCTGCCAGGAAGGTGACCACGGCAAAGAGCCACAGCCCCTGAAAGGCTCTTTCTTCCTCCATCACCCACAGAGATGCTCCAGGTTGTTCTCTGAGAGCTTGCATGGGTACCAGAACCATTTAGTGATGCTAGGGCAGCATTTCTCTAGCTCTGGTACACTCAGCTTTCCAAGAACAAAGCCTAAAGCAACAGATCCAGCAAAGCATTTAAGCAAGGAGCTGAGCAAGGTCATCTCCAGAAGAAATAAAATACTTTGGCTGGATCACAGTCCTTTTAGACACTGCCTCTCATTCCCTTTCTGCCTGCTAAAAGGAGGTTTAACTCCTTCTTTGGAGAGATTCCTGGAACTCAGGTGGAGAAGGACAGCAGAGAGGAAAATATTCCCATCCTGAGCTGTTATTAATAAATATATAAATAGATTCTGAACAGGTAAGATTTCACTAAACTGGATCCAAACAGCTTTTTAAAACCCCTCCAGCCACTATGAGCACCAACAAGCCAAGCAAAGCTTTTTAGTGATCATAACAAATGTGTCAGGCTTTACCCTGCAATTGATTCGCTTTTGGGAACATAAGTTAAGCTTTAAATCTATATTTCATATATAATCAAGCAGCCAAATCGGCCTTTTAATATAGAACCCAGACCAGATGCTGTGTCTTTATCTCAGAAAGCAGGAGGGCCAACAAAGGTACAGCCAGGGAAGTGACAGTTCTTCATTATTATCCTCCCTGATCACACCCATCTTCTCATCTCCTCTATCAAATTTCTGGGCCTTTTTGATAAAAAATAATTTAAGAGCGCGCTCCACAGGAAGCACATGAAGGTTACAGATTGAGCAATGCCTGGGAACCCCTCTTTAAAAGGTGCAACCAGAAAAAGAGCCTGAGAACAGGGCTACATGCAGGGATGCCGGGTCAGACACTCTGAGAGAACCCTCCTCCCTTCCCTGCTGTGGTCACCAACAGCACCTTCTGCTGCTGGAACCCAAACGAGGGAGGGCTTTTGAGTCTCGCTCTCTGGGCACTCATTGGTGTTGCTTGTTTTCCTTGCTCTCTCCCCGACTTGCATTGCAAAGCTTCCCAAAACAGCCCACTCCACCCTGTTGAGTCAGGCTGAAGAAGACTGATCTTCAACTGTTTCTTATGAAAAAGGACTTGGGTTGGGTTGGGGTTTGTTTGGAGTGTTTTTTGATTTTTTTTTCCCCCAAAGTACTTTCTTCAGCAAAACAGTTTTTCCCTGTTGGTTGGGTTTTTCTTTTTTTTTAAGCTGTTCACAGAATTTTTCTCTCCTGCTTTGCTGGGGCTATAGTTTCACATTAGATATTTGGTGGCAATTCCAGCTTTGGGGATTCCCTTCTGAGTGCCTCTGCTCTGCAGTGTGTGATCCCCTCTGTGTGCTGCTGCAGTGGTCCGTGACATCAGCCTGGCTGGAGAACTGATCCACTGTAACAAGAAACACACAGGACACACAAAAGCAGGATCTTCCTTTTTCTTCTACAGTTGGATCAGTTCCCTGAGATATTTCACTGCACTGCCTTACAAAACCACGTGGTCACCATCACAGGGATGGCTGCTGCAGGCTGGGAATGCCCCCGGACTGTGGTGCCAGTGAGTTCTGCAGATGAAAGCAGGGCTTGCCTTGGCTGGCTCATGCCTCGCTTCATTCTTCTGCAAGTGAATCAGTGTGGTGTTTCTGGATCAGTAATTACATCTAAGTATAAAACAGCCATTTTGGTGAACCTAGATTTTTCTTTTAGATGCCTCTTGTGGGACATCTCAGATTGAAGCTTCCCACAAGGATCAAGGAAATTTGAGGATTTGGTTTAGATGCATTTCCTGGCCAGCTACAGAAGTGACAAAGGATTCCACCCACCTATGAAAGATAAAATGGATTTATGTCCAAATTCACTGTTTAGCCCTCTGTGAATGCTCCACAAATCAGCGTGTTTTTCACTCACACAACCCACAAATCAACACGCAACAGGAAATTTAGTGTTCAGGCTGGCACCTCCATCCATAATTTGTGCTGTCAAGGGGAAGAATAGGAGGAAAAGACCTAAAGGGCATATTTTGTGTATCTGGAAAAAATTGGACAGAAGGTTCTGCCAGTCATTCACAACCTTATTCCACATGGACCACGTCTCTGTTACAGACCAGCAAACTACAGCACTCATATTCAATGGGCTGCATTCACAAATGCCCGTCCCTGAAAGCCAGATCAGCAGAAAGACGAGGATTTCTGAGCTTATCTCTTACCTCTCGTGCCAATTTCCCACCACTGCAATTTGCTTCCTGGCCAGCACTTAAAATTGGGTTACTTTACAAACTTTCTACCTGAGAATAACGATGCAGTGCTGAAGTTAACACTTCGCTTTGAGATAGCAGGTGGCAACACTATAATGCCCTTCCCCTGTGCCACAGGGAAGGTGCCACCACAAATGTATGAGAAAAAAGTATTTTTCCCCTCTGATGAGAAAAAGGGGTTTAATTCCAGTTTATGATGTTGCAGAGGAACTTCGTTACAGTTTGAGCTTTGCCAGATTCAGCCTGGATTCTTTAGTTAAACAATTTCACAAGATGTGACAATTTCAGCACTTCCTATGCCCTGAGCAAAACTTCCTAACCTGATATTCACAGAGGAGTGGAGTTTGCTTGGCTGTCGAAGGTTTTCACAGGTTTTTGTTTTGGTTTGGTTTTTTTAAGCATATTTTTAAGCTTTGCCTTGAAGTTCCTTGGAAATGGGTTGTCTGGCTGATGGCTAACACCTGCGAGTTGGGGTGGTGGCTCAGAGTTTTCCAGTTCAAGCCAAATAATTTTCTAAAATATATAAGCCATGATGATCATAAATGTATGGAGTCAATTAGCAACGTACAATTTTCTCAAGTGAGCTTGGATTTGGGAAATGTCCATTTTCAGGTTACTAATTTCAAACATTTAATAACAGCCTAGTTTGCTTAAAAAGAGCTATTTTATGCCACTCTCTGAAAGGCACCCCATGCCAAGAACCCAAAAAATGAGTGAGTACCCAAAATCCCTAAGCATTTTTTAGAATCTTAGAAAAATTACAGGGGAGATTTTCTTTTCTTTTTTGAGTAGGTAGTACTTATGGCCCATGTATTTGTATTTCCTATGATTCTACTCAATGCACCTCCATCCTGTCCGTGCAGGGTATTTTGCTTTCCCAACTCCAGCAGCCTCCCCACACTGCACCAGTGCTGTTTCCAGCCATTCAGGTATATTCATGAAAAGGTCTGTCAGGTTCTTGGGAGCAACACATGGAGGAGTTTTAGCAATGTGCCTAACAGGATCTATGGCATAAAAACCAATGAAATTCACTTCAGCTGAAATAAAAGAAGAAAAGCTTAACCCTGAGGCTTCAACACCAAAACAGGCAGGGGGAACACCAAAACACAAAAAAACCACCCCAAAACAAAATAACAAAAACTAAAAGCAAAAATTATTTTCTTGGTCTTGCTGTTTACATGTAACCAGCACAGGACTGCTCACACCTTATCCGAGACTTTCTGAGAGAGCTGAGCACTCAACCATCATACATTGCACATAGTCCAGCATTAATTCCTCTCCTAGGTGGATGATTAAAAGGTTCAAAGGCCATTTAATTAGCACCTCATGTCATACCTTATAACTTGCAGTCATCATCTGGTAGCAACCAGACAGAGCCACAACCGTGCATACACATCCACCCACAGAGGCACGCTGTCACCCCGCAGGAACACAAGTTCCTCCTAAGCAATTATATCTGTGTGCCCCCTAATTCTGATCTCTTGAGCATTTAATGCGTTTGCTCTGGGGCCTACACAATCCTGCTCTAATTTTGCCAGGGGCCTTTGTATCAAAGGCCTGAGCTGTGTGAAAGGTGATTTAGCAGAGATGGTGTCGGTGATTATTTTCAAAGGAACTGCTGCAGTCCCACCACGAGGGACACTGCAGCCTCCAGATAGGGGGCCCTTATCATATTTTCTATTCTCAGATAAGATTATGTTTCCTTTTTTCATCCTCCTTCCTGAATCTTCTTGATAACAATTGGGGGCCAGTTTAATCATGGAGGTTGAAATAACCAAAAGGGTTCATGGGGTAGTGGTGGGGAGGGCAGGGAACAGGGCCAGGTGGGTGGGGAGGAGGGAGAAGCCTCACTGGACAGAAAAGTTGGGTAAGAGCAACTAAGAAATAAAGCCAGCAGAACCAGGGTTATTTCAAAGGGAACAGCTGTTAAACTGCAACCAAACAAAAAGCACATGCAGCCAATGTTCCTGTGGTCGCCCGTCAAAAACAAAAACAAAACGAGTTGTTCACGCGCCCATTCTGTGGTCTAAACAAATTAGAGTGAAAACGGGACCAGGACAGGGAGATGGATGACCTCGAAACAATGGGGACAGGCCCTTTGTGAAACAGCCCTTTCTGTGCTGCTAGGGGGTTTCTAAACACTAAAAATATCTTTACGATAAGATGAATCACTTGGGCATGATTTGAATTGGTTCCAGGGAACCCGCTCTGACCCCTGGGGGTTGAATCTACTTGGACTGAGCATCAAAGACCGAAGAGAGAAGCGAGTGCCCTGTGTTACTGCCCCAAAAAAGGATTCAGACCTGGAGTCAGAGGGATGCAAGGGGCTCTGTAGCTCTGGCCAAGACTGCCATTCCAGGACAACACAGTAATGTTACAGCATGGTGAGTTCCCTGGCCTATGTCCAGGGGGGTAAAAGCCCAGTCAGTACTTGAATGAGACCTTCTAAGAAACACCCATCTGAACTCCTCCACAACGACACCATGTTCTCCAAGTCTGGTCTGAATCAGCACCTAAATGTTGCATCAGAAGGTGCCAGGCTCAGACAGTGGCAGTTGAGGGGCAGAAGGTGGGGTGGGGAGATAACATATTTCAGATGGGTTATAAATCAGAACTGTTCATCGCCTGTTGCTGTTTAGCACCCCCCTCCCATCTTTCTCCGTTGCAAAAAACTGAAAAATCCCATTGAGCCTTGGCACCATTACTCCCAAACAACCCCTCAATCACCAGTGTCTGTTGTGTCAGTGCCAACATCCCCACATGCCAAACCACAGGGGACTGTTGGCCCATCCCTGTGCGAAAGGAAACTGTTCTGTCCTTATGGACTGTTTGCAGTGAGAAGCAAAGTGTATCTAAGACACCAAAGCACCTCTCGAGGCATGCCCTGCTTCCCTGAGCTTGGAACCCTTCCCTAGAGGCAGCCTGGACAAGAAGAAACCATTGAGACATTGCCACCACAATGAAACACTGGCAGGGACAGGGCCAGCAAGAGCCATTCTGGCCATTGTCCATGCTCAGACCTAACAGAAATGTCTGTGTTTCCAACTGCAGCATTGGAGGCACCTGGACCTGCCCAGGGACCAGGTCACACATGAGGTCCCCAAACACAGCCGGGTTGCAGGAGCCCATTGTCCAGCTTTTGGCCACTGATGTCAGAGCTCTGTTCTCTCCTGAGCCTGGCCTTTGAGGCTGGAACCAAACCCTGGACCTACCTTCCTCCAGTGACAACCAGTCCCAGCCGAGCTGCCCGAGCACAGCACTTGTCCTCGAAGACACTCCCATGCAGAGTTCAAAGCCAGGCCTGTGTGACCGTGAGGCAGCGGATGGCAGCTCACCACAGAGTTCCTGGTAATAAACTCTATTTGAAGACTCTCAGTGAAAAGTGTGTTCCTAATAGAGGATAACATTTCATGGTCATTATGCGATACACTTAACTTTAAAAGGAACAAAAATGCTGAGAAAGTAATTTTCTGAAAAGGGCTCTCGGATTTCATTACTATGGGTCAAGTGCCTGGGGAGAAGAATTAAAGAAAAACACGAACTTGTGCACAAATTAATTAAAGATATTTCCACTAATAAATTGTCCCCATATCCCAAGGCAGAGCCTTCAGTTTGCAAAATGTGGTAATATTCAAGTTGTGGTTTTCTCCACCAAGCAAGCGGTTCAGCAACATTTAAAATCAAATGGAGAGAGCTGGGGATATGGAGTTTGGGAATGGGAGTGGGTTTGCTTTCTACTTCAGCCCATATAACATTTACGGTATTTTAGTGCATTTCTAAGAAAAAGAAAAAATGCCTTGTTATTCCCCAAGACCCCAAAACCATGATGACCTTTTAAATTCTTATTTTTCCTTGATGCAGCCAATTTCTCCAAACAAGATCCCCTCCTCCACATTCTTCCACCAAAATTGTGAAGGACTGTTCCTTTTGATGCAAAGGCAGTGCCAGTTGCTGTAACATGAGGAAATTGCAGCACAAGGAGAAAGAAAACAAAACAAAAATCCCAGAAGGAAAGACAGAATTCACTGTCAGCAGCTTTGAGGAATGGGCCCAATACAGCCCAGTGTTAGTGACCCCCCTCCAGCTGCAGGAGCAGCTATGCAAGATGGGCTGTATTTCAGCAGCTCAGAGCAACAGTGGGATGGCAGCTGAGCACCCTGGGTCTGAGATGTTTTTTAATACATGGCCAAGGCTTCTTGGTTGTCTTGAGAGGCTTAATAACATCCAGATCCACTTTCTGGGCAAGGCACCTCCAGCTGAAGGTCCTGGGCTGTGCTGAAGCCAGAATGCATCACCACATGGAAATTGTTGGCTCATGAGGTGGCACAGGGGGTAACAGCTGTGTGCTCAGACCTGTCTTCTCATTTTTCCCTGTAACCACCAAAGAAAACTGAAGCTGAACTAAATTTTCTTTTATTCCTATGATACTCTCCCATTTTGTGGTGTATTTCACTTAGAGGAAAGGGAGGTGGGAAGATTTGCAATCCTTTAGCAGCCCATCTTCTGCAAAGACCACCACTGCCTTAGATCATTACTGGCCTAGTGACAGATGGGAAGAATTTGCTCTCCAAAGTAGGTAACCAACCATTCAAAAGAATGAGTCTCTCAGATACACAAATACAGCTAAATACTCCTGTCCTAAGAGCTGGGATAGTTTATTTGGTTTGTATTGACCTGATCCCATTTGAACATCCCTGTTCTCACACTGATCAGGGGCTGAAACGGAAGGAAACAGCTTCAAGCTTCTCTTTTCCTTTATTTTTTTTCCCCCTTCTGCCCCCCACCACTTAAATTTCACAGGCACCTGAATCTGATCACAACTTCCTCTGTCCAGTGTAAAGTTTAGTCTGAGAGAGTGCACATACCACAGTACGTTGGGATAATATTAATGTATAGTATTTGAAGCCCCAGGGCCTGTATGTTTCATTAATTTCCTCCCCATTAAAGTAAAATGAGGATATCCTGTAGAGAATTGCAGTGAACCATTCGGACTGTGAAACTCGTCCTGACCCTGCTAAGAAAAACAGACAGAAGAGGAAAGAGCAGCTGATCGCAATATAGAGCCACCCAAACGAAACACAGGGGCTCCTTGCTCAGCCCTCTCTGCACCACCACCGTGCAAATATTTAGCTTAACAGGATGTGAAGAGCTGGTCAGCAAGCGTTAAAAAAATACGCACTGATTTTTATTTGTTTAAAATGCAAAACATTTCCCCTACATTCTTTGCAGTGCATTAACCTCAGGCGCAATTTCCACTCTGGGATTGAGCAAGCCAGGGACCTGGGCTGCACACGAATAATTCAGATTACTGCATCTGTTTGTGTGTGGTTGGGGCATGCATACCGATCCTTGCTCATTAACCCAGTGCATCCAAGCTCTGCCAAGCCCTCGAGGGCTGCCATCCTAAAGGAGCCACCTCTTCCAGCACAACTGGCCATTGTGGTGGTGAATGCCAGCCCATGAATGGATGTCAGGTTTAGGACGAATCCAACAGAGCCCAAGGCCTTTGAAAGCACAGTGATATACCCACCCTACTCTCTTACAATCCTGGTTCTGGTGTTGTACCTCACCTAAACCCCCTGACCCCCTCTATCCAGTAACCTTGGTCCTCACACCCCACACCACGGCTCACCTATCCCTCAACTCACTTGGCAATAAATAAAGGAGAAAAGTTCCCCCTTTGGACTTGAAACCCCAGGTGTAAGAACATGGATTTTATAAGCAGGAAAGGTTTCTTTGCACAGGACAAGGGCAGCCTTTCAGCCAAGGTTCAAGTTCTACCAGTTCCTTTTTTTCAGCTGTTTCAAGCAGCTCTGCCCAAATGCCTGAGCTCCACTGCTCCATGGCAGCTGGTGAGACAGGCGAGGTGGGAGGCAGAGCTGTGACCCCTCTGAGTATCACTGAACAAGCAAAGAGACCCAGACAGAGCTTGCTGCCTTCATTTCTTGGCAGGCACCTACCTTGCTCTGCAGGTTTTCCTATTTGTCCAGCAACCTTCACGTCATGCCTGAAGTGATCCCTGGGAAGGCAGGGTGAAACCTGGGGACCAGCCCTGCCCAGGGTACCTGCCACAGGCTGCACAGCCAAGGAACTTGCACATAAACTTGCAGTTGTTCTGGGAAACCAAGCACCCAGATTGGTCTAAATTACCTTCCACTGACATGAGACATGCTTCAAAAACACATCTGGGAAATGAATTTCCTCTTTGTAGCCCCTTCCAACATCAACCCTTTGAAGACCTAATTTCAGTCCCAAGTTCAGGCACTGCCCTGGTCCCAAGGCTGCAGGTTAAAACACATATTTTGGAGGCAGTGCATGTCCTGCCCTGGGGGGAGGAGGCAGTTTGAATTACCCTGAACCAGCCACTCTGGATTGCTAACAGACCTGCATGGCCAGGCTGCAGAGGATGCCCTGCCTGTGTCTGAGAGCACAGCGGGTTTGGGATGCATGGTATGGGGTGAATCCAGATAGGGGCAAATCTCAGCAGGACTGGGGAGGTGTCCCTTGCCCTCCCTACAAAAAAAAAACACCAACCAAACCAAAAAAGTAAAATTCCTCTCCATGCTCCTGCCTGTGCATCAGGGTACAGTCCCAGAGAACTTCACCTCTGTATAACTGCTGCAAATGGTGGTGAGACTCAGGGGCACTGCAGGGTCACATGTCCCTCCAAGGCAATAGCCAGTTAAAATCATCCCCAGCGTGCAGCCCCCTGAGAAAAAAGTTAAGACTCACAGAATCACTAGGGAATTTGGTTGACTACCCCCCAAAATCTCAGCCCAGCACCTCACATGCTCCCCACAAAGCCCTAACTCTAACTGATGGTCTTTACTTGCAAACCCATTGCCAATGCACCTCCCATGACAGAGGCTCATAAGAATTATCCATTTGTACTTGCTTGATCTTTAAAAGTCAAGCCCATTCCAGATAAACTCTCACTCCCTTATTTCCCAGTTCCAGTTGCCATTTACTCCTCCTCAGCTTTCTACCAGCTCCTTCCAACAAAGCCCAGCATATTCTTCTCCCATTTCACTTAACATCTGCCCTTTGCCAGCAACTTTCTTCCTCCTTCTACCCCAGAAGCATCTTTCTCTTACCCATTGCTCAGCACACAATTCAAATGCTTCGCTAAATTAGAGCTGGGACTAAAGAATGAAGGTCAAATCCAGATGTTGTGATGTTTCTGTGGCATTTGGCTCCCAGGCAGCCACTTGGGCCTGTCTCTGCTTCCAGGGCCCTAAACTGCATGAAAAATTCGACCTCTGGGCATTACAGGAATGCATATAATAATTAATCACAAAAGGCTCTAAGCACCATATACATGCCAGCAATCCCATTTGCACCATTTAAGATTTGAAACAAGGACTTTTATGCTCATATTGGCTCGTACAGTGCCAAGCTCCCATTTGAGACTGTGAATATATCATTTTCCCATTCTGCACAGACCCAAACATCATCAGGGTGGGAGTGGGGGGGGGGCATAGTCATGCTAGAATATGCAATAGTCTGATGATTACTAGTATTTCTTAATAAAAAAACACATATTAAAAAAAACCCAACACTAAAAAACCACAGCCCCCAGCTCATTATTTGAATAAGGGGGAGGGAAGAAGGTGTGGGGGGAAATTGTCTTAATTAAAATTCTCCCTTTCATCCTGGTAATTACATTCAAACAGGCGACAGCGGCAGCATCGCTGTTTGTCACCGTGCCAAAAAAAGAAATTGATTTGATCACCGGGACATCGTGTTGCATAAAATAAAATTCTTAAAAATCTGCCAGCTTTTTTTTTTTTTAAACTGTAATTACTTCTAGAACACTGCAAAGAAGGGTGAAAACAGAGAGAAAAAAGAAGAGGAGGAGGAGGAGGAAGAAGGAGACCCGGTGGCAGATAATACGCCAGTAATGATGGAAACACCTGTAAGCCAGTGGAGATCTAGCAGCTATCAGCTCTGGCTGCATTCCATATCCATTAGCTACAAGAGGCTGCTTGGGCTCCAGGAAAGGAGGGTGTTAGCTCTGACAACTGGTGAAAAGCTGATGAAAACGTACCAAAGGGGCAGTCACGGCGCTGCCATTTGATAAAGAGGGAAAAAAAAAAAAAAGAGAGAGGAAAGGGAGAAGGGGAAAAAAAAAGCCAGGAGTAAATCAGTCTAATTAATGGCTTTGCTCATTTATCAGGGGCAAATGCTAATTATTCTTTTTAATCAGTTTTCTGCCACAGTTGCTCATTCTCTCTGATTTTTTTTTTTTTCCCTGCCAGCTCCGCTTAGTGAGAGAGTCTGGAGAAAAGCAATCCAAACCTCAGGCTTATAAATAAGGAAAGCACAAGAGAAAATGAAAGAATGGATAAAATTGTTCCATGAAATCCTACCAAGCTTGACTCCATGTAGAAACTTCCAGCACCCTTGCTGGTCTCCTACCTCCTTTCATGACCTACTGGCTAAAAACCAAAATGGAAGAGCAGTCCTTGACAGAGGCTAAAGATCCTGCAGACAGCTTTTAAAGCCAGCCCTCCAAACTCTGAACTGCTGCTCTCATAAAGCACATTTCTGTCCCTTATTATTCACCAACACCTGCATGGACAGCTTTTGTTCATGCCAATCTGCAGGAAGCAACTCTCTGTGGCAAACCCAAGAGCTTCTGTGTGTGAGTATCAGTGTTTAACTTTCCCTTCTGTTGTTTTATCCATGACATGCAGGGCAGGGCTCTCAACAGCAGTGAGCAATGATGGTTGCACATCTCCAGGCACCTCAAGAGCTTGGGTTTGAGAAAGCAGAGAACACACCACCTTCTGAAGCCTCTTCAGGCTGGTTACCCAAAAAAGCCACTAATTGCCACCATAAATCTTGTTCCCATTCATCAAGTGGTGAGCAGAAACTTGGGGTTTTGGTGACCAAACAGTCCATAAACACAGGGACTGAATCTGAAACAAACCCACAAGACTTTAAACAATTCTACAAAACCGCCCAGCAAATTGTCAAAAGAAGCAAAACCAAAAGCCTACATGCAGAAGCAAAAGCCAGTCTGCAAACAAATCCCAACAGAACAAGACTCAGTTCAAGGCTGTCTGTTTGGACTAAGATGTGATGAGCACCCAGGGAGAGACAAAGGTGACCCATGACTGCCAGACATGACAGACTGTGTTTGGGAGTGTGTGTGAGCAGCACTGCTCTACCAACACTGCCAGGACCTGAGATCCTGGCTTTCCTTGCCTTTAATTTGCAGAAGGAAACAAGTTGCTCACCCCAGTGAGTCAGGAGGATCAGCCCAACCTCCCCTCCCATTAAGAGCAATGCTACCCGTGGCAGCAGGACCTGGAGGACCCGGGTGAGCTGTTAAAGGAAACTCCGTCGGCAGAGCAGCTTTCTTCAGTCACAGTTTAAAGGTCTCCAATAAGAATTTAATTCAACAATCCAGTTACTGCGTAGTAAATCCCCTGAGTACTAGATGTGTGTCTTGATAGCTGCTAAACCTCAGTAAACAAGTCTTTAATCATCCATTGGTAATTAATTAGCAAACAAGAACTAATTGCAACTAGATAGCTTCTTAGATTCAAGACGGTTGTTTTACGTTAATTAAATATAGAGGTCTGTGAGCTACACAAATATGTTCTAACCAGCATACATGCAGCTTTCTAAAATGCATTTGGCTCCAAATGAACCGACAGAAGTAAAGTTTGTTCAAAGGAAGCAAATTTCAGGGTGGTGCAAAGACTGGCACCTGTGACAGGTGCCCACAAGCACAGACATGCTCATCCAGCTGAAAGCAGGGACACCACAAACAGGGATAAGCAAGCTCAGGAATAGGAGCCCAGAGCCCACTACTCAGTGAAAGGCTGAAAAAACAAGAAATGATAAATGAATGAAGAATTTGGACCCTACTACACTTGTAGTCTGTTCTATGCAAAATTACTCCTGGAAAAATTGTTTGCCTGGATTTAATGCCAATCCTAATGGCATTAAGTCAGACTTCTGTCACCAGTTTTGAAAAGAACCAAAGCTTTTACCCTGTTTTCAGACCTGACTTTATAACCCCTTAAAACAAGCAAAACCCTGGACCAAGCTAAGGAGGTTGTATTAAAACCAGAGAAATCAAAGCCCCAATTTGGAATAACCACACCAAATATTTCATGTAATCAAATGAAAATTTATGTCTCTTGCTTCCCCAGATTGGTCTGAATTACAGGTTTTTTAGACCCCTTTGTCTGTCTTCAAAGACTCTGGGACCTTCTTCTCCCAGCTGTGCCACTCACTTGCCAGGCAATATTTACCAGCAATTCCATGTGATGTTCTAGCAGCCATTTACAGTGATACTTTGTGAGATTTGGTAAAATGCTGGGGTTATGTCAGCATATCCTAAGAGGGAGAGATCATTTTGAGTCCAGGCAGGTTATGGACAAAATGAACCTGTGTGGCTCAGGTATCTGGGGCTGCAGTGCAAAGGTTCACGGGCAGGGAGAGAACGAGGAAGGACAGATGACTCCTCACTGAACAGGTATAAAAGAGAGCGATGAAACTGGGCAGATAAAATTCAACAATTGTGATGTAAACACACAACTGAAAAGCAGCAACCAAGTGGTCTGGGATGCAAGCCCCAGATGCTGCAGCTCTTTGCTGCGAGGAGGCTCTGTCCCCTTGGCATGGCCTTCCCAGACACTGTACTACGCACGGTTGCGAGATAATTTCATCCAAATGTGCAAATATGCAAAACAGACCATCCAAAGGGCTTGAGCTGAAATGCATTAATGACTACGACATCCCAAACTCCCCCTGTGCAGCTCAAACAACAGAACATTGCTGCCCAAACTCCTCCAAGGGGCTGGCACACAACTCCTTTTTCATGTCAGAGCACGGGGGAGGCAAAATCTCTACATTGCAAATTCTTATCTGTTCACATTTACCCACCCAGCAAGAGCTGGACTTGAACGGAAGTGGAGGGACAGAAGGTGAGATTTTTCATCTCAACTGGCAGATTTCATCTCACTCAGCAGCCTCTTAGCCCAGTAACAACCCTTTTAGGTCCCCATATCCCCCTAAAACACACACACAGAGCGTGTATTTGCAAACACACCATTTGTATGTGAGGGTCACATGCTCCCAGACAGCATGCCAGGAGAGAGATTTAAACAAAAAATGTGTCTTTCTCTAAATACCGTATGTTCCCCTGGTCTATTCATTTCATTCTGCTTTATCTATCAAAAATATATTAACCCAAAAGCCTGTTTCCATCAAAGTCTCGATTCCATGAACATTTAAAGATAAGCCTTATCTTATTACTGGTGCATTAACAACAGAAATCTAAAGGGCTACTGTCAATCATCTCCTTTTCTCTGTTTCTTTTTCCTCTCCCCTCAAAACAGCTTTGCAGAGCACAACTGGGACCTCGGGGGCGTTCTGGCAGACACAAATACACACAGACACCAACAAGCACAACCCTCCCACCCCTGCCACAGTGAAAAGCACCATGGAAAAAACTGAGGGTTTGGCCAGGGCCAAGCATGACATGGAAAGGAAAGAGAGCAGCATCAGGCAGCACCCACCCAAACCAGGATGGAGCTCACATGAATTGCCATAGACACATCCCTTTGTGCAGAGCCTCACAGCAGATGACCTCAAAGCAATTTTCAAGAAGTTTGCACAGGAGAAATGAAATCACTTGAAAAATCCAAGGTCACAGAGGTCATCTGCACTTCTAACTCCATTGTACCTCTTGTTTTATTATAACAATCTTTTTCCCTTGCCTTCCTTCCCTTTTTCCCTTCCCTTCATCCTTAAGTCACTACTTTTTCCCGCTACATCGTCTTCCCAACAACATATGTGTAAATTTTAAACTATTCTTATTAGGACATTTGTATCAAACCCAGGCAGCATCCAAGTATCTTGGCAGAGATGTTTGTTTGAGCTTTTAAAATTAAAAGGTTGTAGATTACTTATGGAAAACAGTAATCATTTTCTACAGTGATCTTCTGGGGCAGAGCAAACTCTGCAGTGGACTACAATTCCATGCCTCTGGGGCAATTAAAATATCCACCTTAATTTTGCAGCAATGTGTTTTCCTTCCCTTGCAATTTTTTTGCTTTCTAATTAGAAGTTTTAATTCTGCAATGAGTGTCACTAAGAGCCTGAGCCAAAAATAACACAGCCTGTTCCAAAGGCCCTTTGAAAAGCTTTTATTTTTAAAAGCCAGAACAAGACAGACAATCCAAGAGCGATAAATCTAAGGTTTCTGAAAAGAGCTGAGGATAGCAGGAGGGCAGAGAGGCAGCTAGGGATGAACAGCACGCACAATGCAGCTCACAGTAAAAACAAACTTCTTCTCATAGGCAAAACTGTCAACTGCACAAGTAAGTCTCTACCAGAGATGTTACCGAGCCTTGTTACAGGCCAAAATAGTCATCACTGAGGACTTTCAGACTCAAAGCCTGATCCCCTCTAACACCAGCAGCCCCTGGACTGGGTTTGCCATCTTCTTCCCCAGATGTAGGAGAAAGCACAAACTTTGAATGGCTTTGCCCAAGGTCTGTCCCCCGAACAATATGGGAGAGGTCACACCCTCCTGCCCTGCAAAGGAATTTCCCAGCCATTTATGTTGGACCAGTTTTACCTTCACAGGCCCAGTACAGAGAATCCACCTCAGCCAGAGCAGCACCACAGATGTTCAGGACTGTCCAGCCCTGTGCATAGCTGGAACCAGACCACAATTGCTACAAATGATGCCTCTAGAAGAGTTTTACTGCATCTTCTGTTCACACCTTTTTCAGCAATTTCTCTGTTGTATGCCCTCAGTTCCAGGAAACATCTGATCTTCCAGGCAAAAATCCCAGGATAGGAGGCTGACACAAAGAAGCAGCAATGAAAACAGTATCTAAGGATGATGTTCTTTCAAGCTATAGGAATTTCAGGGTGAACAAACCTGATTTTAACTATGTCCACACATGCTCTAACTCAGATTCATAGAATCACTCAGATTGGTAAAGATATTGGGAAATTATCTAGCACCAACCTCTGCTGAAAGCAAAGTTATTTCAGACCTGGTGACTTTATCCAGTTTGGTCCTGAAAAATTTTCAAGAATAGAGATTCCAGAATTTTGAAATGATAGCCTGGTCCAACCTACATGGCTTTCTAAACTGAAGCACTGTCCTTTCCTCAAGTGTGTGGAGGGGGAGAGACAAGGTTAAATGGTGTGAAATAGTTTAACTATTCACAGGTCACTGCTGGAAAGAGAAAAGCATTTAAGTGTTTCTCTGAAGTACTGTTTGTTATATCACATAAACTTGCATTCAGATAATCTTGTCTACAGCATCAATCAAGTCACGGCCAGCAGCTCAAGGCGGAATTAAAACCAGGTCATATTTTATGGCTTGTGGGAAAATAGAAGAATGAACTGTAGGTCTTCCAAAAACACTGCACAGGGACACAAAATTTTAACCAGGAAAACACATCAGATGTTTATGCATGTTAGGTGTTTATTTTTCAATCAGGTACATGTGCCCAGACCATGACAGGATGTTTGAACTGTGCACATCAGGTCTTTCACCCACTGTTTATATGAATGTCATTCACTATCAGGCCTCTGAGGAAGATAAACAGATTGAAGAGAGATGTGGACATATCAGAGTTTTGCATTGCTTCCGCCTCTAACTCTGCTCCTGGTGCTATAAGAAACAAAACCTCTTGACCAGAAACATGTCAGAAAAAACAGGGGAGGGAGAAAAAGCATTGGTCACAAACCAGGAGACAGAGAACAGTGCAAATCAAAGACATCTACCAAAATGTTTAGAGATGGGGATTCTTGAGACCATGAGACACCCTGGGCAATTTTTCAGGAGTCTGAAGATGACAGACACAAAATAGCTGAAACTAAGACCAAAAAGACACACGATCCACTTACCTGGCAGAAAATATTCCACATGCACACCAGAGAGACTTGCTAAAGGGACTGCAGGATAGCCAAATCCTTGCTGACATTCAGATCACTGGGCTTCTTCCCCACTCCAACATCTGTGAAGTCTCAGAACCCACAAAGTCAAGCAGTAGGCTTGGACCTGTGCATGGTGCAGGGAGAAAATACAGCAGGGTGCTGTATTTTTCTTTGATACAGTGCAACACCATGGTCAAGTTGACAAAAAACCTGGGCACAAGCTCTAAGCCAGAAGTATTTTTTGGTGGAGCCATCCTTGCCCTGTTTTTGCAGTGGATCATCCTGAGGTTTCACACATTGTTATAATCAAAAGACAACATCCAAATGCATTCAGTGGTCTGTGCTCATGTTCTACTTTCTCCAGATGTTTTCCCTTCATTTTTCCCCTCCTCTGAGGAATACCAGAGTTTACTGTGTATGTGAGGAGAGGTTTAGAGCCTATTAAACAGACATCAGAATATGCCCTACAAATAAGAGGTTAAATCCCTGTAATTCAGGGGAAAATACCCTAATTGTGTTGGAGATCAACCAAGGTCACTCCTGCAGCCATACCAAACCAGGTACAGCAGCTTGGTTTGGGCCCTCAGCTGCATGCTGTGGGCACACTCCTACCCCTGAAGTTAGCCATGGAACTCACTCTGACTGTTGTAAGAGTAGGTTTAGGGTTACTGCTTCTGAAAATCCCATTCATGGGATAACACCTTTACCTCTAAAAGGTAATTAGAATAATGATTCAACCTATGTACCCAACACAGGGCGGACAGCTAAGAGCAAAAAGGATATTTGCAGCATTCGTTTCTACAGTCAAGCTTTTAGAGCACAAACTACTATCTTGGCTGTTATCTAAAGGTCACTCACACTGACTAGAGATTAAGATGAACAAAAGGCAGCTGATATAGGGAACTCTCCCTTTACACAGCTTATAACATTACCTGATAGAAATAACAAGTAAAAGGATAGCAGGACTATGCACAAACCCTCAACAGCCCCAAAACTCCAGTGTTACTGTTGAGTAGCTCAAAGACCCAGACTGTAAAAGAAAAGAGCAAGTAACAAAACAGCAGAATTTAGTGACAAAACAAGGCCTTAGGCCTATGACAAACAGCAACTTGCTGGCTGTACCAAAGAGTTTACTGATAAAAACTGTTGGTGGAACAAAGAGACAGAGAAGCAGCAAGCATGGGGTCAAGATAACTTCTTCTGCATGGGAGAACCAATGAATTCACCACTCAAATATCTGCAGACTCACAGTGGAAAGACCACTTCCCTTGCATTCGGGGTGCTATCACGCATTTCCCCTCAGACTACGATACCATCAAAGCCCAGTGCACTTCCTGTGTGGCACTGTCCCTTGGCTGAAGGGTTGTCTTTTGAAAAGATGAAATCACAAAATACTGGGTATTTCACATGAATCATCCCTAACCCCAGGTGTTTGAGGTGCAATCTAATTCTTCTGCACCATGGGGACAAAAGTACATATAACCCTTACTTTGTTTTGTGAGCAATCAGAGCATCAAGATATCATTTGAGCAGTCACATTTACCGGAAGAAAATGCTACAGGACAGCGCAGGCCTGAGCCTCCTTGGAGTGGGTGAGAGGGCAGTATGCTGCTGCTTAAGGCACTAACACGTGGGCATGGTTACAAGGGTAGACCCTATAAGAGATTATCATCCTCATCAACTTAGAGTGGTAACTTACACACGCCATCCCCGAGGTTCTAGAATGAAGATTTCCAGGTGCACACCCCCATGTCACTACCTGGGGCCCACAGCAGCCCCATGCATTATTCCCCATTCCTACAGAAGAGCCTCAATCCTCACTTAAAGCGTTGCATTCAGTGAATTTCCCACATGGCCGCTGAAGGCAACCTTGTGTCTCTGCTCCTCCTTGGAACAACAGCTGCAGGGTAAGAGCTCTGAGTCCCAGTTTCAAGCTTTTTGTTTCAGATTCTCATCATTTCCCATCCCGAGCTGGGTGGGGGGAGATAAAGGCCGTCAGTCTGTCTGCAGAACAGGCTGGCTCTGTTTGCCCCGTGCCCCAGCCAACAGAGGTTGTCGACTTTTAATGGAGCACTCGGGTTTCCACCGATGCCAGCTGCAGATAGAACAGCCCAGCAGCAAACAAATTCAGTCCCTGGGGGCTGCTCAGATTCTCCTCTTATTTGTTAGTTTACCTGTAAAATACAGTTGGGCTAATTCTTGCTAGTGTGGTTGTAAAGATATGTTTCCCTCCTCTTTGGAGCGAGCAGGGGGATAAACCAAGAAAGTGCAGTGGGGCTAATGGAGTAAGAGAGCATTTCCCATGGCTTAGGAAACAGCAGGCATTTTCTGCTGGGGATTGTTTGCTCAACACCCTGTGCAGAGGTGAAGTTGTGCAGCACTTTATAATAACTAAGACCCATGCATTACACACAAAGGTGCAGGAGGCGTCCTAATATCTCCATGTTCAGATGGGCTTAAATCCAATAGCTCCTCACGATGTCAGCTGTTGAATTTATTACATGCTTATTACAAGGCCAAGAAAGGAGAAGGAATTATCAGAAAATGTCTTATTTGATTTTTAAATGTTAAAAAAACCATTTTAATCACACCTGAAAGCATCATGATACTGAAATGGACCACAATACTCACCTGCAATTCAAATCCCCACTTATTCCATATGTGAAAATGACCCTGAATGTCTCCTTGGACTCCTGTTAGGATTCACTCTCGTCACCAAAGCTTTGTTTAATTCAGCTGCAAAATTTGCTGCTTCTTAGCCCCAAAAGCCTTACAGGCTGTGCTTCAGCCAGGAGCCATGAGAGAGAAATCTGCAGGGGTGAAACCAGGTCCAGGCTACGTTTGGATGCTTGGCACCTGAGTGTTTGATGACAGCTCCGATTTAGGGCTGTGAGTGCAGCATACTCAAACCAGGCTGTGAACACAGTGTTGCAGGTCAAGACTAAAATGCACCTACAGAACCCAGATAACTTGCATATCACCTGTGTACAGCATATTTTGCACTAAAGTAGTCCACGTTCCTAAACATCCTCTTACACATTAAAAATTTAAATTTTTCTAAGAAAAATGGATTCTAGTAAAACCCAAAAATAAACACATGCCTTGGGGCAGCAGGCTTCACACAGGTTGCTTTGCAGCTGAAGCCAAATTAAAGCAGAGTGAAAAACTCTGAAAATATCACCTAGAATATAGACATAGGTAGCTTGATCTAGAAAAACTTTTGACAGTTTCCCACAAGACATTTGCATGAGCAGGCTAGGGAAAAGTCACCTAGAGAAACTCATTATAGGCTGAGCATGAGACTGTTTGGAGAACATTAAGAGAATAGTTATCAATGGTATGCTGTTTGGGAGGGTGTATTAAGCATGGTTCACAGAAGCCTGTCCTTTAGCTAATTCTATTCAATATTTTCATTAATGATCTCAGTGACTGGATAGATCAGGTGGGAATGAGAATGCTGGAGGAAAGGAGTAGAATTTGAACTGAGCAAACTGGGACAATACTCTGAAAAAATAAAAAGCTATTTAAGAGGGGATGTTGAAATGTGTAAGTACAGAATGAGAAATGGAAGCCTATATTAACAAACCTACAGGGAGGCATCGTGATCTGAGCTCACACATTAAACTCAAGGCAATAAACTCCCGATTCTGCAAAACCTGCAGACATGGAAGCATAAACAGGAAGATGTCCTGAGACACCCCCAAAGTTAAAATCCTGCTTGAATCAGTCAGCACTCGTGAGGTCTTCGCTAGAGAACAGCCTGGCTGAGAGAAATGTACTTAAGAAAAGACACTGACCATTTGGAGAAACTCAGGAAGACAGAAACAAGCCCAGGTCCAGGAAACACAGCCCCCAAGGGGAGAGACTGTACCAACAAAGAACATTTAGTCCAGAAGAAAGAAGATTGATCACATCCATGCTCAGTCTTCAAGTACATAAAGAATGCTGCAAAATGAAAAGGAATAGACTGTTCTCTGTATCACGTGGATAGGGATAAAAAAAAATATATAAATAGGCTTACACTGCAACAAGGATGATACTGGGAGAAAAAAAATCTGTTCCCTTGCCCTCCCAAACAATGATAATAAAGTCCTGTGACAGCTAGTGACAAAAATCTCTAAAAACCAGTTAGCTGGACACCAGAAAAGAACATATATACAAGTGATCCTTCCTTTGGGTAGGGAAAGGGACAAGATGACTTTAGGATTTCCTTTTAAACGTAATAGTTCCTGCCATTCTACATACATCTAACAGATGACAGCTCCTTACTAAAAAGGTGCAGAGAGATGCTTATCAATCACAGATTCTGAAGAGATCTTGCTAATGGAACAGAAAAAATGTTTGCCCTCTTAATATTCTTATACTGATAACAAAGCAAGCCACAGGATTCCAAGACAAAAATGGAGATGTCAGAAACAGAGTGGAAGTTCAGTATACAGCACTTTCAATGGGATTTGGTGCTGCTTAGCCAGCCACTATTGTATTGTCCTCCAAATCATACATGTAACAGAGCTCCTTCTCTTCATACACAAATGCCACAAGCTGGAATGAATGTGGCACTGCTGCTCTGTAACTCACTGTGCTGTTGCTGACCACCCCTCCAGGAAAGGCTGCACACCTGTGCTTCAGTGAAGGGATTCTCCTATTCCATAATGTGCAAGTCACTCACCTGGATTTGATATTTTGAGCTCAGAGTGACAGAAACTCCAGCACCACAAGCACAAACAGAGAGATTGGCCACAAACAGAAAGACACCTAATTTGCAAGCCGGGAGCCACAGGCTGTTTACACCAGAATGTCTCAGCCATAAACGTTTAATTAAATCAGCCTTTTTTCAATCATGGCGTATTTTCTACATCACTGCTCATTTTCAACTTGTTGCAAAGCCTCTCCTGATGTTCCCTTTTTAAGACACTGAAATGCTGGACTCAAAGTCACTGCAACAGGCAGGAGCCAGGAGCAGCCAAAAGCAGAATGGTGACACTGGGTTTGCTCAGCCACTCCTCAAGGGGTGCCCACCTCAATGTCCACAATACCTGCAAAAGTCCTTCCAGCAAAAAACTCATTCCATGGTGCTGATAGTGCTAGCTTAAAGTTCAGATGAAAATAAAAATTTTATCTTTACAAATTTGAAACAGAATCTGCCTTAACTATCAGGTACCATACTCTAGAACTTGTGTTTGTGATCAACTTTGATCTAGAACTGCTCAGCAAAAAGTGGAGATGCTCGATAACATTCATTAATTATCAACTTAGTCACTTCTATTGATTGGTATAAAAATGACAAGTCCACTAAGTAAGTGTACAATCAGCAGAAAATGACTGATAAAATGCTTCACTGATTATTGACAGCATTTTTAAACGATTTACACACTAACAGACATGCATGTCTTAACTACAGTCAATTACCAGAGTTAGCACTTTCTTTAAAACAGAATTTACAAGGGAATTACAGACCAGTGTCAGCTTACTTCAGTGCCAGATAAAACCATGAGGCAACAATCAAAACCGGGCTGACCAATCATCCTGATCAATGTCATCACCAAGCATCAAAAAAAGCCAAGGGAAACTGGGTACCTCTACTATACTGGAATTATACACACACATTCATAAACCATTTGGTTACCAAAGACTTTCTGCAAGAAAAGCAAAGAAAGAAAAGGACAGAAGTAAAGTAAGAATCTCGCTTTAATCAAATAAAAGATCAAACAAGTGCCAAAAAAGTCCACGCTAAGTCAGTGTTGCTTAACTAGTGACCCTCCAGAAAGGGAAGAACTATAACTGGACAAGATTTGCAAATAGCAGAAGGTTAGTTCAGCTGTCAGGAAGAGGAGGAAGAACTTAAGTACCACCACAGCTAGGCTGAAATTGAGTGCTGACAAGTGAAAGTTAACCACCAATAACATATAAATTGAACACGTGGACACATGAATAGAAGAATCCATGACAAAATATTTGGGCATCAGTGTGAACATTCAACAGAACAGGGACCCTGCACAGCAGGACTCTGTGGGATGGATGCTTAAGAAAAGGGACAGATAATATTGAAATTATTAAAATACTACTTATCATTCCTCATTTGGAAGAGCATATTGATTTACTAAAACCATTAGAAGCATGGATAGTTTTCTAAACCAAGAGAAGTTGCAAAGATTTGCACCTCTGAAGACAGATGACATCTGATAAACAAACTAACAGCAAGAAATAAGGGAAATCATGACTTCTGTTCCAGCAGAACATGAAATCAACTCAAAATAGCAAATTATAATTGCAGTACCATAATTAGCTTGTGGGTTAGAGTGCCACAAGATACCTTGGAAAATGCATTTCAGCAGTTTTTTAAATGATTGTGTATTTGTCTGGCTAACAGAAAAACCCACACTTACTCTAGACAGAACAAAAATACAAATTTTCAGGCTCAAAGGACACAAGATATCCACCAAGTGTGAGGAGACTGGGGAAACAGTTCCCTTATATAGGTTATTCCATAATTATCCATGGCAGAAGTTTTTGTACTTTCCAGGAGTGTGATGTTGGAAACATTAAATGCTAATATTTAAGAATCTATCCTATCTCCCCTTGAATCTGCTTTAAAACAGGAGAGAAGAAAAATGAGGTAAGGGAGCTTGAGCAATTCAAAATACATCAGCCCACAAGGCTCCCTCACACCCAGCAGCTCGCTATGCATGGTGTGTTACAGACAGCCCAGATCAGCAGATCTCTGGGATTTCTGGGATGGGGAAATCTCTTCAGGCAGCTCTTCTATGTTACAGGACTGAAAATTGGAGCTGCAGAAGTGCCAACGCAGCAACTGATCTCCAAAGACAAGGAACCTTCCTGCACTGGCGGCAGCACAACTGGAGTGAGTGGACAAAGGGGCCGGGGTGAAACACTCCAACAACTGACCTGTTTGTCATTCAGGTTTGAGGCTTTGTCCTTGAGCCTTGTGTACAATCTGTGAATCTGCAGCTCTTCCCTAAGCTCAGGCTCCTCGGAGCAGACAAGGTCTGATCAGGGAGATGAATGCTTCCTACCTTGAGGAACATTTCCTGATGATCCGACTCAAGAAGCAAAACACACCTGCAGGCAGGAGGGTGCGAGCTAATCCCTGTTGTGCTGCAGCCCTACAGAGACAGCTGATCCTTCTGCAATTCCGAACTGCCAGTCAAAGCTTTAACATCTTAATACACAGCATGCTCTAATTAAAATTTCTAATTAAGGGAGAAAAAAACCACCCCACACTAACCAGCAAAACTAATGTTGCAAATTAGCAAGCCTTATATACAGATTGAAGGTGGTCTTTGCTGTTCTTTCATAGATGACTTTAATGTTAATATTTTAAGCAAATAATTGTGGACAGAGTTACCGCAAGTTCACTTCTGCCTGTTTTAGTACTGGGACACAAGTACCAATTCCTACACAAACTTTCTATGTTAGGGTCGATGGCAATCCACAGACAATCCATTTTAGCACCTGCCTTTGGAAGATAAACCAAACCAAATAGAGACCATATGGACAAACTCTGTCTGCATTGCTTCAGTGAAAGATAAAGTTATGACAGACATCCTCTTACTTTTGTCCCAGGAAAGAAATGTTCTGAGGAGTCTGGACTAACTACCCCCAAGGCTGGCAACAGCAGACTCATCAGTGCCCTTCACCTGGCAGCAAGGGAAAAGTGGGAAGAGAAGCAGCAGGAGCCACAGTCTGAAGACTCACCTTGACACCTGTGACATCCCACATGTGACAGTGGACAACTGACCAAATTCATTCTCCCACTTTTCTACCCATCAGTTGGGCATGGATTCGCTGCACAAGCACATCAGTGAGGGTAAGTTGCACATAATGATGTAGTTTTGAAATACATCACATATCAAGGGCAAAAATTGTCAAATACTGTCAGCACTTGGTACTGAGAAATCAAAGTGCTTTGCAAGAGTTTTTCTCAATACTGATCTCACAGCAACTTCAGCTTTAAAAGAAATTGTATATGTTAAACTGGGATGCTTAAACATTTACGTACCTGTTGTAACAACAGAATTGCTAAATAAATGTGCTCAGATACCATTATTACAGCAGGTCTAGGTCTCTACAAATACATCTCAGCCTAAACCCATGCCTCTCATTGAGTTTTGTGTTCCTGACAGTTCTATTTTTATTCCAATCTGGAAAACCCCTGTGTTCTTCCACTGTTCTAAATCCAGATCTCTGCCTGAAACGGCCCAGTCATGCCATGCTTTGCCAGACGGCAAATGAGATTTACAGCTCAACTCAGCACTGGATGGAGCCCAAACTGTCCACTTACCCAGTGGGGTTCTAAGCACACATCAATCTTCACAGTTAAAAACAACACAAAGATCTCCCACACTGAGGTAGAAAGTGATTTGCATTTCTCTCTGAACAAAATGCTTCTCTTGCCAGAGCTCCCCAACAATATTTTTAAAAGGCAAGATAACACAACATCATCCCTTCCTCTCCTCTTCCGCATTCATCAACAATTAAAACCTACCTTAATTCATCTAAAGAAGAAACAAATAAGAGACAAATGAGAAAACCCACTTCTCAGATGCCTGATTTTTTGGGGAAATAATTTTAGTTATTCCTGCACAGTAAGTAACTAAGTACCCCACCTGCACTTCTACTGTCCTCAGACAGTAAGACTAGCACTCTGCAGAAAAAAAATCCCATACCTATTGAACAGAGGTGGGCACCAATGCAGATAGTATTTCAGTAACTTGACAGTGTCTGGAAGAGCTTCTGAAAGACCTTGATCTTTCCAGGTAACAAAACTGTGTTCTCAGACAGTGCAGAGTTCAAGTCAGCTTTGGTTGATGTGAGGCTTAAGAAAGAAAACTAGACGATGGATCGCTTACTTTAGCAAAAACTAAGAAATTTAGGCAAAACCTCTGTGTGGGGTCTAAGTTTCAGCTTGTCCTTATGGAATGCTGTTTTGGGAATGAATTCACCATAAGGGCATGGATCACTCCTAACTGTCAGACTGAAGTTATAGGCACTAAAATATCAGTTTTCACAGAAAATAGTATAAAAGAACTGGTTCCTACACGTCTGAATGGGGGCCACATACAGCCTAATAAAAGCAATTTTGTGGTCCAAAAAGGATGGAGTCTCTCTGATTGACATGAATGAGGCCCTTGAAAAATCTCAGAATGATCAACCAAAACAAAATAAGACTGCATGACTTCCACTCAGAAGAGAAGAAATTGATCTAAACAGAACATGCTAGAGATAATGAACAGCCTAGCTTTCTTAAATGATCAAAACTAATCAGATCAGTTTAGCCAAAATGCCAGTGCAAGGGTGTTAGCAGGCACCTCATTCACTACCGGGGTTGTCAGTTTAGCAGCACTTGATCCAGACCTCAAATTACCTTTTGGTTAAGAAATATGAAGTAGAAGAGGCAGGACTGGCAAGGACTCAATACTCAAAAAGACAGTCACATTTTTAAGAATGCGCCTTGTAAATCAGTGCAGGGCTGAGATTTACCAAAGATCTTGCAGTATTTTCTGATTCTGTTCAATGAGTTCCTTTCACAGCTGACTGTGAAATACAGAAAGAGAAGAATTTGATAGATTCTCTCTCCTGCCCTTTACTAGGAAAAGCATACAAATGCATATCAGAAATGTGTGGCTTAGATGCCCTTCAGAGGACTCACCTTTGACAAGCAACAGTCACCTTGAGGGGGAAGTGGATGATCCAGGTCTTGCAGAGTGATTATCCCATCTTGGAAAAGCACTCGCATCAGACACACAAATGAAAATAAAGAACTGTAACACCTACTGAGGAATGGAAATCCAACAACTGGAACTTAAACTAGCACAGCATGCACAGCAGGAGATGTGAGAAAGACTGCATATTCTGGCATTGACAATGGGAAATAAGCAGATCCACTGTACTCTTTTTCCTCATATATTGTCTGCAGTGGAGCTACAACTGTGTAAAATGATGTTTTTAACCTACTTTTACACAGAAAAGCAGGAGAATTTGTGGGGAATCCCAGAAGACTACCAGTATCTCACTTAAACACAACCTCCCCAAACCCCTGGATTCCTTCTGGATGCCCATCATCTAGCAAAACTGGCCTTACCCACGGATTGCAGTCATACAGTCCTTCCCCTTCTCCCAGGCTTGGCAGGTTAGCTCCCAGTGCTAGGCTCTATCTTAAAATTATTCTATATATATCCTCAGTAAGTTTGCTTAAAACTCATGTGTTTGTAAAAGAAGAGTTTTCCAGCTCACTGTGGATATTAAACTAAAAGGGAAACATGAAGGGTTTTTGAAACTGCTAATAAGGTAGCATTCCTCTGCTGCCTTTCATCCTTCATTTCACAAGATCCCAGAGCACTCTGCAGATGTAAACACAGAGCTGCTCTCCCAGCAGTGAGAGGCAAACAGTGCTGGGGTGGACTGTGGCTGCACCACTGCAACTCCCCATGAGCTGTGCTGGGCTCCCATTTTGCTCTGCCACCCCGTGGCTGTTCAACTGCAGAGCCCAACAGGCAAGGAAAGTGCTACTGCCCCAGAAGGAGATGCCTTGTACACATCAAGAACTCCCCTGGTGCATGATGGCTCTCTTTTCCATAGTCAGGTACTTGCAACCAACTAACACAGGATTTAAGAGGCAGAGCTGTTTTCAGCTGAGCAAGAAACACACAAAGAAAGGACACCACTGCCTCAGGGTTTGGTCAACAGATTGGAGTCGATGGCTCTGTCCCAGACATTAAATGCACTGTAGTTTCTAATAGAAGCTATTCTTTAAGAGATGGGTTGCGAACCTGATGCAAACCCTTCAGTCTCAGTTCCAGTGAAAACCCCCTTTTTAGGTGGGGAGACTCAGCTTTGATTCCAAGCAAAGGATGCCACCTACTGAATCCTTGCTACCATGAGCGCAGCTTTGACCCTCCTGGCTCCAGACCTCTGGCATGATCACAAGCCAGACTGCAGTCCCAAAATAAATTCCAAGGAAAAGTAGAAAACAGGCTTGTAAAAACAAAGCTTTTCTCCCTGCTACTCTCCCCACAACCCGAAGATGTATTACTCACCGAACATCTGCACAGCCGTAATAATTTCTAGTTTTGCAACAGTGACAACCTTAGCAGTATTAAAAAAACTCCTTACATCTTTATTCCATTTTGGATTCATTATAATACAGTCTGACAATATATGCTAGTACAGTACATTCTGCAACATTTAACCCGTGTTCCCAGTTGCCGTTCTTAACTTCACGGCTTAATGACACAGAGTCAGTAGATCACAATATGACCCTGTTAATATTTTTTTAATGCCATTTTTACAAATTACAGCATAATGCACTGATTATGAGGATGAAAGGAAAGTCTCTACGTCTGTCTGGAAACCAAATAAAAGAATGTTTGAACATCTGTTCATCCTACAAATGTCTTTAAAAGCTTTGATTTTCCCATAATCATTTTGTTCCACCATTTCACCCTTTTTCGAATGTGTATCCAACAGCCTCAGGACAGCAGCCAGAGATCTGCAGTAATAGCACATTATAATCAAAGTTCTTGGGCACACTTAGGTTCTCCTTTTGGAATTCTACATTGGGAGAAACACAAAACCAAACCCCAGTCTTCAACAGATCCCTCCCCTACACAAACCTCTGCAACAGGGGCAAAATGAGAGGATGAGGCTTTGTGACAGGGGCTTTCCACAGACGATTCCAAGGCACAAGGACAGGGTAGGGTGGCAGGTGAAGGCACAGCCTGCTCCTGTGGGTCCATCAGAGCTGCCCAGGGTCAAAGCCTGAACAGAGGCAGCTCCAGAGCGCACACAGGAGCTGGGGTGAGCTGCAGGCAGAGAGCCTTCCTCACTGCGCTGGGCTCCCAGCAACCATCGTGGGAGCCCGGCCACAGATCTCCAGAGCAGGAGCAGAACCAGAGCCAGGAGAAGCAACGAGCAAAGAAGGAAATGGGAGTGCTGAGGAGCAGGTTAGGTCTTAGACTGAGAAAAATGCCAGTTAGTATGCTAGTCTGCAAATGAAATGTAAGATAGGGGGAGGATTTTAAAAATATGTTTACAAGAGACTAGATGAGAAAGGGATGTAGGTCCAACTCTGGAAGTATTGCTGCTCACTCCCTTGGAGCACCCCAAGCAAATAAACCATGGGACTCCCTGCACTAGGAGTCCTTTCAGCCAAGCAGAGGGCAGCAAATCTAAGTGTTCAGGGTTAATGAGTTTTCAAAGGGATCAAGTTCCGTAACAACAGACTCACTGATCCTGTTACGAGCAATCCAGGGTGTGGGGGGAAACATTCATCAGATAGGCCTTTGTAAAAATACATTTCCCCATTTTACACTGACAACCTCCTCTCCAGAACTACTCTACAGTGGCTTAGAAATGAGAAAGACAAAACCCTGTAAGTGCAAGGATAACTCTGGAAGCACCTTCCCTGATCACTCCCCTTTTCTTTCCAATACTCCAAATTAGCAACCCATTTAAAATTTGGCAAGGACACTAGAACTATACAGATACAAGTATAAGTTCCTTAATAATTAGAGCTTAATTAGGTTTTTAAAATACCAATAATTCTTAGACTAACCTGGGATGATAGTAACACTGTTCCTTCAATGTCATCTGTTTCTCTGTGTTCCATCACTGCAGTATCTTAGGGAGAGGTAACAGTGCAGAGTACAAAACAGGATTTGATAAAAGCTTAAAAGAAAGATAACATTATAAATATTCTTTCCAAAGACTGCCTTTGGGGCTGTTTGGGAAGAAGAGAGAAATGGGGAAGGAGAGGTGACAGGGGTGTGAAATGCATTTTTTCCATTACAGAAGGATACATTTTCCAGCAACGCTGGCAGCACAAGTCACGTTAAGCCAATAGCTGAAGTTGCCTGCCTAATTCCTCTGGGATCACACTGAAAGCATACCCCATAATCTTAAGGGATGTGCTAAAGCTTTGCTGGGACTCACTCAGCAGAAACTGTTTGGGATTATTACACAAAGCACTAATTCTGTTCTGATTTAAAGGGGCACCATCAGCCTCGTTTAGACACCAAGCTTGCCCTGTCTCACAACTGTCCAGCTGTAAATATCCCCTCAAAAGCCGATAGCTTCACCATTTGTAGCCACTTTGGCTACCTGGAAATTAAAAGGAAAAGACTGGAAAAAATCAGGATCATGTTAACATGATGGACTCATGCCCAGCAAGGGATATAATAATACAATTAATAAGAATGAATGTAGCAATTATTTACCTCCATGTGCAACTAACACAAATTATACATGTGGTCACCATCTCTAGCTGACTTCAGCAAATGGGTCACAGGCTGCTATTCAGCATCAACAAGCAGGTACTCTTTTTGTTCAAAAGGCAGGAACTAACATTTTCCATGCTGCCGAGCCCGAATCCAATTTCTGTTCCAGACTGCAGCTTTCGTACCTGTGGAACTGCTGTTAGTTTTCATGTTAAGGTGTCCTACACTTTGTATGCAACAAAGAAGGGATATTACCAGTGCTCTCCTTTTTATGAGCCTAGGACATGAAATTGAGAGAAAGAGCTAAAGCAGCCATGAAATCCCTATTAAACAACTAATGGTTTCTAAAGCATCTTGGAGATACTCATTTCACAAGGCTTATGCAGCAATCTTCTATCATTACTTTAATGAAATAAAGCCCTTGACTATTTCCAGAGGCAACTTTTTCTTTCACACACAAAAGGCATTTTGGTTACCAAAAAAAAAAAAAAAAAAAGGAAAAAGAAAAAGAAAACTGTTCTGGAATAGGATTCATTGCAGAACAGGCAGGAAAATCAGAAAAGTTACATAAAATGTCACTGAAGGTAAGTTCTGAACCATTGGAACAGCAAACAGAACAATTAAGACTCTCAGCTACACATATCATTATGTTTAATATGAAAACCATTTCTAGATATAAATCATATTTATAAAAAACATCCATATCATCTCTCAGATAGCATCTTACATAGTTGCAACTGAAGGAATGTGAAACATCCATTTTAGGTTTCACCTATCAAATTGTGTGCTTTCTGTCTCCCACTTTGCTCAAGGAAGTAAGCCTAGAATAATTAGCTTCACTTTGTGGGTCACATGAAATTCACATCTTGACTTGATTTAGATTAATATTGGTGGCAAACTTCTAAATCAAAAGAAACTTCAACACAATTCTCCAGAAAAACACTGCAATTAGAATGTACACCCAAATGTGCTCATCTGGCAGGTGAGATTATCTGAGATGCCATAAAGATTCACATCACAGAGATGAGAAAATAAGAAAATTTGAACAGAACAATATGAGACTGCAGAGATTTTGGAAGGGGGCACAGTCAGCAGGAGCTTCCAGGCTCTGTTTGTGAGGAAGGAACAGGTCCTAATATGTTTGGACAAGAAACATGTTCCACCTCAATGCATCTCAGAGTCTGGACTTTCAGGTGTAATCAGAAGCCTCTCTTGCTTCCTCAGGATTGAATCATTTTCTTCTGTGTGTCAAAAACATATCTTTTAAAGATAAGAGAGATAGTAACAGGTTGGGCTGAATCATTCTTGCTGCTTTCATCCTCTTTGGTCACATCCCCCTTCCCGCCCTTAGATTTCTTCTTGGAGGCAGCAGTTAGCAGCATCTTGGTATCTGGCTTCAGCCCATCTGTAAAAGAACAAGAACACACATGACTAACACACTCAAAATCACATTTCATAGAACTAGAAAAAATGAGCAGGCAAGTTTACATCTGAAATCAACCAAAGAAAATAAGAAAGTACATCAAATGCATTAGGGAAGTCACATTTCTGCATAAGACTCCTGGAATATGGTAATTTACATAGAAAATAAGAGAAGTCTTTAAACATAGTTATGTTCACAACAGTGATACCACAAATCCAGTGCAGTATCCTGAATCCTTCTGTGTTCATCTACAGCTTTTAAAGTATTAAACACAGACAAGAATTTAAACAAGCCAGACCAACTTGCCTGGTCTTTTATTCGGCAGGCCATTCCTATTATTTAGACACATACCCAAAGTTTCTTGTCATCACTAAGAATATTTATAAAAATATAAGTCATGAAAAAAAAAAAAAAACCAACTGGTAAAATACTAAAATTATAGAGAATCTTAAGACTCAGAAGATTCCTGAATTTCTTTAAGTCTATTTTCCAGATCTACCAGGAGCACACTGCTTTTTTTATAACTTGCACATTGCAAATTATACAGGTTTTGTGTTTGGTTTTCTTTGTTGGGGTTTTGTTTTGTTTTTATTTTGTTAAGACAAAGTATTTGTTAGGGGTTTCAACTTGCACTGCTTAAGGGCACTAGAATTCAGCTGCGTAGTATTTTGGGGATCTGTTTCTCCAGACATTCGTGCCAAACAAAAAGATTTGTCCTTTTCTTCCTAAATGGCCAGGGTTTATTACACCTTTATTTTTTCTTATAACTCAACACATTGGTAACATTTCAGATAAGGAATGCAAGATAGCAAAGCCCAAAGAAATGCTGTAAAACAAGAGAGATGCAGCTCCTAAAAGACCACTCCTGAAGAAGCGCTTGCATAAAGCAGAAGAGAGCAAACTCCTCAGAAGCTTTTTCAGTGCCACCTGAATACACTGCAACGTGGTTCTCAGGCACTGGGCCAAAATCAGTGCAGGTATTTTTAACCTGTGGTGTCACATAACCTTATCTCAAACACTTAATCAGCCTCTCTCCCCTCATATTGAAATTCAGATGCGGATTCTCATATCACAGCCTGACAAAAAGATTGAGATGCTTATGATTTACTGGAGACAGGAGGTCTACGGGTACAGGTGATCTGCTCCAGCTCAGACACATCCAGAGGCACTCACAGCTGATGGCAGGGGGACACAGCCCCAGAGTCCACCTTCTCATCTTGCTGTGTCAGGGAGCAAATTGTTCCAGCAGCATTCCCACCGCATGGACAAGGGAAGGGAGGAAACGAGAAACTGTTGAAGCAAAACCAGGAAACTGCCCATTTGCCATTTCACAACCAGAGGCTGTAAACCATCCCTAAGGCCTGCAGTGGGGAGACTTTTGGAGAGAGAGAGGTCTTTCTTAATTTGGGGAAAAAAAAAAAAAGAAAAAAAAAGGGGGGGAAAAAAAGCGCAATGGTCCAAAAGAGGAGAATAGCAACATGTTTTGTATATAACTAAAGAAATTACAGCCCACGCTAAAGCTGCAGGAGTCCAGCATCAAGCAGAATCAACTTTCTACAGTTCTGCAAGATCATGCATTTCACAGTCATGGCAGCTGCTGTTTTCTCCTTCCAGATGGCAGGACACAAAAAAAGCAATGATTATTTCATTGTGAAAATAATTGAGACTGTTCTTCCTTGATGGCTGAGAAGTCTGATAATGACTATCTTTGCACATGTAAGGTTCAATTAATCAAACTAGGTAATATGGTGTGGCAGGACCACATGTTTATTATATGATTTTATTACATTGTAGAATCATGTTTGATGCAGCTGTTTCGATTTTTTAATTGGATGCTTTCATATAAATCCCATTAATATCATTACCCTTACAATCACTCCATCTTCACTATGAAAAATAATTTATCACTACATGAAAAGCAACTTATTTCCTATTTGGAAAGCACTGAGAGCAACTTGGGTGCTGCTAGAAAAAAAAATAGCAACAGTCAAAAAAGGGGAAAACAAAATAAAAACAGTAAAAAGAGTGACCTCACGCAGCCCCACTCACTACCTTTGCAGAATTTATTTAATATTTTATGCTTTCTACTGTTTTGATCAACCTAATTGTAACTGTCCCTGCACAGGGTTTCCTCCACTTTCCTGAGACGACCATTTATTTTTTGGACAAAGAAACATTTCATTTTGCTTTCTAGTTGGTTTCCCTTTCTGGGTCTTATCACTATTACTAATGTTGCTGTTACTGGCACAGCACTGCTTAAGAAAGATGTTTAACTAAATCCTTTCAGAAAGACACATTTTAATTAAAGCAAACAAATCCTAAAACACTTTTATTTATGTTAGCAGGCTTCGTGAGACTCTAATTTCCAAAAAATGCTAATTGGCGGAAAGGAGAGAGGAAGGGAGGAGATGTGGCATTAATATTGCAGCCAAAATTTTCCCTTATGGGTATCTGAACCCATAGTACCCAGGCTGCCTCTGCAAGCCCCTGCCCACAGGGACATGGCAGGGGCCGGGGGTTGGCCCCTAACCCCACAGAGACCCTCAGCTGCAGCAGCAACAAGGAAGTCTCAGCCATGAGGGTGAAATAACCACTGTGGATAAAATGAGCTTCAAAACCTGCCAGTGACATCAGCTTGGATGGCCCAATACAACTGAAACCTGGCACAGCATCTGCAGTGCTCAAACAAAGCATCTCATGTCTGAAAAATTTCGTTTTCAAGAAAAAAAGATGTGCTGCATGTGGAACTCTGCTGGGGAAAATGCATTAAAAACGGAGCCATGTGACATCCTCCACCCTATCACTAACTTCCACATGGAAGCAGTAAAGGTATACCTCAACTGCAGTGCTTAACACCTATTTGGACTAAATAAGGTATTCCAGGTAAGAAGTTCACAGAAGAAATGGCAGAACGTGGTAGTTCCTACCAGTGAAGTGACGGGCTGACAGCCAAAGGCAGCTCAGGTATTATTAAACTCACACGGTATCTAAATTACCTAATCAGATCCCATGGCCCTCATTCTGCAAACAGATTAGGTGGCTGGCATCATACCCTGAAAAATGGCATTTTCTGTTTTTCTGCTCTGGTGCCAGGAGGTCTCAGGGCCGAGGAGGCTCTGAGACAGGGAGCAGCACAAAGGAGCAGGCAGGGAGAGACAGGCACAATCGGGGTTTCATCTACCTCCGTGGATTTCTCGCATTACACACAATGCATACTTTACATTTTACAAAACCAAGGAAATGAAGGGAAATATATCTGTCACCGAAGAAGACATCAGACCTTTAATAGCTGAAATGACGGATATTTTTAGATGGAGGTCTAGTTTAACTTACATTAAGGGTCTAATCTCTCCTGAACAATAGCTATGTTAGCTTGAACACATAGTGAGAAATCTGTTCCATTAATTAAGTGCTGCCTGTACTACTCGGATTTGTAGCAAATGTTAATAGATTTTTTTTCTCCCTCTGTTGGACAATTACTTTATTTTGCCAAGTTGCTAATGGATTAAATTGAAAAGGGCCGCGTGTTAAAAAAAAGACTTCAGCTTCAAAGTTCTAAGAAATGCCTTGCATACAACAATAGAAAATACCTAAGTATTAATATTAGTAATGGGCATCCTCAAAGGTACATAAGATATGTGAAAGCTTAGCAAATTCATTCCCACCCATCAAAACCATGTCTGTAAGAAGAAGTGCCCAGACAAGGTCTCATGCAAAATGTACTTTTAGCATCCACTAACTGAGGTTAGATATGAAAATCTAGTTGTAAAACAGTGTAATCTACTTCATTCTTTTCATTTCAACTACTGTTAATAATTAACAAATAAAAATACAAATGCTTTAATATACTTTGTCTCAGAATGGCCTGAAGGATTTAGTCCAAACTGATCCGTTTATAAATAATATTAATTAAAAAAAGCATTTTCAAATTCAACTGAAAAGCAATACCACATCAGAAAAAATATTCTCCAAGTCTAAAAAAAATTTCACATGCACAAAATAAAGGATAAACATAGTATTTTAAAAAAATTTCACAAATAAAAAGCTAGCAGCTCAGTGATTTGCAGTATCTTACACAGTGAAATGAACCGCAGCCTCGAGTTTTACAATTACTCACACAAGAAATTCGCGTAGAAACACACAGATTTTAACAACTTCATATGGAAATTCCATGCTGTAGAACTCTGGATGCTTTCTTGTGTATAGATAAAATTTATCTATACACAATCAATTTAGCTCCCCTCCCTCCCTCCAATGAAGTTGCAGTCCTATGGACACAAGTTTTGCCCTCAGGTTAAGCAGGACGTGGCAGAGCCGGGCGATGAACATGCTCCCGCTGATCCCGCGGTGGGCCCGGGACAGGCTCCACGCCAGCCGGCCAGGAATGCCAGCCTGGACACAAATCACAACACCCACACACAGCACCATAACCAGGTTTACTTTTGCTTTGTTTTTCCTACTGTTTCAGCTGGAAGGAGGATGAAAGCTGACACAGTATCTGCTCCTTTAATTCCTTTTGCTCACCCAACAGCAGGGTAAAGAAGCACCTCTATGCTTTTGCCCCATATACATATTTATTTCATCTATTACCTGTAAACTTGGATTCTACTTTGCCTTTTACACTTTTAACTTCTCCACTACACATCCTCCTTCGCTTAATACTGTCATTCCTTATCAACATCCCTTGTCAGATTTGATGATTTTTTTTTCCTTTATTAGCCTTCTGCTCTCCTGCTCCTTCAAAAGGTCACCAAGGGTGGTCTCTGTTCTTTCTTTCTAAAGTCCAGCTCCTCCTTCCTTGACTCCCAATTGCACTCGCTATCCAGCCCTTCAGGAGTTTTATCTCTCTCCCCCTTTTCCAACTTAATTTTTCAGATTTCCCATCTCTGTATTTCCATTTCCTATTTTCACAGTTCTCTTCAATATTTAGGAATAGTCCTGTCTCCTTCAAAGCTAACGAAACATTGTGTTTAAAGGCAAGATTTTAAAGACTGAATGCCAGACACACTTTAGATGAAAAGCAAGATAATACAGTATCTCCTTGTAGTCCAGCAAGAGACAGGAGTAATTTTTAAGCAACTGATAAACCCATCATTGAAAACAGGTGTAATAATATAGGTGCAGGGCATGCTCTCTAGCACAGCCAGAGAGAATAATTTATTTTGCTGAACTTCAACAACTCCCTTCTCAAGTGCACACTTCTAAAAGAAACCTATTGCTAACTATGCTGGTGAACATGAAAGTATCTGCCTGGATGATTACACAGTTTTCTTACAGCATCAAGAACTGTAATGGGGAAAAAAAATCATGTTAAAAGATTTCCATGCTCCCAATTAATGAGAACTTTGCTTTCAGGCCAAAATTAAAAGTTCATCCTACCCTACATTGGTACTTGCCATGGTTTGCTGGAAAAGTGCTGGCTCAGGATCCTCACCATGCTGTTAGGAAAAAGCACATTGAGGCTACACCAGCAGCTACTTTGGCAATAGAAAATACTCCTTTCTCCATTACATATTAAGAAATTCCTAGACTATTCTTGACTAGCCAATACTATTGCCAAACCTCCCACTCCATTCAGGAATTTGTGAGCAGGGTTTAAGTGGGAAACTGAACTTGCTTTTCCCTTCTGTAAACGAAATATCCTATTCACTTCCTTCGAATGCTGCAGGTAGAAGACTCAGCTACATGCAACTTCTTGTTTTCTGTCAACATTCAAATGTGAAAAATTGACTGAGCATCAAAGAACAAGTTAACATAGCACATTTGATGTTGGAAATAATTTTATCCGAGGCAAACGTAACCTTTTAATATGACAGGCAGACATTTTTCTTTCCTCCCAAGAGAAGGAAAAAAAGAGCAAAACTTGAAAGAGGCAAAGTGTTGGGGATAATCCTCACTCACAATGGATTATTCGTAACAGCTGGTTTGCACAATTTCAGGATTTCCTTAAATTGAACTCTCAGAACCTGAACCCTTAATTACACAGTTAGAGAGTGTGTGCCTGCATCAACTCTTGCTAACAGAGAGTACAAAAGCTGGTTGACCTGAAAATCAGAAATAATTAGAGGTCCAGGAGGAGACATCCATGCCACAGTCTGATGCAGAGGGGCTGCACTGGAGAGTGTAGAGAGACCAGCCTCTCCCTCAGCTTACTGCAGTGATGGACTGAAAGGAAATAGAAACTTTTAGCCAGTACTGCAGGACTCAAGAATCCTGTACTGCAGCACAACACAATTAAAAACGAATTCATTTTTCTTTTCTTGCAACAGCTATATATATTCATCCATCCTCAAAAAACATAACTACCTATGTCCAAAGAAGGGTACAAGGGTCAAACAAAACACCACTCCCATTTGTTTCACATTCTGATCAACTTTAAGAATAATCTATTTATCATTGGTTTCCAGCAAAATTAATAGAAATACCAGTGTTATAAGAACTGATTCTCAGAGTTCCACAATACATTAGAAAGCACACACTTGTTTTCCAACTAGTCCCCAACCATTTCAGCAGTTCTACAAAATTGTTTCTTTGCACCCTAAAAACTTGAAAAGCTCATGGAATATCCCTGAAGTAACACTCTGGGAATTTTGATCTGAACAAAAGGCAGAAGCATCCCAAAATGAGAGGATCAGTTTGCCCAGCCTCTCCTGTTATAGCTATCTCTGTAGTCAGGCAGAAAGAACAAGAACAACAAAATATAACATCCTGCTGCTTCAGCTCTTTACATTAAGCCATCAGTTAGCAACTCTGCTTCTCTTCTCCTCTGCTAAAGATAACCCCAATTCCTACCTTTTGACTTTATTCAAGTAGCTTCTCACCTTCAATATCCCAGCAAAAAAACCAAAACCAACCCAACCCAAAACACCAACAAAACAAAAACCCAAACAAAAAAAACCAGCCAAAAACTTCAAACTGATCAGGAAAAACAAGATCTTTGTGAGCCTTCCAAGGACAAATGTACTACGTTATTGTACCCATAAACACTATGATAGTGTTAGATGCACACTAGATGGACCTCAGATGCACCGCACCACATCTAGTGGACTGGATGATGGATGGGTCATCTAGAAACTGCTGGTCCTATCTAGCTTGGCATCCCGTCTGCCTGTCATGAATATATTGTGCTTTAAAAAGAGCAGGGGTGAAACTGTGTCCTGAGCTAACTGGAGCCCAGGATCAGGCAGAATTCTCTACCTGACATCAGGGTCAACACCTACAAACCTTTTCTAGGCAAGAGATATAAGTACAGTTCCCTTACAGGAGCCAATCTACTCTGTTCCTAGGTGTTCATCACCACAATAACAAGTATAATATGATTACCACGACAATTTCAATGTAATAGTTGACCAGAGATTCACTCAAGAAACAAGGGTGATACTCCTTTCCTTGCTACCCTCAGGAGCTCAGGATTTGAGCTTCAATTACTTTCACAGATCAGGCAACGAATTTTACTTATGTAAATCCCTTCACAATTCTCCAGTAATTCTATTTTGAATTCACACCACCTTTCCCATATCTCTTGTCAGCTCTCTCAAATACTCTGCTAGAGTTTCAAACTCCAGAGAAGAGTCATTTTTCTTTTCTGGCCAGTACAAGATCAGTTATTATCACCTTGCCTGGCCTGTGAATATTAATAGGGCTACAGCAAGAAGGTGGCCAGGGAGCAACCAGCCTCCAAGGAGACAAGAAAGGAGACTCCTTCCTTCCAAATGTGCTAAATCCTCAGCGTGGTATTTGGGATCTACGCAAAACATCCATAATTCATTGTATAATGACAGAGACGAGAAAAAAAACATCTTACAGCCACTTTGAGCAGAAGTAGACTGCCCCATGTCCCAGCCAAACACTGTTGTGACAGCCAGCCTGCATCAGCAGAGCTATTCCTGCAGTCTCAGCATGGCAGACTGCTTGGAAATCCTTAACAAATAAAACATCTTCCCATAAATTGGGGAACAGCTGCCCTGTACCACATCAGAGAAGGCTGCAGCTTAGTGGTGAGCAGGATTGAGTCTTGTGTATCAATTTAAGTTTATACAGGCTTTTGGACCGAAAGACATTATTATAAGAAGTGATACTACTGGAAATAACATGGATTTCATGATGGGCTCCTACTTTGCAGGGAAAGAGCTAATCTTCCTTGATGAGGAAGACAGAAGCTGTTTTAATTTAAGAGGGTGACCTGGGTGAAGTTCAGGCCAAAGCTGTATTTGGAAAACTCTCCCATCGAGCCGGACACAACCCTTTCAAGCTCAGTGCCAATTCCACACAATGGCTTGAACTGCGCTCTCCGGCAGTCCTTAAAGGCACATTTTGTATCTTGGCTTTTGCTGCAAGCAATCAAGAAAGAATGCAAGAAAACAAAACTGTTTCCCAAGCACTGTTTGCTGGTGCCATAATTAATATAATCAAACAATTCCACAAATTGCTTCCAATTGCTGGCGTCACTTTCATGTGCAGAGCCAGACTTTCAAAGAAGGGCCCTTCTTGTCCTACATCCTTACACTGGTAACCCTCGCTTCACACAATAGTAAACAAGACCTCACTAAATAGTAGAGGGTAATTTGTACTGTAATAGGTCCCCAAGGCACCATGGACACAATTTGAAATGCCATCTAATTTTTCTTTTTAATTAAAAAAGCAGTTACTATATTTAAACAACAACACAAAAAAGTTCAGAGGGGACAGACTGGAGTTTCCCACAGCTCTCTGGGAGTTTTCTCAAGGTCAGGAAGAGTTTTATAGGCTCAATTGGTACACATTTTTTTCTTTAATTAGTCTGCCATACCCTCTACATGAAGTCAGCGTCTTGATTTTCAGTCTGATATTTTTCATACTGCTAAATGGAGCACAGACGCCAGCATCACACCATAGCTGTTGACTGGGTATCAGTGGTGCACTTCCCTGTGCCTGCCTTGCTTGCTCCTTCCCTCTCTTCTCTTCATCCTAAACCTGTCAGCCACACTGAGGAGACCCAGCATAACATAGTGCATTGAGTATGCCATTCATTCAGCTCAATACATCTCAATTTCCAGCAAGATGACCAGGATATATTATCTGATTTCCCTAATTTACATAATACAACCACATTTTTAACCTTGTTTTTCAAAAATAAAATGTAACTATTAAACACTCAGTACAAATTGACCATTGTCATCTGAAGCCATATAGCAGGACAGATTTCTGAACTTGGCAAATCCCCATCTTGCATCAAACCACTGTTCTGCACCTATGTCATTATTTAAGTCTACACAAGCCCACACACACTTTAGAAGGATATTTGCAGTTCCCACAATGGGTTTTCCAAAACACACCCTAATCCAACATACCCTTCAGCCCTAAATGACAGCATGGAGATGAAGTGAAATACTTAAGGTCTTCATTTCTTGGCCAGTTGGCCATCCTTCAGCACACATCAGTTGAGAGTACCAAACCTGAGCCCATTATGTAGGGCAACACAGTTGCCATTGCACAGTGCACCACAACCATTTGTTGGCCAAGTCCTCCTGGAGCAACTCCCCTCAAGAGCAGGAGACTTTCTCCCTTGCACTTCTGGAACACAACTATGAGTTGTATGCTCTACAAAACCTTGTGTTTCTGTGCAGCAGGGACTAACCTTAATACAGGTTACAAGGAGACTCCAGTGCACCATGGACTAGGTCTAGGCTATACAAATTAAGTACACACAATACAATGGATCAACTGTCAGAGCTAAAAGACAACCACTATGATCGTATTGCTGGCCTCAAATCCAACACTGTTCCACTAGCCTAGAGGAAATTTTCAAATTAATTTCTTCATGGGCTTTCAGTACAGTAACAAGGTTGCAATTATGCCAGCTGATGTATCATAGCAGCAATTATTCAAACTCTATTTTCACTCGATGGCCACTCAAGGTCCACAGAGCCACTGAGGTCATGCCTAAGTGCTGTACTCGCTCTCCCAGCATACCTGCAGAGAGGCACCACTCACACTGGTGCTGTGATTTCAGTCCATGCTTTTTTCAAGCGTCCTGAAGCAAAAACTGAATGCATGGAAAATGCCCAGTGCACAACTGGAGCAACTGTGAAGAAATAATGGAACTAATAAGCAATCAAATTATTAACACATATAAATGTAATGCTGGAAGCTTGGGATTATAGACAGGCTCTTCTTACAATTCAACAGTAGAAAAATCACAGGCAGGTCAATGTGAAATACTCAAGACCATTCAAAACACTCAAAGTCAGAACAGTGTCTTGAAATCACAATTACTGTCACTGGATCTCCTAAGTTCTCGCTCTCTCTCCCGGGAGACTACTAAGAAACATGCAGATATAAACACAATGAGTAGAATTTGGGAGAGTCTATGAGAACTGTTGTACAGGACAGATTTTCACAACTTTCAGTACCTTGTTGAGGCAGTCCTTGCTGATTAACTTCTCAGATCAAGAGGAACAATATCACAAACATGTCCCCAGAGAGTACACTTAGTTATGTAAAAATAGATTGAGGAAGCACTAAGCACAGGAGCTTTCATAATTTTAAAAACCATAGAATATCCCTTTGGCACTAAATTTCTATCCAGTGAGGGAGCTTCTCAGCCCAGAGCCACTCAGCAGTGGGCCAGAAGACACTTATGATTGTGTTTCCAATACCTATTAAACAGTAAATAAAACCAACAATGCCCATGTTGTGTGCACCAAGGTGAGCAGAAACAAGTAAAAACAGGTTTTGCATTCAACACGAGGGACCAAAACTTCATCAGCCCAGTGAAAAGGGAACAACAACACCACCAGCACCAGTGCCCAGTCTCTCCTACAGCAGCCTCTCAGAAACATACACAATGCAGAAAAAGTTCAGGTTAGCAGATCTGACACAGAATCAAAGGCAATTCATTACAAAGCAGCTCCCAAATCAAAGTGCTCGATCCGCAGGCCTGTCTGTAATCCTCCCATCTCGCCTGCGACTCTTGATGTGGAGGAGGCACCGCAGCAGCCAGTTAAGCTGGACCCACTCTGCTGACATATCCCAGGCATCTGCTGCTCAGCACTGGTCCGGAGTTTAAGTTTGGCGATATTCATCTTCCCCTGGGCTGCCTTTTTAAAGCAATCCCAAACAATGGGACTTCAGAATAAAGAATAAAACATTTAAATTTTTTTTTCTAAACTTCTAGGCAAGGGCCTTTAATGCGATTAGAAGGGGAGGGGGATTGGATAGCAGCTTTTGCTTTTTCATGTTATGTATATTGTGTGTAAACAAATATGCAATTTGCTTTAAAAAGATAAGGTGATTAAATTTTTATCGGGCTTGTACTCTGTTGTCACCACAACAAAGAGAATTAGGAGGAGGAAAGAAAGGCCTTTTTATTTGAATTATGCTCTTACCAGAGGTTCTCTACAGCACAGCTGTAAAGCCACTCAATGTTCTCCAAACAGGCCCTTTGATTGCATTTTATTCAACTTGTTTGCATTTGGAGCAATCGAAAGGAAAAGAACGCTCCACATTTTGATGTCTTAATGTTCCTTAATACCTTCTTTAATTTATATTAAGCTTCTTAACTAGGGTGATGAATTCTTCAAAAACAATAAAGACCTAGTGCAGAAATCTTTCACACACCACGAAAATTGAAATTATAATGTATTCATGGCTTTTTTTTTGGTTATAAAAAACATTATTTAGAAGAAAGATTTAAAGCATAGGAAAAAAAAATCCCAAAGTTGTATGAAAATTACTTGATCCAGAGAAATAGAGGAAAGTTCAAACTAATTATTACAAGGGAAATAAAATGTTGTGGGAGGCAGAAAATAAACAGCATGAGAATTTTGGGTTAGTATGAAGTTTTCAGTCTTTTAATAAACTATAAATTTCTCCTCTGTGGCTTTCTACCAAAAAAAAAAAAAAAAAACAAACCAAACCAAAAAACAACCCACTAAAAATTTGTATGATTTTGCTTTACCAAATTCAAATGTTTGCCAGTTCTTTCTCCCTTATTATTCATATACTTGTTCCCTAAAATGACTCTTCACAATTTCACAGTGTGTTCCCCTCCCAGTGTCTTTCACAATCTGCCAAGAACAAGAGCCAACACCAAAACTGGTGAGGATCATAAAGGGGTACTCAAACACCCTGAAATGCAGCAGCTCCATGGGGCACACACGTGTTCCTGGGTGAGGTTCCCCGAGTCAAACCCCACTCACAGGTGGATCTCAGTCAAACGGGAGGGAAGGCTGCATGAGAAAAGCAAGAGTCACTCAATAAGTAGAGGCCACTCCAGGGACAAGACTGGACAGGTTTGCTCTCACAGGCACTGTGTTTTCCAGCCATAGTGGATGCTCAAACACCAATTACCTGTCTCATGTAACAAAACTCACTCTCAACAATTCCAATATTCTTAAAAAAATCCCTTCTGCAGAAAATCAACACAGCTTTCAGTGAAAGCCCATTATGGACTTCTACATACAAATTATGGACATTACACACAGAGCAGCCTTACCAAGGAATATCCCAAAGGGTGTATTTGACTTTGCTTCCTAATTTGTCTATTATTTTACCTTTCTTTTTACTTAGAAATTATACATTCTACTAAAACTACTTTACAGTTTTCAGCAGTACATATGCATCTGCACACGTACAGCCACAAACCCCTCACTCTGCTCCCCCTTGTCCTCTGCAAAAGAAGTCCAGAGAAAAAAAACAAGCCACTGCTGGTACTTCTCTGAACACCAACACAGTGCCCAGAGCTGTGCTACAGTGGCTGGGTGCCTGGGTGTAGGCTGGGTGCCTACAGCAGCAGAGAAATGGGCTTCCTAAGTAAATACTGAACTACATAAAATCCTCATAAAACATTCTTGAAATAATAGATTTGAAAGAGAACAGACATTTTGATCTGGAACAATTGTCATTTTCTGTCGATATCCACTGACTGCTCACCTGCGTTTCCAGAGTCATGTTTTTAAGCAAATTCCAGGAAAGCACAGTTTAAAACCTCACAATAAAGCCTGCCACGTTTACAGAATGTTTGTGGAAAAGCTCACTTAGCTGTACCAGCAATCAAATGGCCACGATAATTAAAACAATTAAAAAATTCACATGCTGCATTTACCATAGAGTAAAACAATGCAGATCCTAATCTAACACCGATGTACCCTGGTTGAAAGGACACCTTCCCCTCCTGAACAAGTCACACCACACCAGCACAGAGCAGCAAAACCCAAGTTCAAGAGCGAATATGGATCAACACAGCAAAACTGAAAAACCTCTTAAAGTACCAAGAAATTGCAGACTGCGACTAAGGCAGCACAAAACAGCTTTACAAATCTCGTTGTTGCCTTCTGCTATGGTGGGATGTTTTCTTCACAGCTGTCCTGCAAAGTAGTCACTGCTTTCACAGGAAACAAGAGAGAAAGAGATGATACAATGCTAAAATAAACAGTTATTCAAGCACAATAATTATTGAGTAACAGGTAATCACAGCTGTATCCCAGCTATTCAAACTCTCATCTGCATTTTTTAAGGGAGCAAGTACAAAATCTACATATCCAAAACAGTATTTATGTATGTAACCAGTTAAGTCTTAACTGTTGTATCTATAAAAGTTTGTGCCTTTAAGCAGAAATGATTCATGAATTTTAATTTGTTTTAAATGTTGAAAAATTCCATCCAAGTAAATTGAGTCAACAAGCCAAACAATGAAGACATGTATCTGGCTTTTATTTAAAAAATAAACTCAAGTCTATAAATTTCTTAGTCACCCACAAATCCTCCAGCAGTGTAAAATACTTTCCAATAACTAAGATTCCTGCATTTCTTTTAATTAAGACACTATGCTTTTCATGTGCTGGTTGAACACTACTGAGCCTTAACTGATTCTCTTTGTATTATTTAACTACGCTATTTTAAAATGTTCTTATAGAAATAAATTAGCTAATGATTATCAGAAAGGGGGGGGTGGGGAAGATTTGCAGAATGGGACTCTCTGTAAGCAGCTTCAAAATTGTTAATTTTAAAAATGCAAAGTCATCAGTCCACTCTCCAAATAAAAACGCTTAAAATTGATATAAGCATTATTCTAAAAGTAATAACTTATTTATATTTCCCTTCTAAATATCAAGACAGTTCAATCTTTTTGTGCTTTTTCTCAGTAAATACAAAGACCAGAAATAAAACTTTAAATATAAAAGTTAATGTTTTCTAATAATTACTTTATAGTACTCAGGCTCCAAATAAACAGCAATGCCAACAAAGTTAAACATAAGCAGTGTTATGTTTATAAAGAGACAGGCACAGTAAGTCAGACTTTAAATGAGATAGCACAAGCTGCAGAGATACAGTGACACAGACGTAGCACATATTAATAACTTAATACCTCTATCCCTGCCACAGCAATACTTCCATTTTTCTAGGCAAGCACCCAAGGGCTGGGTTTCCTTCCTCATTACACTCTTCCTGGGGCACAGACTGTTCTAAAACCCAGTCAAGTAAAATATCAGAAAACAGGTACAGCCTCTGTCCAAGTCCAGGGAAGCAGATCGTATTTAGTCTGAATGAGATTAGTTTTCCTGAACCATCACCCCAAAAGACTCTCTTCATCTTTCTGAAATTTCCAGGTGCTGATCACACTGTTCAGAAATAAGACATAGGCAATTCACGGGGCTCTGATGCAGAAATTATTAACAAGTGTCCTGATACAGGTGGCTGGCTGGAACACAACAAATTACAGCAACCTAATATACAAGATTCCCACTACCAATACAAAACTGTTTGTGTGTTTGGGTCCAAATTCAGCTGTGAAAGGGAAAAGATTCACAACTGGTACTGCAGGGTGTTACAACAGCCAACCCAGCTCTGTGGAGCAACAACCTCGACTGAAGAGCCACTGCACATTTCCAACTCACCAACTCACTCTGACTTGTACTGCAAAAAAAATCCAACCCCCACAAATAAATATGGTGTTTCTAGGGAGTGCAGTAAAAGGCAGCATTGAAGGAGAGGAAAATTAAATTACAGAAGATGTAATATGACCAGCCAAAACACACAAACAAGTTAAGAATAAATTAGCCCCATTACCAAAACCGCAAAGGCAGCATCTTGTGTGATGACTATTGATTTCATTAAGTTTAGGTTCTAATACAGTCCATTTCAGGAGCAGTGGCTGTCAGATCTCAAGATTTATTTTTCTTGACAAATAATTGTTAAACATTTGCCATGTATTAACATATAAATGTTTATGATATCCTAAGTTACTCAAAGACAACACAGGAACATATTTACCCTATCAATATAAATAACTTGTAGACTGATCCAAGGAAAGCACGGAATATCTTTTGCCCACTGAGTTTTCCTAGAATACCGGATTTTTGAAAGGGGGGAAAATAAGAAAAATTCATATTCAAATTACATTTTCTCTGGTAGCTCCACTACATTTTCCTTATAGCTCCCATTATGACACTGCTCCAGTCAACTCTGCACTTCACAGCGTCTGAAAAGTCATCCAGTAAAAGGAAACCCTCTCCCTTCCAATACCCATCTGTGTTCTCTATTTAGAGCCCTGATGTCTCCAGTTATTGCTCAGGGCAGAGCTGATCAACTGCAGGTTCCATGATGGCAACCAAGAAGCCATTTACAATTCCAACAGCTGTTACTGATTTTGCAGCAGAATCATGGCAAATCTGTGGTTCAAACCCTCCCTCCTTTATGAGGAGGGGGAAAACAACAAGAACAAGCAAAAAAAAAAAAAAAAAAACAAANAACCACAAACCAAGAAAAGGGAAGGAGTGGGGAAGAGTCATGGCTAAAGGCCTGTCCAGTACCAGCTTTGCCCGTGCAAAGCCAGGAACATAGAGACCATTACACTGTGTTCAGTCAAGCCCACGGTCCTGTCTTATCCAGGTTCCTTCCTTACAAGCAGGCAGCACAGGGGGAAGTCTGCAGCACACCACAATACTGAGCCTTATTCTCCTTCTGAAGCTCTCCATGCCCTGCAGACTGAGGCACAGTGCAGGGCTACCTGAGGCACTGCACAAGGGAAGGTCCAGCCGGGAATCACGTCTCCATGCAGGTTAATGTGCCAGCACAAGCACCAGCTCCCGCTTCGTTAGGCTACTGCAGCTTTCAGGGATCAAAATGGAAGCAGCAGCATTCCCTCAGCCTGCATACTGATGATGAGGGAATTCATAAAAGTGTTCATAAAAGTCTGTGTTTTACACGCAGTTCATCAAGGCTATGGATCTACAGGAAGTTTACATTAATACTTATGCTGCTAAAATTCAAGTTCTAGTAAAAACTCCAAGGAGAAAGAAAAATCTGAGTGTTTACAAAACCTACCAGATGCACTCCCTTCCAAATAGGTTTAAACAATTAAGTCTTCACAAAATTTTCCCAAGGACAGCTATCCTTGAATCCCTGGAAGAAATATGGGATACTGTGAGGAAGAGAGGAGCCTCTCTCTTTGGAAGGTAACCAGGTACTTTGCCCAAGAGACAAGGCAGGTGGTTAGAATGAGGCAGCCTCTTCAACTCCCTCCCTCTCAAACAAAATCAGCCTCCATGTCTCGAATGCCCGTATTTTAGTCAGCTGCTGTGGTACCCAAGGCTGCTCAGGGTGCAAGAGAAACTATCAGTGTGCAGACAGAAATGAACCGTATTATTTCCTGTAGTGGGCAAAAATGAGCTCACCAAGGTCATTTTAGCAGAAGTCAAAAGAAGCATAAAACAATTATTTTTAGCATTCTGTTTCATGTTTGCATGCATCAGCTTTGACCTAACAACTTTTTATTAAAAAATGCAGCAGAAATAAAACAAACATTCCAGGTAAGACCTGCTCAACTTGCAACTCCAAACTATATTTCCAGTGAACTTCATCAGAACAAAAAAAAAATTAAATTAAATAGCCTTAACATTAGAAGAGCCTCTCAGTCAGCAGTGCTGACTTCAAATGAAGGTTAGTTTGTGCTCTGCAATCTAAAATTATAATGGACAGGCCACTCTATTCCTAGCTTTTATTCAGCCCTATTTTACTACTTCAAATATATATTACCTAAATTTGTATACTCTTTAACAGTAGTTAATCTTCAATTAAAATACCTAGAGCAGAAACTAAGATAACTGGTTTAAAAGGTAAAAGCTTATTGACAAAAATGTATTCTTCATATTGCCTTTTTTTTTTAAATTCTGCATATTAAAAATGTCATTTTTATGACTTGAAAAAAATCTTCAGGAATAATGAAGGCCAACAAAAGACTGAAGAGCAGTAATTTAAAAAGCTCCATATGTAGCATCCTGATTACTGTATCAGTCCCATTTCCATAACGAAGGGAGAAGTCACCAAACTGCTGCCTGTCCTTTCTGGTGACAAGGAAAGGGCAAAGAGGACGGCGTGTTTCCAAGGCATCATCCTTCAGGCTCTAAGGGAAGAACAAGAAGTCTCCTGCAGTACAAGATGTGGGTGTCAGTGTCCGGCACTTTTCTGGAATACGGTAACCCCAGCTTTGGTGGTCCCTGCACATGTACTTAATTTGGAAGCAGCTGGGTTCAAAAGTTTATCCTCCCTTTTTGACCTGCAAAGGTTTAGTGTGTGGGCGTGCACGAGCGTGTACATCATACCACACAAGCTGAAGATGTGCAGCCACAATATACACGGCGTGTGAGCGTTTATGTGTCCGGGTTTGCACACAGAACACGCTGCATCTTCCTAAATACCAAAACAGCCTCCAGTATACACTGCAGTGATGTGCACTGGATGCAGCGTTCAGCCATCCCAAACCAAACATGGCCAGCCTGCAGTTCAAAAAGCTTCTAGAATTTTTATGCATAATTTCAAAAGGATAAACTACTGAAAAAAAATTTAATTGCAATACTAACTACTTAGATAAATAGATTGAACATGCTCCAGAGAAAGTATACTGACCAGTTCTGCAAGCCTGACTAGATTTACACACTAACATGCCCACCACAGGTACACCTAAGTAATGGATTCAACAGACCAGGAGTTCTCTTCATATTTACAGTGCTTTCCATCACAGACACTGCAGGATAAAAGCGTAAGTGAAGGCGGGGGTTAAGTAAGACGGGCAGGAAGACTAGAAAGCATGAGGAGGCTGGGGATCGCTGAGCACAGTAAGTTTATGAGTTACAGTGACAAAAGTAGAGTCACAGACTGGTAGAATATTCACAACTTGGAAGAATGAATGTATTCTCCAGCCAACATCTGAATATTTTCTTGAATTGCTCTAAAGCACTCTACAATTGCAGGCAGAAATCTCTGATCTTGGCACAAAGGATGTATTTTTCAACCATTTGTCATTTTACAGCTCAGACACAGAAGCGAGTCAGTGCCTATCAGCTGAGCTTCAGTAACTGCGAATATGCTCCTCAGCACATCGTATTCACGACAGAACATCTTCACTGGAATTTAAAGAGAGATCTGAGGTTATGAATTTATAGCACATTTGTGATGGGGTTTGAGCACTCAGACAGTCACTATCGCTGAGATAACAAACAGTAACTCATTAATCCATGGAAATTTGACAGTATAGTTGAGTGCAGCAGTTTTCTCAGCACTTGTGTTATTTTGAAATCTTGAATCAATTGTTTACAGAAGCTCTTCACTTGTGTTCACAGCAGTAAGTGCTCTACATACCAGTGAATCTTTAATACTTCCTAAGTTGCAGCATGTATGAAATAGTGGTTTCTTTTATTTAAACGATAAAAACCAGCACATAATGGATAAATAGCTCATGATGAGTGTAAAACACAAATTTTCAACCAGAACAAGCACTTTGTGTTTGTTGATAAAGTTGTAACTTTCAGTCAGAATTACACAACAATAGCCCTATTACAAACCAGTTCCAAACACCACAAGGGGAAAACACTCTGTATGCAACACAAATCAAATAAAGTATGTAGGCATAATGGCATAGAAAATAAAAGTTATTTAACAGAAGAGCCCATACATCAGCAACAAACTGGGAATTAAAACACAAGATGGAGCCCCAGGGGGAACACTTAACACAAAGACACTACAGACGGCAAGTCTATCAAGACCAGACTACTTGACCAATGCCAAAAAACGCAAGTCTCTCTTCAAAAGTTCCAGGGACAAAGTGAAAAGTTAATGTTCAGAGCTATTGTGCATTTCAAACTTACTTGTGACCTAAAAAAAAAAAAAAATCTATCCAGCAAAACAGGGAAATTTCCAGTTTTCAACAAAGGTGTTTTGTACAGTGCTTTAGTATCAGATGTGATGCCTAATATATGAAAAATAAAGGCAAAAGCTCTCCAAGAAAACAGAAACTGTATTTTCATTGCTATACAGTAATCCTAACACCTAGTCAAAGAAAACACTTCCTATTTTTGGTTCAACACAGTAGTACCCAACTACTTCAAAAAATCCCCAAACAAATTAAATCAATAATAACAATTCCAATGTATTACACTAAAGCAGATAAATTAAAATCACAAAGCAATAAAAGAGAGAAGAGCAGGCTCCCAGTGCCATGCAAGCCCCTGGGCTGACATGTCTATGGAAGGGATACCAGCCCTTGCTGCTGTGTGAGCAGGGACAGCTCATTTACTCTCTCATAAGTAAATTCTGTTTTATAAGTATAAACTGGGAGTAACTCTACACATTTGATGGTTGAAATGAGAGGATGATTGAACCAGTAACTGTTGCTCACAAGGAAAACAGAGGGACACGTAGTGCACTACAGAAGCCTCCAAATTGTTATACAACTTTCCCTCAAATTTTTGCAGCCCTAATGGGCAGACAATTAGATTGGAAATTAAGAAACCTAGGCCTAGGCAGTTTTGCTTCTTTGGCTTCTATCAGTTCACAACATTATTTCACCTCTGTCTCAGCTTCCCCACTCAGAAAACAGCGTTACTAATGCTACAGTTCTTTATACAATACCTTGGAATACAGAGTCCTTTCTTAACCTGAAGAAAAGCTACACATTCTGTGTAAGTTTACAAAGTGTCATTGTTGATGAAACAGCCTGTTCCTTTTAATTCCATGTTTAAACAACTCCGCTGAGGTCTGAAGATGTTGATTTATTTCTGATTTTACAAATTTTAAAAAAGGCTTTCCGTGGAGATGTAATTCATGAGTTTAACATTTCATCAAATATGCTTTTGTTAAGTGTGGTTGAGCAGGCACATTACTCAAGGTCATAAACTTTAAGTCAAATCACAGGCAACTGAGCAGCTCCTGTGCTTTTTCTATGGTCTCTGCACCTCCACAGAAGGCTAATTATTTTACAACAAAACTTGAGAAGTGTATTTTTTACCCTGAAGCCATATTTGTTCCTTGTTTCACTACCTCTGTTTCCACAGCAGGAACTCTTGCCTGCAGTTCATATTTTCTCATCAGAACCACAGTGCTTGAACCATCCATACACCAGCAAGAACAGTCATGTTGAAGGTAAATTACATCCTTAAGAAGCATTAACTTTTGAGTGATGTGAAATTTAAACCACAACAAAAGAAAACATAGACACAGAGTTCAAAAGTCAAATAAGAATCAGAAGTATCTCTCAGCTTGCCTAGCTGTGGGTCTTTCAATGTTGCTGGCAAAAAAACCCAAACCAACAAACCAAAAACCTACTGTCCTCTCACAACACAATCAAAAGATACCAAGAAGAAAGAGTGAAAAAAACCCAAAACAATTAAGTTGTATTTGCTAAAAACATGATCTATTTGTGTCCTTACAACTATAAGATGTATATATAATTATGGAGAATTAGTAGATCATCCAGAGAACATCTCAATTTAAGATGGGATATTTCCTGAAAGGACACCTTTTGTTACCTTCCCAGACTTTAACAAATCTTATGAATTAGACAACATCCAGTTTTCTCCTGAAGATTAATCCCCAATAGAGAATGAATGCAGTGGATCAAAACACACTATTATGACAAGCAATTAAAAAAAATTAATTGCCAATAGTCAATGCCAACAGGCCTCTGGCTGATCCAACAACTAATCTGAAAGACAACACACTGCAAGAGCTCCAGGAGATGGACTTATACTGGTGCTTAACCAAAATTCCAGAGCCTTCTTCACTGTACTGCCATAAAGTTGTTGGCAACTTATCTAATATCTCTACATCTCTGCTCCACGGCTTTCTAGAGGGAAAAAAAGAATAAACTCCATCTGATGTGAGACAGGCACTAGCTGGGGGCTACCACTACCAAATGTCAGGGAAAGGACTTGAAACAGTTACAATCCTTTATACTCGTATTTACATAATGCTTATAGCAATAAAATTCACATGTGAATATACAAAAATTCAAACTGTCCAGCTTTGCCCAGAATTTTGCTGGACAAGAACTCTGTATACAATATGCACACTGCCAGAACTCAACAGTCTTCTGCAAAAAAAGTACAAAAAAAGCGCCTTAACCTCTTTGCTTGTACTGAGATAGGCACATTGTGCTGAGCTACTTGAGCTTATAAGCTGTTTGAATTCATTTTTACATTGAATAGTACTTTCTTGACACCTATGGTTTTTTTAATCAGTGTAAAACTTGCAGAAAAACAGTCCTGCAAAAGTAAACAGTTTCATATTCTAAGCAACAAATCAGATGGCTACAATGTCCAGAAAATCATTATTATTACATCAGCTCCATTCTTAGGATAAGCCCCAAGATGTGCTGACATAAAAAACAGAAGTCATGGAAATATAGTAACAAAAGTCTCAGGGCATTGTTTTGTATAAAAATAGATATTCCTATTTTTAGAAGGAAAAAAACCCAAACCAGCAAATGTATTGCTGAACTGCGACTGGTCTGGAAAAGGGAGTTCCCTGACTGTACAAATTGTCAACCTCACCCAAAATAAAGTGAGTTGTTTTTTTACATCTGTTAGGACCAAGTGACCCTCTTAAGGGAGGTAAAGTCTATTTTAATCTCTTCAGTTGTCCTGAAGCTCTTATTTTGTCTTTGTCATTTCTACAGACTAGTCTTTCACAAATACCCCTGAACCCAACCTTTAAGTTGTTTCCTACCTGTGGCACTTTTCTGAGTATGTCTGAGGGACCAACAATCACATATGCTGGAAAAGGGGTTTCTGCACAGAAAAAGACTCACACCCCCAAAAAACTTGGGATGAGACAAAAAAATGCCATGATACAATACCGTGTGCCAGAGGTTTGCTGTTCAGGAAATCAGTCATTGAAAGCAGTGTCATAATACCCAGCAAATGAAAAAAGAAGTCACACACTTTCCTGCTAGGTATTACAACTGGCTCTGGTAAGAAAAGAAGGGAGACCAGCAACTGTACTGGGATACAAAGAGACCAAAATACATCACAGTGCTCTACGAGCTAAAAACACTTTTCAGGAGCTGGAACACGTGGGGCTCATACGTGGCTCTCCCAGCGCAGCCAAAATGCACACGCTGTCTTGAGTCAGCGCCGAGCAAAAGCCTATTCTGAAATCCATGAAACCTTTTTGGACACAACACAGTGAAATCAAATGGCAGGGATGCTCAAACTGCAGCTCCATCTTCCTCCAAGCACTACATACAGCATTCCTTTGTACAGCCTTGGCTGCAAGCCCACTGGTTTCCCCACTTAATGCTGAGACGAGCTGTAAAGCTTTTATATTCATGGAAGCACATTGAGAAAGTGCCTGAAAAGTGCCAGTACATGTCTGAAATGCCACCAGCCTGTACCATCTTAAAATCACATGCAGCCTTAAGAAAAGACTGGTAAGTAAGACTCATAAAACAGGTCTAACAAAACCAATTTAATAAAAGAAATGAATTTATAACTACTGCAATCTTTCTCCTTTCATGATGACCAAATACGGGTACACAGCATCAGCTTTCAGCAAGGCTGGGGGAAGGGGAAAGACTCGTTTAACAGTTGGTCACATTTAGTCAGACAAAGCTGGAAGGAGGCAAAAGGGTAATAATTCAGTGATGAAGAAACTCCAAAGACCTAGGAAAGCATGGCAGCCTCCAGAGATGGGGCTTGCCAAAAGGCTATTTTGGGGACAGATAGGGCTACAAAGCTGCTATTAAGCTTCAATCCTTAAAATAAGCCCATAAACTCAGAAAATATTTATCTGTAAGGGTGGCAGCCCAATAAAAGTTTTATGAATGTTTTAAAACTGCCCCGTCAAGGGCCTAACCGCTCAGTCACCTCCCTCCCTCCTAAAAAACAACACAAGCAAGAAAGTAGGCCCATGTGTCAGGTTCCCAAGCAGGAATGACAGGACAGCCTGAAAAATGGTTCTGCACCTCCTGCACCCCCTCCTGAAGCCAGCAAAGCACACACCTCCCTGCTGGGAACGGGGCCCTGCCACAGCCTTCCCTCTGCTACCGCCGGCATGGGCATCTCTGCACCATCATCCATCCCTACACACCTTCCCCGAGGTCTTCTTCTCCTTCCTGTTACTCTGCATGCTGAGGAAGGGGGGAAAAGAAATCAGTATATGTAAATAAGGAACACCACGGACTGTGAGAAAATACAAACCCAATCTGGTTTTAAAAGTTTAATTTCTAAAAGCTTCTTGGATCCAGACATGGTAAAAACATATAGTTTGTGCTGCCCAAATGAACCAGTCGCTGTTAGTTTGGCACCGGCTTAGAGATGGACAGTGGGCTAAGTGTACAGGATCAAGAAAAGTCCACTCTGGACTTCCACATGTCCCATTTTTGTTAACACCTAAAGGCTTAAGAGAAAAATCAAGCAGAAGTAATGCAGACAAAAAGAGTGAATTTAAGTAAAAGAACATAAAATTCACTTACAAAACTGTGTGAAGCCTGGAAACACCAGACAGAAGAGTGATGCTGCTTCTCCCTCCTGCCATATATTTTTTCCTCTCCTATTCCCCACCATCACCAAATCTGAAACTCCACACAAAGCTTAGCCAGAGGAAGCTTGGCACATTTCTCAAAATCCAGGAGAAGAATAATCACTGGCAACAAAATCAAAATGGGATGAAAGATAAGAACGAGCAATGAAAAACTGTTTGCAGCCAACCAGACTCTCACTGCTCACATGCAGAGTTTGCCATGACACTAATTAGGTCCAATTCAAAACAGCTTTCAAAAAAAATGAACTACAGTTTCTTCACACTTAGTCCACTCTACCTACCTAGGCAGCACCACCTTACACAGTTTCTTCAATTTCTTTTTCAAGTAAAATGCTTATAGACTTAAAACCAAAACAAAATGCCCAAAGAAGATAATCCAAACCTCTGTGGCAGAACAGAGGGTCTGATGTGCACTCATGCAATGGAGCACACACAGCTCCCAAGCTGGTGGTGCAGATGTGAGGCTCTGGCCAGCCCAGGGATGGTTGGCAATGCAGATGTTTCCTGTCACCAGTGTCATGTTTGCACTGTTACAGATTTATTTTTTTTAATGTATTGTGTTACTCCATCTATCTTAGTGAATTGTCCACCTTGTAAAATTCTAATTATATTATTTTTGTCTTGTTATCTGCATTATCTAAAATTATTTATACTGTTATAACCTTGGTTTCAAACACTGGCTATAAACATTGTTACAACAGTTATTAGATCAGGGTTCCTATACATACACACACCAAGATGAATAATTTACTTTACAACTGCTCTGAAATGCTGGAACATGATTTTGTTTCCCCAACATGCTTCTCTAGCAAAAACAAAGAAGAAAAAAAAAGAGACTAGAGGGACAAGATCCAATCTGTCTTCCCTTGGGATCTCAAAGTAGCAGCTTTCCTGAAGATGGCACAACACTGTCCTGTATTTGAAGCTTTGTCGGCCACTTCTTTCTGGGGGCGTGGAGCAGTTGCTCAGCCAGAGTTTGGCAGGAGTAAGTGCTCTGTTAGATTAAATTTCAGCATGATGTTCTTGATAGGAATCGGAGCACCATGCTGAAAGTGCAACGGGAGGGTAAAACGCCAGCCATCAAGATAGATGGTTTGTTTTTATTTTTATAGAGATTTTCTAAACCTCAACTTTCACCTCTTATCCCCCTCCCCCTTGTGTTCTCAGTCACCTCCAATACTCCATCTGTCCGCTTCATTTAATAGAAACCTATATTTCCTAGCTAATGGATGCATTTGGCTAAGAAGATAATCTCTTTGTGTTCGCTTCAGTTGTCACATTCCTGTTATCATATTAATACTGATTAAATACGAAACCCAACATTGAAGTCAGACCCCACACATTATTTAAAAGCGACAAGATGTTCATATTTTGGCACTTTGAAACCTCAGCCAGCATGGAAGTGACCTCCCCCTCCCACTCTGAACACCCTTCAGCTGGGATGCCACCCATATGGATTTGTACAGGATACTTTAAGAGCACCGTCCTGCTTGAGAACACCAGACAAAGTTCAGGTTTCCTGAGAAGCTCTCGGAGTGCACAAACTGATCTCAAGGAAACGAGGACCTGGCAGGTCAAGCAGCACAATGCTGGGGGTTACGAGACAAGAAGGGTCAGTACAGATCTCTGCTCTCTCAAAAATGTCCGGTGGCCATTAACAGCTCATGTTTGTGCCTCAGTTTCCACATCTGTACAAGAGGGTATTTCACAAGCTTCGCTGTAGGTGTACAGCCAGTTTATTAATGTCTGTTTGGGTCTACACAGCTACAGACTGAAGGTGCTGCAGAAAAATGAAGTATGAATAACCAGACATCAAATCAACAAAAACTAATTCAGCAAATTCTGGGATTTAAGCCAACTTCATAACATGTCACATTTTAAAAGCAGCCAGTCCCACATGTGATAAAGCATGCTTCTAACCCTGAGCAAAGTCATCCTCAAATTCCAGAATAACTCTGCTCATCAGAACTACACTACAATAAGACCCAGATGAATTTGCACCATTCCTTTCTCATTTCTCATGTGACCATCATCGTCCTCTGTGGAAGAAGAACACTGGGATACAATAGCTATGAAAATGAGCCTAATGAGATGCATGCTTTAACTCTCTGTACTGTTCAACACGCAACCATCACTAATTTTTTTAATAAAAAATTATTAACATAGCTACTTATTTATTTGGGGTTTATCCCATCCAATTTAACAGACTACCGCTGCCATGTCAATAGAAGCAGAAATTAGTAAGACTTAACCTCAAAGTTCTGGTGAAATTAGTCACGTATGTCACTGATTTCTCAGAACTGCAATTCAGTAAGAGCCTGAGTCGCATGTTGTAGTCATCTTTGTGTGCAAGTATCACGTCTGAGAATGAAAGCACAGTAGTTACAGACGCTACACGTGCAAATTATTTATGAATTCCTGAAGACAGACCCAGTGTTCCAACCACTCTGATTACATCCACCTTTCCTCGAGACCAGGTCCGAGCTGCACACTCCACTCAGCCAGTACCTTTCCTAAAAGGCGATGTGACACCTCCTGAGCAACTCTGGAGCAGATGAGGTTATAGCATGGTCAGGAAGGCTCCCCAGGGATGTCAAGAAGGCTAAGCTAACCTTCTGAGATCCGTATAAACAAACAACCGAACATGGAGAGCCTTGAACCGAGGGACTGCTGTTTACCTAACCCCTGAACTGCAAAAGACATCAATCCCTGCCTTATTAAAGAAATGCATACGCTAGCCAGGCATGCCTGCTTGATCAGCTCTCTCCCATTCACAGCTTCTCCGGGGTCGGAGGAAGTTCCAACAGGCCCTGTTCCATAAATAAAATCCTTCTGGCTGGCGATAACTAAATTGTATTAAGACTGGCTCAGACAGCTTCAATTAGAAATAATCGGCAGGGGTGGACCGAAATACTCTCCATCAATTTGCTTACAGATGGTCTTTTCCTCTTTTTCCTCCCCAAGCCAATTCTAACTACCTGGTTCAATGAAAGTAGCGGGGAATCCATAACATGCTTCTACTTATTCTATGTGTAATCCATATGTATGTGTGTCCTGAAATCAAAACCTAATATCTAAGAGTAAAAGCTTTAAATACAGAGGGAATCAACAGGTCTTTAACAGAAGATTCCGAGCCATCAGCAAGCAAAACCAGGAAACTTCAGAGTCTGAATAACACAGACCCTTCCCCACCATGTTTACAAGATTTGTCTCATTTCTCAGCCACACAGAAAGCAATCATTTGTGTATACTACAAATCCATCCTTTCTTTACGAAGATTAGAGAAAATAAGGTTATTCAACCAAACACATTTGCAAAACTCTACAGCATAGTCTTCTTACAAGTATCAGTACTTATTAAGGCTCAAAATCTTACAGAAAAAAAGACATTTAAAATCTGTTGCTAATCTACCTATACTTTTTCCAAATGCCAAATAAAACTCATTTTTTTCCTGTGCTTATAAGAAATAAGTTCTAAAAGAGACTCACTCCTGCTTTTGCTCCAGCATACATTTACTGTGAAATCTAATCACATATTTAAGATTAAACATTAGTGAATTGCATAATGAACAACTGAACAGATATAGGCAAGTTGTTGTATTTTCACAGATGTGAGAAATTAATTTGATTTTTCACAGGAATAAATTGGCAAATATTAAATTATATACATATTTGAGTATTTTCTCAAAAAAACTTTCTATTTGGCCTTGGTCAATGGAAAAACGTTCTTAAAAATGGATCCAACTTCTCTTAAAAGGAAGAGTAGCTCAACAGAGAGCCTGGGTCAATAAACCCAAGCTTAAATTTCACTTCAAGTAAAAAATAAAAACACTGATAATTTACTGAGTAAGTCAGTCTTGCTCTGAATTTGCACCATTTGAAGACAGAAAATAAAACCCACAACTAAATCCAATTACATTATGTCCTGGAACTACTCACTTCAGAGCATAATAAGGAAAAGATGAAGAAAAACTAGGGGAAAAAGTCCGGGTTTGGGGAAGCAGGCATCAATTTCCACATGAACTCCAAAGGGACTATAATCTTCGTACATCTTCTAAGGAGGTACTTGTGAGAACAGTCGATTGTAATGAGCCATGAAAAGAAAATCCCCAGTTCATGATATACAGCCTCCCCTCCTGTCAGCAGGAACTTGCATTCTTTAGCACATTTTCAGGCCTCAAAAAACATCTTCTTTCTCTTAAGCCTGGCACATGCTGCCTGGCACAGCCCATGTTACCATTGTGGGAGCTTGAAAAGATAATTCATTGCAATCATAAAGAAAACAAATGCATGTTCTTCTGGCTGCATTCATGCTGTAATACCAGTCCTGATGAGCTGATACTTCAGCAGGCAAACAGACCCTTGCCTAACACATCCATGCATCAACTGGCCATATTAGGGAGAGAGAATGTTGTTGTTCTTCCACAGACAGAAAACTGAGAAGGTAAACAAATGCACTGAGGAGTAAACACATATCTGGCAGCAAACTCGCACTGAATTAAAAATCCTCAGGTGCACAGCAAAAGCCTGCACCACACAAACAGTGTTCTTCATTTACATAGAATGACACGGTTTAGGACAGAACAACAAACTAATCAAAGGGATGGCATAGGTCATATATATACATTTATATATTTACCTTATTAAAAAACCCCTAAAAAGCAGCAGAGGCTGCTCAGGGGTGTGTGGGAAAGGACAGGGGAAGGGGCCGCAGAAGCAAGAAAAGGCAAATGGCCATACAGAGAGGGAATTGAGTGGGGAAGGGAGAGCAGAAATGGATTGAAGTAAAACATCAAAAAAACCAAACTGGGTAACTCATCAGTTGTAACATGAAAGAACAGGTTCTCCGAATCACCAAATTGTCTTGATTTGCTAATCTGGAATAGTTGAGGGGGATCAGGGGAAAGGGGTGGGGGGAAATCAGGACTCAGAGGTTAAAAAAAAATATTGTCATAAAACCCATAGCACAAAAGCATGCAATCTGGAATTCTTGGGACTGAAGTTACAACCTCAGATATTATACTAAATACTTTTCTAAGCAGGATGATGGTCTTCTCTACTTTACCTATAACTTTTATTCCATGTATTAAGTACTTTTAAAAGGGTTTTTTGCAGATTTTTTTCTTTAAATGCAACAATACTGTAGCTACAGGCAGGAAATGCTTTTGTTGCTTATGTATAACATTATACAAAATCGTGTTACAGCAGAGCCCCCCCAATCAAAACAGGTCTATTGAAGCTCCAGTTATTTCCTATTCTTTATTAAACACTCAAATCCCTTTGTGAAAACACAAACCAAGGACTGCTTTACACAGACTTCCTTGAAATCAATGTACACTATTAAGAACAACTATTTTTTTTGTCCCCAAACTCAAAACATGGATCAGGCTCTCAAGGTTAACATCCTTGTCACACAACAGTTCTCATCCACTGCGCACTGGCCACTGTTGAGAGTCAATACTTCAAATACTCTACAATTTGCAAACCACAAAGCTCTATGCCTCCAGGAAGCCCCTGTGGTGTATGTTTTTACTCAGACTTCAAAAAGCTATCAGAACAAACACTGGTGGAAAGGGAAGGTGAAAGGCCCAGGGGATGGATGATCAAAATCAAGTCAACGAGCACAAACAGTTTACAGAAAGGGAGAGAAATTTCATGGCGAGGGGGCAACCTGAATGCATGAGTGACCCTTGTGGGGACTTTTAATAAGATCAAAAATATGTAAAGGCTTGGAACGTAAGTATTTTCCACACAGATACTGCAAAGCCATGAGTGAGAACTATAACATCCAGAAACTAGCATCCCGTTTCACACACAAGAAAGCAGAAATAAAGATGAAGGAAATAATTCCTTATTTGGTATAGTACAAATAAACTACAGACCTGGCAACACAAAATTTAGATTCATGGCTTCCACTTCCTTTCTCTGTGTAAACAAGAGGGCTCCTGGAGAAAGCTGCCCACTACAAATAGGACAGAGTGAGTTCCTCTTGACCAGTTCATCCTGAAACCCTTACTCCACCTGTCTACGGAGTATTTCAGTCATCTCTCACCAAAAAAAGTAACCCTTCAAAATAAAATTCCACCTTAAACATCAAAAGAAGCAATTAAAAATTGTGTCAATCCCCTGCACATTTTTTTTTGGAAGCTAAAGATCACTTTAAAAAGTACCATATTTGGGCGGTTTGGTCATGTACCTGAATCCACAGGGATCCTCTGAATCCCTTACTTTTAGCTGTACTGACATCAGCTAAGGCCTCAGCAAGAAAAAAGGCCCTTCCTTCCCAGAAGGACAATGCTTAACTGAGCAGCAGTAAAACAACAGAAATTTTTATGACATCTATTTTTTTTACTCTTCAGAAAAAACTCTATTTTGTTCCTTCTGTACTTTTTTCCAAGGTACTCACTGAAGCATCCCAAACCTTCAAAGGCAAGTATATGACAAAGAAATTAAAATCTATATCTATATATTCCCTTTGTTCTAGGAGATACAAGGTATTACCAGATTATTATTTTTTGATGCTCTAAGGCTGCTCAGTCAAACTGTAGAGACATACAATAAAACCCACTGTTAGTTATATTCTTTTTCAAGAAAAAAAATGTTTTCACACTTGAAATTACAGCAAACATGTACTTAATTTGCAAAATGAAACACCTAAAAAGGACAACAACAAAAAACAGAAGGCAGCAAATGCATGCTGCTCTTGCATGCAGGATGTGTGGTACACTCAACTTCTGTGCTATTTCGTGAAAGTAAGAGCAATCATGTTGTTCCATGCCCCGTTCTAATCCAAATTGTTTGCAACTTCAGCAGCATAAACCCTGTGAAGTCAAAATTAAATGAAGAATTTGGTCTGTAAGGAACAGGATATTTGGGTTGTAATGACTGTGCAAGGCATCTCCACTTAAAGTGAGAAATATCCAAAATAAAAATGCAGCAGAAATTTTAAAACCTGAATATGGTTCAGTTCTGCAGTTGTGTGTTTATGGAACCATCACATATGCAAAACAGGGTAGGATTCCTTTTATAGTGGAAATAAACTCATTCAATTCCTCATTTTGAATATTTAATTTTGCCTCCCACCCACGTGTTGGATTTTTTTTCCCCATTTTTTCTTCAAAAAGGCAACCTTCAGCAAAGGAACCCATTGAACAAAGGATTTCCGAAGCACATGAGGCAAGACTCACGACAGCCTGACAGGGGCAGTTTAAATAACAGCAACATGGAGCCAAAAGGTATTAGATTTGGAAATGGTGCCCAAGTGAGTTAATGGTGATGTGATGGCAAATACAAGCACAGAACAAACACAGGCAAATAGAGCAGCCTGTCTGGCCACATCCACTGCAGACATGTCCTGCCAGAGAGCTGCACTGGGCAATAGGCTCCAAGAGCTTACAGTTGCTGTTATAATTATTCAAAATTCAGCAAAGTAACAGCCCTAAATATGCAAGATGCTTATTTTCTCCCAGGGAATGCAACTTTCCACAATAACTACATTCCCCCAAAATAACAAAGCCTGGATTAACTGGAAAGACTTATGACCACAAGAGACTCTACACAGAAGTAAGGTTATTATACACAACAGCATTTCCAGCTCTCAGTTTTACCACAAATCTCAAGATAAGTGCACCTCTTTTGAAATCACAGATCCTAAAAACATGCAACTGAGTGCAAATCTCTGTTTATTTAATTTATGTATCTAGCTCTTGTGGCTTAGGAGAATCTTATATATGACCTGAGTTTATCTAAGAAAAGAAACAATCTTTACAGGTTTAATTTTTTTTTTTTTTTTAAATAAAAGGGAAATCATTCTTTGGGGGCTTACCATCGTGAGTACTTTGGACAGCTGACTACCCACATCACTGCCAACTGAAACAACTGTTCAGTTTCAAAAATACTTGTAAAAACCCACAGTCGTCTCCCAAGCTCTCCCCACACTATCAGATCCTGATTTTATCCTCAAATTAAGATAAACAAATGCTATTATAGCATCTTTCTGTTTTGCAACAGGGATTTGAAATTTAACTTCAGAATAACTAGTAGGGCAATTGCTGTTCTTGGAGGCAAAAAAGGAAACTTAATTAGAATGCACTGGGAGCAGACTATTTTGGCAGCTCAATTCCCAACAGTCTCCATCCGCAGAGGGCAATCTCAGGCACAGAGCTAGACTGGATTTTCCCTTCAGCCCTTCCTTTCAAGAGCTCACAATATTGCAGCACTAGAACATCCACAGGTCAGAAAAATCACCTCTACCTTGCACATCCCTACAGAAAGCTAAAAATGCTGGTAGAAATATTTGAAGGCAAAATAAGCTATTACTGGCATCCAACTTTGATGGGCAGGGGATGCAGCAGCAGATGAATAAAAACAGAAGCAAGCAGGAGAGAGGTGAGAGCATCAGCAAAAACTCAGTCAAAGTTAAAGGAGGCTCAATGAAGATTGGAAGCAAATATTAAGAAAAGAAAATGTATGCAAAGTGATTGCCAAATGGGGTTTCTTTTGCTTGTGGGTTGTGGTTTTCTTCCCTTTCCCAAGTGGCAGAATCTGTAGAAGTTAAGATACCCTATGGTCAAACAAATCCCATCTGCTGGAATTCTTTTATTTTCTTAATAGGTTTTTTTTCTCCATAAACAGCACAAATAATTAATTTCATATTTACAGCAGGACCCCAGTGAAATGCAAAAAATAAAGGAGTTGATTACTCACTGAAGAGAAAAAAATCCCTCAGTACAGGACAACAGGTCAATTACAAAGCATCACCCAAAGCCAGCAAAGTTTTCCTTGTGTGTGTCAGCGTGGGGAATGCAATCAATTATAGCTGGTATCATAATGCATCTCACAGTGGAGAGCTAATTAAGATATCCTTTTTTATATCTGAAGTTTTAAATGCTTAACTTCACCACCTTGTCTCTTAAAGGTAATTTTCTTTATAGATTGAGGCAGCACCTACATCCTTACTGCTTTCCACATACAAACAGTAAGCTCAGAAAAACATGCTCTACAGAGTAGTACAGAAAGAAACTAATCACGAACCCAACAGGCAGCAAAGCCCAGAGTGAAAGCTCAGTTTGCTTTGGGGCTGAGCTCACACCTGTGCAAGTGTGAGATGCTTGGCTACTCAGGGGAGCAAAAAGGGTTCAGTACACACTGCTCTTTACTGCCATGGAAGGATTGGTCAGAAAGCAAGAGTACTTTTTCCTGAAGGCCACCAACAGCCCTGCCCTTGAGGGGAGTGTGATGGTCACTGGTGTGATGTGGTGAGCAGGGAAGAAACACTGCAGTTACATCACGTGGTGCAGAAGCACCAAAGTTCCTTCTGTTGCACTAATGACACTTCCATTAAGCTCCTCTTGCACAAGAAGAGAAAGGGTGTGTAGCAGTAAAATAAAAGGCTCCCCCTCATTCTTTTCAGTGACCCAGAGGATCACTGTGTAGCCTATACTGTACCCAACACAAGGGCTTACACAGGAGCTGGACTCTTTTCTTGCAGACACACTCAAATGCTGCTACATCATCTGATGCCTGATAATTCTGTAATCCATGTGTGCTTGATCCCAGCAACACAACCAGCTGGGCAGACACTCCAATGGAAACTTTAAATCCAAAGAAGAGTCATAACCTCCCTTGGGCACAGCATCTACTCTTAGTGTGCAATGACCTGTGAAACCAATCTTACTATCAACACATTCCCCCTTCAGAGCTCTTGAGTTCAGAGATTCCATCCTGCAGTTCTGTCATTGCAGACAAGACCAGGATCTCCCAATCCTAACATGAATGAGGCAGACAGGCAGTTAGTAAGTCAATATTTCCTTGATTTCTGTTTTCATTCAGAAGGAATGTGCACAAATCTTGACTTTGATTCCACAAGAACACTCTAAGGTCAATAAATCTGGTTATTCAGCTTCAAAGGTCAATATGGGCTCACATGATGTCACTACTCAAAAGGTAGGCTCGATTCCTGCATGCCAACCTTTTTGTGTAAATGCAGTACAAATTCCTAGTTCCTATGTGGTCACCAGGACTTCCACATCACTACAGTTTAATCTGCTCAAGAGGGGATCATACAAGGAAGTGATGCCTCCCTGGCAACAATCCTCTCCCAGCCTCTGTCCATACTACACCAGCCAACTTTCACAAAACAGAGAGAAGGAGATTTATGCCTGAAGTACCCCTTCAGGATTTTAGGTTTTGTTTGGTTTAGCGGGTAGGGGAAAAGAGACTGTGAAAGAACAAGCAGAGCTAATCTCCAGCTTTTAAATAAAACACAGCTACACAGATTTCTTTGCCCTTGGGCTTTTGTTTTTCCTCTTGACTGAAATCCTGCTCAGCCTCACCTGATACTGACAGGGATGGCAACCCACCAGACCCTTGCAGCCAACAATTTTTTATTTCCCTTTATTAAAACAGGAGCCAGGCTGGAAAAACAAGGACATTAAATGTGCCTAAATTCCATTTGGCCTAAGAGAAGATTATCCTATTCTAATGCAACACAAGCAAAGAATTCCACATGTCAAGATCTCCCACAAAAAAGGTATGCTGCTTAGTGACAGGATGTTTAATTATTCTCAGTGCAATGAAAAGGTTTAGACTGCCCCATTCCTGCTGATGTCAGTAAGGACTGCCCTCCAAATCACAGAGTTGGGAATATGGCATTTATCTACAGTCAACCATTTAAAGCTTGTCTCCTACAGTTGTTAAGAAAAACCCAAAACCTTGAAAGTAATATTCCACAAATGCCAGCTATGTTGGGGTGTTGAGACCTACCTGAACAAAGCAACATATGCCTTGAATAGTAATTTTAAAAAATCAAACATCAAAAAAGAATACAATGAAGATAGCTCTTAAGGAGGAGATTACAGAAGGCAATGTGATACACAAATTATTTTCCTGTTGCATTTTTCAATCTTCACATAACTTTAATTTCCCTCATGCTATTTAACCTCTAGTCAACTTCCTTGCTTAAGTGGAATGCTAAAAAATACTGGAAAAAAATTTGAATTCTACTTTTAACCTCTCAGTTTTTAACTGGAATTGAAATTATGCAGAGTAGTGCTGTTCATGTACAGCTCTTATGTCATAGCTCTCCCACTATGTCATTAAGTACTTTGCAAACCAGTGCGGGATCTCATCCAATGAAAAAAGTGGCAAAATATAAAAACACCAAAGATGCACCAAATCCACAATATGCTAAAGGGGAAACATATTCTGCATTTCTACCCTTGATTCCACACATAAGAATACAAGGAATTCTCAAGAATCAGACACTTTGCTTAATTCTGACCCCTTTATGTCATGTTATACCAACACCGCAGGATCCCAGAGGTGCTGTGCCCTGGGTTAAGGAGCACACCTGTGCTGTTACTTCAGAACAGACTTTTATGGCACATTCAATCCCTCTTATCATGACAAGCAGTGGAAACAGTGAAATGGACTTGTTCTCTCAAGTGCAAGGCAAAAAGTTACTGGCAACAAAGTTATAAACCAGTTTGTCTTCACTTGTTTTAAGAAACTTAAAACTCCTGTTATCCTGTATGGCTAAAAAGAACAGCAAAGCCACAAAGCTTGTACTCCAATATTCTCATTTGTATCTCTTCCTATGAAAAGTGTCTTTTATTACATTTAAATTTGCTCAATTCAGAAATGTGTTCAGCTCTTAGGAGTGTTAGATATGCACTGCTTCTTTCACATTAAGAAATAAGGTAGCTCTTAACTAAGTCATGTATAGCAATTTTTAGTTAAAAACAGAATGGCAGTCGAACACATTGCAGTGCCTCAGAAAGGATGAACATTTCGCTAGCAATTAGACAGAAAAGAAAGTGAACCATGCCTGAGATATCACACATGCTCCAATTAAATTTAAAAAGTTGCAACGTTTTACAATAATCAAGCACAAGACAAATGCAATGAGCCAAAACCAAAGAAATGGGCATATCTAAAGTCAATCTTTTGGAAGGTGTCAAGACACACATCAACAGATCATGATTTTGCAAACCAAGCACAGTTTTACAGGGTCAATTCTTGGGTCAGAGACAGTTAAATAAAATCCACAATTAGCACTAGGTTATTCAAATTATTTGCTGAACTTTCTCTAAATTTCATATCAACTGGCACAGCATTCCTTGGTGCAAGGTATGTTGAAATAAGCATTTTCCAAAGACTGTCATTGTTAGCTTTTATCGTCTTTAGAGTAAGACATTTAAACATACAGTTCCTGCCTCCCCAAACTTGTTCTTGAACAATACTTTTCACTCATTTACCCTATACAGTGTTCCATTTACAACTAAAACAGCTGCCACTATCACCCACCTCAGCAAGCAGCGCCCCATCAGTAGCTCGCTCCCTCATCCACACAAAGAATAACTTTAAAAGTAGTGTAGTTTAAATTGCCTTTCAAATCCTGTTTGCTTTTTAAGCAGCTTGTTAAACTAAGCAAAACTCTCTTGTGAGTTTAGAGATTATGTCCCCCTTTTTATGCATTTGATCATGCAACCAGTCTGGAAAGGAAGCGTCATCCTGTCAATTAACAGGCCTTGAAACTCTGCCCTCAGTTAAAGCACAAACAGCTCCACAACTGAGCCCTACAGAACAGCAGATCTGCCAGCAAATACTTTTTTTTTTTTCTTTTTCTTTTAGATGCTGCTGCAAACATTCTGGAAAGTAGGTTATACCTTGTCATTCAAGCAATAAAAGCATGCCTGGACACAAAACCAGAAGTGAGATGAAAAATAAATTGTACTTTCACCCGCCATCCTGCTGCCTGCCCGTTTTACCCTGCACCAGCAAACATCCAGGCAAACAACACATGAGTATTGTCAAATTGGAATACATCATCTTCCTCTGCAAAGATGATCTGGCAGTGCAAGACATCTCTGCTAAATAACATCTCTCAATAGCCAAGTTACACTTTGTTTTATTTCAGGTTATTAAGCTTTGCTTCCACCTCCTTGGACCACCCTAAGGCATTCTTCTCTGTTATGTTCTTCAAATACTTGCAGATAATCATATCTCCCACTCAGACATCATTTAACCAAGTTTCATGCATTTCTTTTCATCTTCTTTCCCTCATAAATCAATTCCTTCAGCCTCTCCAGCATTCCTGCTGCTCTTCCCTGAATTTCTTCCAAACTACTGACATCTCTCAGCAACTGAGGAACTTCCAATTGCATGCTGTACTCTAGATGTGTTTTTTGTACTCTAAAGAAAGATAATTCCATCTTTTCAAGAAATATTAATGCTCTAAGACTGGAATAAATCTAAATCAGAAATTTCATTATTTCGGGTTTTTTTCCAGAATGGATAGTAATTATCCCCATTTCACAGAGCAGAAGAGCAGAGAGAAGTATCTGACTTATCGCTATACACAAGCAGTGCCAGAATAAGAAACAGATCCACATTCTGCCATTCCCAGTCGTGGTCTGCCAAGTTTCAGCCCACAGATGACATAAGACAATGTTCCCAGGCTGATCTACAAGCAAACACAAGCCACTTCCAAGCGAGTATGGAACAACACTTGGGGAGCCCAACACTCGCTCGAGTGAGTTGGGTGCTGTTGGCACCAGTGGCACCATGCAACACCCTAAGATGTGCCATGTAGTAGTCAGGACACAAGTCTCTGACATATCTACTTGACTTTTACTGCTATGGAGAGGTTTGTTTCTAAAACCAGCCATCAGCTATCATCAGGTCAACTAGCTGAACAAGCTAACTCAGTTCCAGAGGTTCAGACTGGTTTCAAATACAAGAGGACCGACTGACTGCCAGGCTGAGGCAGTACCAGGCAGTTTTCAACCTGGACTTTTCCTTCCCTTCCCTCCCACTGTCCAATACATTTCTGAAGGAATCACAGAAAAATTACTTTAGAAAAATTTAAAAAAAGCTCTTCACAAAAAAATTAGTAAGAGACCGTATGAGAGGAGGCAAGGATGAAGAATGGGGTGGGGGGGTAAGGGAGAGAAAAGTCTTGACCAGTTAAATTAAAAAAAACCCCAACCCACAAACAGGATGCAGACACATTAAAAAAGCAACACTGATCTAACAAAGGAATGTGAACTGCAGTTGACTCAAGCAGCATCACAGCAATGGCCCTCCCCCTAAACACAAATCTCTGAAACTCTTAAAGGTACAGGTTTTTAGGCTCTTTCAAATTCTGTGCTTCTTTCCCATTCCTTGATACTCTTAACCTGAGTTAATTTAACTTATTGCCTTTTCTTTCCAGACAACAAGAGCACCCAAGTTTGACCCAGACTAAAGCAAACCAAACTAAGTTGTATTATTCTGCCTACCTTAGAGAGGTATTAAATTCTAGCACTCTGCTACATATTATCCTCATTGAAAGAACAAACCATAAAGGGTCCTCTGTTTCAAGGTCTGCTGTTAAACATCAGATGAGTGTAACCAAGATTAGATAATGAACACCTTGGTGAAAGGTATCATTTCTTCCCACTAACTCAACAGACAGAGCAAAATGCTGTTATCTAAATCAATATACAATTTTCTTCATGTAACTGCTGGTTCACAATTACAGTTCCTGCTTACATCCACAAGGGTGCCAAAGACTCCTTATAAGGCTTCTTTCTGTCCCAGGAAGAACCATTTCCTCCATCCAAAAACATAGAAACAGCAGTGTAAATGCCATCCTCCTGTTCTTTTTGTTCATCAAATTTTTGCCTCCGGGAGAGAAAAGTTACTAAGAACATTACATAATTACATTTTAAAGCAAGACATCATCTTGATTTTCAGCTTTTCAGCTCTAAGATCATCTGTGCATCATTTCATCACCTATCTAAAAGTACCTCAGTGAATCCCTATAAGCTTTTCTATACTAGAAAACTAAAAGCAAACATGTATCAGGTGCAACATTTTTCTTTAAATGTGAAGTGGTTTTGCTAATTAAGCTCTCAGACCTATTTGCAAAGTCTAGCATTTGGTGACAAAACTACAAGTACAGCTAGGATAGAACACATGAGATATTTTATATAGTCAGAAATTCTTATCTTGTAATAGGAAGAAGAAAGGAAACTTGCAGAGGGTTGAAATCAGAGCAGTTGCATCATACTCTAAGTTAAATGGAAAATAGACCATCTTCTGCAAGAATCAGGAAACTTCTCCTTTCTCTGTAGATCAATTGCTATGTTGATTGTTTGCTGTCATAGAACATTATAATTTCTTTTCTCCACTTGAGCAAGATTACTTCTGTTGAATGTCTCCCTAGAGGGGGGAGGATTAACTAGTGACAAATGGGCTGAAGACACAACAGAAATACAAAAGTACTGCCCAGTATCCTTAAAATCTTATCCTGCAATCTGAGTTAAATGCAATACCTATTATTGCCTTTTGAAAAGGCTCAGAACTACTCTCCTGCCTTAAAAGAAGGAGAAAAAAAACCAAACAGTAATGACACTTATAAACTCTAGCACCCATCATTTCCCATGCTCTAACCTAAGGAGGCATAAATCCTTCCTGTAATTCACCAAGGATGAAAAATACAGTCATATATAATATTATAAAACCAGGAGACACAAGCAATAAAAAAACTCTCAAGATGTCCAAAAACCCATTTATCAAGCAGTTTTTGCTTGAAGGCAAGTTAGGTAATAACATGCAGAACAGAGCCAATTTAAGGAACTTGCATCCAATATACTATATTTAATAAGTAACTACAGGTAAAAATGATTGCAGGTTTGCTTTCTTTTATTTGTTCAGAAGGGCTCTGGTGCAAATCATATATACATTAAGAGAGGAGAGATTACCACAAATCTTTGGGGGCACAGCATGATTTCTGTGTTACTGTCACTTAACAAGTCATTTAGAGGCCTGAGTTTGTTGACATAGGGGATGTGGCTTCAGGCAATTCAGTCTTACGCTGTAAGTCACAGCCACCATCATGTAATTAGAAGAGGTACAGTCCCCACCAAATCAATGCTCCAACTGGGTATGAGTTGATTTCAAAACTTCAGGAGATTACTGGTAGCACTTCCCCTTGCAATATGGAAAGATCCTCTACACTTGACACAGATTAGTATTTGTTAACTGCTAAGAACCTACCTGGAATTCGGATTTTAAATTTACCACTTTGTCCAAAACCACCATCTATTATTCCATCTTCTCCTGTAGACAGTTTCACTTTGAGACCCACAAAAATCTGGATGTTTGTTTCCTTTTTGAACAACGAACGACCAATCACACTGTAATCATCCATCACCTGGAAAAAAAAAAAAGGATTCATAAGTCTACTATCTAAAGTGACAAGAAATTATGCATGGTACATGCTAAGTTTGGCAACTTCTACCACTCTGCTTTCAACAAACCATTTACCCTCAAATGAGCAAAACTCTAGATGAGCCATCTAAATTGCTGAGTTTAAGACAATTTGTGTCTGAAACCACAGAAGACTTTATTAATTAACCTATTTCTGCTTCTACCTAAATATAGGAAGAATAAAACCTGCATCAGAACGTGCTGTAAAGATCAGTTAATTAAAATCTTTTTTCTGCTTTGAAACCATTCCATGAAAGTCACTTAAGTACCTATGCTCACAAAAAGTTTATTCCATTATTTATTCTACAGCTAAGTACATTATCACCTACATAAACATTCTTTCTCTTAGCTCCAGACCTGCACTCCAACAGCTACACTTCCAAAGAAATGACAGAGTTTCTAAATAGCGCCTTTTAAATATTTACCTTTACATACATATTGATTTGTTAAACTAAGAGCCTTATGACCACTGTATCCCATTTTAATTTCAAGGTTTGTAACCCAGTGGGAAGAACCATTCCAAGTTGAATTCTTAATTAAGCTATCAGGAACAAGAGGCAGTGAGGTTGGTGGGTAAGGCAAGATAAACAATCCTCCCTCAGGCATTACAAAGTATAAGGTGCAGTCAAGTGAGCCTAATCCTGTAGGTGTGAATATCCTTGTATACCCAACGCCTGGAGTTACTCTACCTTGTAGACGTGGAAAGAACATTTATTTATCAGAATAAATATGGGGATATTACTGAAATCTTTCAGAGATTTTTTTTTTTGTGGTAAAAGTTGCAGCTCCTCATCGTATCTTAGGAGCCACTTTTAGCTACACCTAAGGGTTTTAAAGACCAAAGTGACTTAGAACAGTAAAGAATTACAACTAGTTTTGAACACTCTCCTTTATTCAGTTTAAATGAACTCAAAATACTGATGACTCAAAGTATTGCTGGTTTATTAAGCAACTGTCCTTTCATGAAGCCTCTTCTATAATGCATACACAGACTCAAATCCCTAGGATTGTTATTATTTTGTTACATATATATGCCTCTATTTTAATGCCAATCTCAGTAGGGTATTAAATCTAGCATTAGAAATTTCATTTTTGTTTTCTTTTAAACACAGCTTACTTGCTCAGCTATAAACAGCCTTGAAAGGGCTGTGCAGTATTGGAGAGCACTGGCAGGACCTCTCCCTGTCCCAGACCAGATGCAGGATGAGAAATACCTACAGCCCTTCTTTTGTCACATGGACATGACAGCAGGACAGGCAGCTCTGCTCTGGACTGGGTGCAGCCAAGGCTGTAGGCAGAAACACTCAGATACCTCAACAACATTCACTGCCCGAACATCCACTCCTCATCTTTCCCCAAAAGGACATGTTTCTGGTTTTTTGTTGTGTCTGACCTCTCCCACTGCTTCAAAATAGCTTGTGAACCATTGATGGCAGTATCACTGCTCAACAACATCCTGGCTTAAATGTAAAACTGAATAACATCTTTTCCTAGAGCCCCTGATAATAGGTGGTGGTAGAGGGGAGAGATAAGCTTTCAGGCATACTCGCATTTCTTTGGGTCTGAAACAGAAGACAAGAAGAAAAAGAAGCTGTTAATTCCAACCTGAAGAAGCACTTACATTCTCAAAACCTACATTTTTTCCAGTTGCAGTAGCTGGAGAAATTAAAATGCTACTTCATCCTAGAAATCTTTTATTCCTAAACCAAGAATTTAAAAACTTTTCATCCCTCTTGTCCACTGCTGGCTATGTGTTTCTTTCTCCCATGCTTGAAATACAGATGGTACAATACGCTCCAGGGAGGATCTCCAATGTATCTATTATTTTTGCAGTTATCCCTCAAATGGCACAGGAAGTCAACTTTAAAGGCCACATAAACATCTTTTATTTTTCCAAGAGCACTTCAAAGTTATCTTTAACTTAATTAAAAATGGAATTACAGGGTGAGCAATCATACTAGGCTAGCATGGTTCAGTTTAGAGCCTCCCCAGCAAGGCTGTCAGAAAACTCCAGTGGTTTCTGTGAACAAGTGTTACAGACATTATGTACCTTAGAGTAAACCAGCAATGATAACCTTTAATTGATTATTAGAACAGAAACAAGATCTATCACCATTTAGTTATGCCACACTCACTTAAAACCTTTGAATTAAAAAAAAACTCATCTTCTATAAAGAAAGGGGCTTTTTACGGTCTTGATCTTGTACATTCAGTATAGGAGAGTAACCAACGGCTCCAGCTGCACTGTTCCTTTCACTCTAATGGTCAACTTGTTAAAAAAAAAAAATCCCTCCTTTAACCAATCAGTATGTTCTGTAGGTATCACCGTGATTCCTTGGGCATCTCTACAGGCCATTAGAAACAAAACCACTTCAGTGGTGCTGAGATAATAAGTGATCAGTGACGTGCCTGACTGGCTGTTTGGAATAAAACCTTTATGACCCGAGGTCTCAGTCTCGCACACTAAATACACTACACATCCCATCCTGTGCCATCCATGCCCTCCAGTGAGCCTATCATCAATTTATCCCTGACAAAGACAAAATAACTAGAGAATGCCTGTCCTAACAGGAACTAAGATAACTGGATCAGTCTTTGCACAAAAATAAACTAGTGTAGCAGAGAATTGCCATGAAGGAAAGCTCATTTTCTTAACTTTAAGATTGCATTAGAAAAAATAAAAGAAAAATTAAATTTTTGGTTTAGCTATGCTTTGTAAAAAGGCAGAGAAATGCATGTTGTTCTCTCTAACTGAAACTCAACATTTCCAATTACTTTACCAGCAATTTACCTCCAATCGCGGGATTTTAAGTTAATCCCCTTTGAGTTCTCAGAACATCTACAATGGCAATCACTTTGCCTATTAGCTGAACAGCCTTTTGGGAGAGCTTTCTGCTTTTCTCTCAAACGCTCTTTTTTTCAGTATAAAATATTATGAACTTACAAAGCCAAATGCCACAAAGACAGTAAGGGATATGCAGTCTGCTCTGAAGCAGCAGCAAGGGGCCTAGCAATGAGGGCAGACTAATTTTATTAACTTCAGGGAAACTTCAAAAAGCTTTAGGGCTTTAATGCCAGACAGAGACGACCCCAAAAGTCAGTTTAAGTGCTGCATAAACAAAGGATTAGGGCAAGAAAAAGCTGAAGGCTCCTTGCATTTCTTGTTTATATTGTCATATGACCTAGTAGGAGTGGGAGAGGGCTGCCTCTCTGACTTTAATCCCCCATGGTGTACAGTGGCGTTTCAGTTCACTGACCTACATTACGATAATATTTTTTTAAATTTATGGGCAGAGGTGCAGCATCAAACTCACTTAAGGACTTTAAAAAAAGAAAAGGGGTGGGAAGGGAAAAATACCCAGAAGAGAAATTTTCTGGCTGGTATAGTCTCCCCCTCTCACTTAGGTTAGATCAGCAGCTTAGAAAGGGATTTCAAGTTCAAAGGGAACGTCTCTGTTACTCTTGTTTTATGGCTTAGACCAGAGGACACAATAGCACTGAGTTTATGAAATATCCCTTCCCATTTGGCTTTTGTGTTTGCACAAAAAAAGTAAACAGTGCTTTATAACCATAGGTGAAGTATGTGCATCTCTGGCACATAACCCTTGTGCTAAAACCGAGAAATTCACATAAAAAACCATCCAACTCGCACTCCCCATCTCAGGAGTACTTACCCTGCCTTAGGCTGTTTGCAAAACCACAGTTCATGTTATGTGTTGGAATTCAGTGCCAACCATAGTATTAATTCCAAGGAAAAACAACTCCAGGATTCCCCTTTGAGCATGATAGCAAGTTATACTGTCCAGCCTGTTAAAGGCCTCCTTTTTAGGATAATTTAGGAATTACTGCTATCTGAACACCCTCTCAAACAATCCATCACACACATTTTGAGAGCAAATAACTCTCATCTCTTAATGTATCTGTAGGAAAAAAAAAAAGTGGATCAGAACAGAAATACACAAAAGGAAACAAAGTGGTGCCAGTAGGAGAGGGAAATAAGGAAAAGTTTAAGACAGATCATAAAAGCACTGAATATTAAATAATAGAAAATACACAGAGAGAAGGAATAACCTTTTCTGATTTAATAAAAAGTTACACGAGTTTAAAGAGAAATATTTTTTAAAGGCCTAAGGATTATTCTCAGCAAACTGATAAAAAGTTCATTGAAACTAAACAAGAAAAACAACAGGAGAGGAAAAAGAACAAAAAGAACCTGTGACTAACACTGAAAATACAAAGCATTTTTATTACTTTTTTGTACTTCAGAAAAAGTACACTCGAGACATCTTCATCATGATCAGTGACAGCTCATTTATTTCTAGAAAACAGTGTCAAGCATTTTCCATTTCTGTGTCAGAAATGGGAATATTTTTGAGGCTGCAAATTCCTGTTCTTTTTTAAAACAAAGTTTCATGCGTTGAGAAAATGATGGTACATGAGGCCACAAAAAGGGTGAAGGAGAAAGGAACTGAGAGAATTGCACCAATGCTTGAGTTTCCAGCTTTTTTGACTCTACAAAGACTTCTAGCTCATAGCTGGTTACTGAGAACTAGGTGAATAACTTCCTACAAAGAAAGAATGAGTTGGTCAGCCACAGCCTTTCCTCAAGAGCTTATTTACAGCAGCATAAAGACTTTTCTTTCTGCAACTCCCTCCAGCACTGTAAGCCTTCAGCTTCACGTCTCATTACTGCTGTTTTAAGAGAAGCCATCCCATCAACATCCCCACATACCCATTAACTTGGTTTTCAGATGTTCGTCCCATCTCTCAGCAGCCTACATTTCTTGTATCCAAGAAACATTTTCCTTTCTCTGCCTTTCTGAGTAAAGGAACAACTGTGTTTGGGAATATTTAACAAGCAGCCATGAAATCCCCTTCTCTTTGCTGAGCATTGTGCCACCACCAGAACCTGGTAAAACCTTGCATGGCAGCAAAAAAAAGGAGTCATGAGTACTGAGTCAGGACAATGAGTGAGAGGTGCACAACCAGACTGCTTGAGGTTCTAAAAGCTCTATACCTCCCCAACAGCATTCTCCAGGCACATACAGGGTACCAACAGGGCACTATTCATTCATTATGCACCTTTATAGTGCAAGTTTCCTTCACCTCTATTTAAAGCTTAGAAGGGTTGAGTCCTAAAACAAACACAGGCACTGAATTCCTGACATGGTCTGAATGAACACATTTGTCTTACCAAGTAAGAAGAAACTGGTTCATGTCATGATTTCATTTTTTATTAATCTGTGCTGCATTCCTGTTATGTGGGAAAAGCAACATCAACAGATATGGAAAAGAGGAGGCTCAAAAGCGTTACTACATCCTACACCATCCATCTCCAGACCAGCCAGCCCTGGCTTGCTACACTGATTAAAAACCCTGGGATGCTTACTACCCAAGAAAAAAAACAAGAAACAGGCTGTTCTGTAGACAAGATGGTATGTACAGGTCTTGACCTGGCTTTGTAAGCATGACACAGAGAGGACTGCCAAGCTGAAGAGGGCTCCTCTTCCTGGAGAAGGTTCTGAGCAGCCAGGAGGATTCTGGTGGTACCTCCACGACTTAAAAACACGCAGGTAATTTCTTAACTATTTTAAAGTATTTTAACCGTGGTGATCTCAGGTTCTTAGATCCTAAACATCAAAAGGAGACATCAGTGGGACACAGCAAGTTTCATTTGGAACACTGCATAGACCTGGCACATAGCAGGAGGTCAGGAATAGTGACAGCAAGTTCAATTTCTTTCTAAAGGAAACTGCCCACAAATAGATTGAGGAGGGCAGGGGAAACAAAGAGCAGAGGCTTACAAAATCCACACTGGAAATTAAGCAGGCAAAAAGGACAGGACAGGCCCAGAAAGAGCTGCCTGAAGCAACTGATGCTGAGGAAGAGGAGATAGCTGACTCTTGACAGACTTGCATTTCTCTCCCAAGACACAGCATAGACATACAAATATCCTGAGTCTGTCCCCTCCCCTAAGGATCTCTAACTCCAGTGTTGGATCTGCTGCCCAAAGCCACCGCCTCTATTGGGTAACAGCTTCCTTCTGCCATTTGGCTAACAAGGTTTGTGCTGTCAAGCAACACAAGCCTCTGCCATACAGTTGGATATTTGCAATTCCAGCCCCAGTGAAGGTGTACAGTAAAGGCATGCCTATGCTTCAGCAATATGGAGGTTTAGTTTTACTTTATCTTTTTACTTTAAAAATACCTAGGAAATTAAATAACTTAGGTTTTATATAAATGTAAGTTGGAGAATTGGGCACTTAAGAAGTTAAGAAATGCCAGATGTCCATACAACCTTATCCCTGTTCCTCTTTGATATGCCCCATGATATAGTCTTTACATGACCACATCCAAAAAAATTTCAGAGGAACCTTGCCTTATTAAGTGCACAGGGTAGAGGCACAGGGGAACAGAATTAATGTTGCATAGGCAACTGTAAATCTGGTATTTCCTAACTTTCAAGTTCTTGATTTTGCAACCTAAGTAACATTCTTAATTTATTTTTGTATCCAATAAATAAAATGGTGTATTGGTTGCCTTGCTGACAAACTGATTCCCCCACAGGTGACTCTTACACAACCTCAGAAAAATCAAGACCAGCTGTCCACACACTTGCGAGACTCAAAAGCATGTCTGTATTTTAAATTTAATAATATAAATAACAACCATAGGTGTTACTCAAACCTTGCAAAATTCTACTACCCAGTCACATGGAGCAAGCCATTCATTTTGCTGGTGAGTGAACAAAACATTTTTTTTCCTATAGGTAAGAAAGCAGATTCTGCAACTTACCTGGTACCCTTTTATGACAAATTTATTGTACTGTGTTAATCCATATGCTGAGTTAGGAAATGTCAGGAAACATCACCATCCTTTTCTCAGCAGTGTTTAGCAGAAATAGTATTTCTGTTTAATGGGCAGTAAGCCCTCCCTTCCCCCACTAAGCTTCTCAAACTCTTTTACTCAAAAACTAAACAAGAGCCAATAAATAAATGCATCTTTTATATTCCTATTTAACAGTGCATTTTAACTAGTGAATGTGGTGTGCACTTTTATTCACCTGATTGCCTTCATCTCTGTATTATTACTGTATTTAGCATACCATCAGCAGCCAAGCAGAACAAAACAAACTCATGTTCAGACTTCAAAGCAGGAAAAATATTAATTGTGGCGTCTGCATGTTTACAGTAGATGATGGAGTGACATCCACCACTTCTCCCAGCTAGAGTCACAGAGGGTTCTGCAGACGGCCCAGGTCACTGCTTGTGCCTGCAGGCAGCACTCAGTCAGATTTCACAGTTTGGCCTTGTTACTCACTTTGTGCCCCTGTCAGTCTGCACAGCCCCCCTCAGTCACCCAGAAAGCATCATTACCCAGCTGATGCAGGATTTTACTTGCTATGCCCTTGGCACTGCACTGTCACTATAAGTAAACAGCAGATGAAACATTAGCTCCAGTAAGACAATGAAACATCCTTTACCTAGAAATATGTTAGATGGAAGAATCTAACTATCCAAGATGGTAAAATTTAATTCATTCATAGCAGCACCATGCAACCACGCAACAGAAAATTCAAGGAACAGTATATTCTGTCACACACATTTTAAAAACAATCTATAGGCACAACTCTGAAACAAATTCTAGTATTATGGGTATCTGGAAAGGATTCAGTGAAAAAAGTACCAGTGTTGCTTATACATGATCCACCAGCCAGGAATGTTTCCAGATAGGAATACTCTGGTACTCCCACATTAACCTACTGCCTCCCCAAGCAAAGGTAACGTCTACAGAACTGGTCACATCCCTTAAATGAATCACATCAGATGTTCCTATTCATTCATAGGCAAGTCCATTTTTTCCTCCTTTGCACCCTCCTTCAACAGTCTGGTTAAGTGTGTGGCTGAGCTACTACAAACTTGGCATGTGCTCAGTAACTAAATGTTGTTGTCTCCATTCATAAAAAGCCATAAGGAGTTAAAAGACAAAATATGGCTCATAGTTTTTAAAAACCCACCATTTTCAAAACTGCTGCTTTTGAAAATGTCTCCAAGGAACAGTCTGGGTCATTGCTGGTCATCAACAAATTTAATACCATTTTGTCACAGTTCCTGCAGATGCTTACTGGTACTCATCTCCACAATATTCCATCCTTCTTCTGAAAGGCCAGAAAGATCTGTGAAGTGATGGTGACAAAGACCTTCCCTTTGACCACTCAGGTAATGCACTTGCTCTGACAAAGCTCTTCCTATCCTGCTTTAAGAAGAGGAAAAAACCCAATGCTTTTAAAAGATGCTGAAAGATAAGCTTTCTGTCTTCCATTCAGGCTTCAAAAGAGATGCACTGATAAAGATCTTGATAACTTACCCTGCTTTCACATCTTGCTCTTGCAACAATTGTTTCTCCTTGGGGACACTTAGATCACACCAATATTCAAACAATTAGTAACATGTTGTTATTAAGCAATAAGCATCCTTAGAAACTAAGCATGCTGGCTACATGATGGCTTCAGTCCCCCGGAGAATGAGTACAACAAGAAAACTCACTATTCAGCAACCCCCAAAACCTGTGAACAGAGTGGCTATGAACAAAACCAGGACATCATGCACTATCAAGTAAAGCCTAAGAGCAAGGCAAATAATGAGAAAGATACATTAAAAACTTTGAAATAAGACAGAATTAATTCTTCTAATTCTCAGAGGAACACAGATTAAATATCTTTAGAAAGGACAAGCCCATTCTGATAGGAAAGCATTCTGGTACACTTAAAATGGGAAACCATTCCAGGCAACACTGCACAAGTGTGTATTTTTCACTGCACAAGTCTGAAAGTGCAGAAAGTGCAGCTCACACTGTGCAAGGCAGAGTTTTCCTTCTCCTTTTGCTTCTGCCACAGAGCTACTGATTTACGAGTACCCTTGACAATAGGACCCTGTGGCAACTATCCTAAGATAAATCCTGCTTGTGCAAACATTTTCAAAACAGGCAGAATATCTGAGTCATGCAGGAAAGCATGATGCACTCCTATGGTTCACCTTTCAGTTGAAACTCTCTGCACTCAATCTGTATCTTCATGGAAGCTAAAGAGCAAATAATGTGACAAATATAAAGGATTTATCCCAGGAACTGAGTAGCTGCTTCGTGAGTCACACTGGAATTAACCTGCAATGCTGCACAGAGGTTAAATTCAAAGAAGGTATTTCAGAGATGATGTTAGGATTAACACAAGTCTCTTTGCCCACAGAACTGTGAAGAGCTGAACGGTGAGCAGCCTGTCTCCAGCAGCACAAGACCAAGGACAACAGTTGCTGTTTATCTTTGTAATTTGTCTCCAACTCCAGGAGCTGCTGACCTGCCGCAGTTCAGCAAGCCCACACCCACCGCCAGAACTGAACGCCAAATCAGAGGGACAGAACCTCCTTCACACTCATTTGCCCTTTTTTCACCAAGAATCCCGCATCACACTCCTTAGAGCCACACTGGTGTTCATAATAGCACTCTCTTTTACCTTTTTATCAGTACAAGCCACTTGTTGCCAGCCTAGCTTTTTCCTATTGAAAGCACATTTGTCAGGCAGCCAAGGGTTTGCAAAAATAAAGCGTCCAGAGGGCGACAGTCTCTGCCTCCACATAACCACACCAGAAAGATACTCTTGACAGAAACTTCCTCCCACTGAACTTCTCCCTCTCTCAAGTCCTCTCTGCAAGAGAAAGCTGGACTAGTATTTCATACTGTTTTTAAAACCACCAAGGTAAGCAAATACAAACCTCTGCCACTGTCCTCTTAGTTCTGATAGAATAGCATATTTTGATTTTCCTTAAAATTTACCATACTTACTTTAACATAAAAAAATCCCCTCTGGTCTACAGCAAAATGGGGCATTCACGCATTTCCGTAACAGCTCAAAAATATCAAATTATATAATACCAGATAAAAACCATTACTGCAGTAGAATCACGCAACTTTTTCATAACCAAGATGCAATCCCAGCACCTCAGACAACACTAACTTCTCATATACTAATTTGTCATAGACCACAGTAATTCATATTCCCCTTTACCCTCCTTCCCCCCAAAAAATCAGAAGATAAATAAGCAAGGATGCACTGCAGACAGGTAAACATAAAGATTTTGATGAACAACAGTAGTCAAGTTTGATTTTCTCTCTCCCAGTGCTCCACTCAATGTTGGCATTAGAGAAGTAAGATACCAAAAGGGAAAAGTGAGCAGTAAAAAATGCAATGACAGGGTACTTGAATTTTTGTAGAATATTTTCCATCACTTCAGCAGATGAGAAAAAACAGGAAGCTTAGGCATGAGATTTCAGTAAAATGTACAACTTGAAGACTGTTTGCTAGCTTAAGTATGATTTTTTACTTTAAAATGTGGTGTAGTAAATGCCATATTTTCCATGAATTTGATTTCTATGTGAAACAGGAGAAATGTCACACTTTCTTGTAGGGAGACAAAACATGGTGGAGAATAAATATTCTTGTTTTATTAAAAAAAAAAAATTAACCTTACAATCCAGAAGGGTGCCATGCACAAGGGGCACACAAGAAAAATACTGTGATGCTGAAACTTAATGAATTTACAGTTCTTGCTATTCCATCAGTGCTCTGCAAGTAATCAGAATAGGAACAAAAAGCCAAACCATAAATGCCTGATTTCTCCTGGGTAAACTGGTAGTTAAACTGCAGGGAATTTATTTTAATTCCAGCAGCAAGCAGGGGGGCTTGGGAGACCCCATATCAGATTAGCAGCAATGTTTTACAAATGGGCACTATTGAATTCCACTGCATCCCAGTTATGGGAGCATGTTTCTATCCCGAACCTGGGAAGGCGGACGTTACATGCCCCTGCCTCCCTCTCTCCCAGCCTTTCAGGAAGCTATGAAGCTAATTTTCCCCAGCAGTATTCTCTGAAGGAAAAGTTCACTTCTTGTGAAGGTAACATGTATTTTTTAATTATTATTATTATTATTTTATGCCTCCCCAGGGAAGGTGAGGAGGGGGGAGCTTCCTTGCTCAACAGAGAAAGAAATTTTCCTGTATCAGTGCCAAGAATAGACACCCTAAATTCAGCGATCCTAATCTCCAGCCATCCATCAGCAGCAGGGTGGGACCAGCTGATTCAGATTTTCTATTAGCTGGTGACTTTGTGTACTAAAATAAGTCTCTGTACCACCCAATTGTTCCTGCTGCTGTGCTCTGCAAAGCTCTGCAGACTTAACCAGCAGCTACCTTGGCTCTAAGTACTTCCCCAGCAGGCCTTTCATACCTGGCACGATCCTCTTCCCACCAACTCTTCCAAGTCCCTGAGTGCTCCTGGGACTTTACACCATGAGCCTTTCTTACATTATTTGCCCCATCATCCCTTCAGCATGCAGCAGGGAAAATGCCAGCTCCAAGTATCTGCAGTACCACAAAAGGCAGAATCTGGGTGCAAACAAAGCTGCAGAAACTCCTCGATGGCACTTGTCCCTTTACAGGACCACTGAGTATCCATACACACAGTGATCAAGGCACATACATAGGGCACACTGTGTAACAAAGGCAGGGTAAAATAATAAACCTCCCTGATCTACATTTTAAAAGGCACAGGAAGATAAAACAGCTCACTAACATAGCCTAATAAATTACTCTGTTGGTCAAATATTAAATAACCCATGTTCATTGGTTATTTTTTGGGCCAGAAAATAAAGTGTGTCATTGATTAATGTTATTCCATTATTTACACAGTAAAATCAAGAGCAGAATATATAAACTGGCAAACAGTTTGAAAATAACACTAAATAAAAACAATTAAAATTGTATGACCAGGGCTAACAGCAAACTCTGTTAACCCCATCAGACTACTCACACAGTTGGTATTCTGCAAGTTTTCAAGTGCCATAGATCAGTGCCATGTATTGGGAGAAAAAAAAAAAAAGAATGTGAGGCCAGTTCACCTCAGTTAGAGAAAAGCATCTGTCTCCATGGCTCACACAAACTTCTGTTCCCATTCTTATTGCAAGCCAAGTCTCACTGGATCCTGGCAGCATGGGCCACGCACAAGTGGGTCAGTCTTTAGCCCAGATAAAGGCAAATGTTTCATGAGTTCAGAAAGCTCCAGAGCGTCAGAACAATGACAGACTGATATATGTGGTCTAGAGCTTCTCCACAGCTTAGAGCTCAGAACACTTTGGACTCCTAGTTCTAATTCAGTATCTCCATCAGCCAGAGAAAAAGGCAGCTGGACACGTCAAACAAAGGGGAATCCACCTGCTACCGAAATTGTGAAGAGTGACTGCGCATTTTGGGTGCTTCAGGTAACTCATCTAAATACAGATAAAATTTTCAGAAAGCTACAGACATCCCCCTCCTAGCTACCTCTCTTCCTAGTGATGAAACTGGCATCCAAAAAACCAACAACGCCACAGGTCTGTTGTTCCTTTGAAATAAAAGGCCTCCAATATCAGTAGTGCAAATTAAAAGGAGAAACTCATCTTTTCTGGTTAGGGTTTGTTTTTTTTTTTTCAGTTAAAAACACAACAGAAACCTCAGGGAAAAAAAAAAGAAATATGAATTGGCTATTTGATCAATTAATTTAGTGAGGCATTTTGAAGAACCTCACTAATCACACCCTAGCAGGGATCTTCCTATTATTAAATTAGTAAAGCAAACAAACAATATTCAAGAAGTCTGCATTATACATTGCAAACATGGTATCATATGCCAAGTGTTTAGTCTTCTATAGCAAATTAAGCAAAGATATTATGCAATCCTCAACTCAGCTTTATAGAATTTTGAAAAGAAGAACACTAAAAATTTTGTTCAAACAATGAAGTTTGTGTTAAAAAAAAAACCCTAAAAGAGTTCTTTACCCAATATTTAATAGATCACCTATCATACCAATACATCAAGTAAACAAATGCTGAAGTTTGCATCAACTCTGTTCATTAAGGGGTAAACAATTAAGCTATTTATATATTGTACATCTCCACCTAAACCATTCATCATGAAAAATTCCACTGTGCAATGAATAAACAAGTGATTCTCCACTGTTGACTGAAAGGTAACCACCACCAAGGCCAAACCTATGCCAGCAATGTAACACCAAACCACTACAGAGAGCGCATCTCTCCATACTGATGGCAGAGTACAAACAAATCCCCTTTGATTTTCACTGTAGCTGCTAACTCCTCCAGAAGGCACCTCTGTTTTCTGTCACACTGAGATGGGTCAAATACAAGCACTATAGCAGATGATGATGATTATTACTACCTGTGTGACACAGAAACAACACGCCTTAGGCATAGCTTAAGTTCTCCATGTCATGAACCTGATTCCATCACTTGTGAGGCATCCTGTAGGAAATTGCTTTGCCTACTAAAATAAATGCTCTTACTTATTAAAATGTAAAAATACAAAAAGATAATCACTTGTGTTCTTTGTGTTATTTAATCAGATGCTACTTTCTGTTTTCTACTGTCTTTACATTTTCCATGTACTGCAGACTGTGTAAAATATGACAGTGGAAAGCTGGAAGTTCTGTCGCTTAGGAAGGTGCACAAAGCCAGTCTCTGGGAGCAACACACTGATCAGGCTTCAAAAGGATCAGTGAAAAACCAGCCTCAAATTACTCAACACTGCATTGCACTGAATAAACCAGTCCCTTCAAACAGTGATTTCTGTTTGCAAGCAGACCAGATGTAATACACTGGGTATACAAACATTAGAAAAACCTGTGTAAAGGCTCTGGAACATAGCAGTGACAATTCTGTAGCCCATCAACACATGTACTTACACAGGACAAATATTTCCAGCTCCCATGTATAGCATTAGAGAGACAGCTTACCCTTTCCACTTGTCCTTCTTTGTGCTTCTGTTTGTACACTTTCAGCTTTGGAAGGAAAGTCTCTGTGTAGTTCTTGTCTTCCATGCCTTGGAGCAGTACCCCATGGAATGCCAGCCTGCAGGTATTGGCATGAATATCTGTATCCAGCTTAGAGCCGATCACAAGGCACAGTTTAGGACAAGTGACTGGTTTTTCAAACTCCAGCAAAGCCCACTGTTGTTTTGGGAGCTGGACTTCTCCTGCTTGGTCATTTTCTTTGTTCTCCTCTGAAGAAACTGAGTCCTTGGACAAATATTCCTCTTGATAAAGATAATCTTTCTCAAAATCAAAAACATTTTCTTGAATTTCTTCATTGAAGTCAGCAGGGGCTGGACTGAAAAACATCACTCTTCCCATAACTGTTTCATGACCAACTGTGATGTGGAACTTGGCCTTAGTCTGAAGCGCTCCTCGAAAATACTGAATTTTCTTCAAGGAAATTATGGCAGCGTGGATGGTGTGAAGTGAATCTGGGGTGCAAATTAGGCCTCGTTCCAGTAGTTTGGGATCAAACTGGGTCACACAGACACCTACTCTGTCACCCTGCATTGCATATGTCACAGGAGTATGGAACATCTGCATGGACTTGACCTTCTTTGTCACCTGTGGATGAAAGGGGAACAAAAAGAATGAAACAATTAATTGCACATGAGTGCATCATAAGCACTCATACATGCTTATATCACATGATATGTTCTTATATTGTGATGTATCAGCCACATATGACACCCTGCTGTCTTGTAAGATGACTGACCTTCTAGAAGAATCCACAACTCAAAAAGTAGAAAGCCAATAGACTGAGAACTCCATCATTTAAAATTACCATATGTTTGAGCCCCCTACCTTCTTCTTCTTCTGTTCATGAGACTGGAAGATTATCATGACCACAATTATATTGATATTTACATCATCTGTGCTGCAGTACCCACAATACTATCTGCAAATAATCAGATATACCCACACGGTGGAATAGCTTAAATATACTCCCTCAAGCATCTGCAGCATCAAAAGTATAGCACTACAATACCCATTCATGCACCTATGTGCCTGCTTTACCACCTCTTCCATAAAAATCCTTTCACACACTTCTTTGACATGGTTGAATTAAACTGTAAAATGTTCAGGAAAAAAAAAAAGCTTGTAATGTATTTGCACAGCACCAAGCACAATGAACTCTCGTGAACCATCACTGCAAAATAATTCGTAACACAAAAGCCTACCCTCTCCTAGTCTATAGTATTCCATTTACTAAAAACGAAAATCCTCAAAGCTTTCTTAGCAAGATTTGAATGTTCACAAATATACAGCTAGCATTGCTGTCACTAAAATGTGGGGCTCCATATCTCAGGAATATTGTAGGAAATTGAAGCACCAATCACTACTTATATGAAAATTTCCCAGATGCTATCAAAGTTTGACCTTAATGAGCTTGCTACTGTTTTACTTAAGGAGAGGAGAAGAATGAAATAAGCTTTTAAAGATCAGTCTAGGCTCACCTGGATCAGACTAAACCAGTTTAGGTTAACAAGGATTCATTTTGGCTTTTTTCTTTTGCAGTTCAGCAAACCATCACCCTTAATAAGTATCCCCATCCCCTCACGTTGCATGTAACCAAAAGTTTTTTCTGGTAATATGTTTAGGGTGCCACCTCTTGCATCCATGCTAACACTGTATGCTTGGATAGGTAACCACTCTGCTTCAAGTCCCTCCATTAGATAGCTTTTCATACTGAAATGATATCTTTGGCAAAAAAAAATGTATTTATCTCCTAAACAAATATTATGTACTTGGACAAGAGTCCTTAGTACAGAAAAGTTAGACACAGCATTTTTGAAGAGCTGAAACCTCAACATTCAGATCCAAGAACTGAACTCTTCATGAGAATGCTCAACTCCAGAGATAATTTTTTAGTACGCTTTTATCCATATACAGTAGATTATACTGTGAATCTGTATAGAACAACATTGCTAGGACAGCTCTCAACTCTCAACATAATTTCTTCTTCCATCTCTCTTTACTTAGCATCAATTCTACAGCTATCAAAAAGGTCCATGCCAAACGCTACTGTGCAACTCTCAGCATTCAAGCCTTTACTTTCTCACACAGCTGGAACTATTCTCAAATCAATCTCCAACCACAGCATGTCCCTTAGCAGCCCATCTTCTAATCCCAGCCCACCCATTTATCTTCTAACTCCTGAAAGTAAAAAACCAAAATATGCAAGCACTGATGAAAAGAATTCCAAACCAAAGGACTGGACTCAGCAGAGCTGGGCTTCATCCTCAGATGTCACACAGCTTCAGAGCACAGCAGTTAGGCTGGACAATTCAGAACAGTCTAGGGAACTTAATTATTTTAACCACAGAGCTGTTCACTCAGTAATTCATAATACTGAAAATATCAGATTTTTTCTGCATCTTAGCTGAAGTGCTAAGTGGAAACAAAATGATGTTTTTCCACCTTCTCCTTTTCTACAAAGCCTGCTGCCCTGTATGGAGGACATCTCGTTTGGCTCCAGATAATTTGTCTATGCCTATTCACAATATCACCAGAGTCAGAAGAGAACAAATTGCAGAAACTCAGATCAAAATAGAAGAGCAGATGAAAAGTCTACTGGCTGAACTAAAACCTTCAGTAAATGAAATATAAAGAGGTCTCCAAATAAGTCAGCAAAAAAATGGTCACAGGCAATATACAGAAAGTTGTTAAAAAAGAAAAAAAGAAAAATCTAGCAGCTACATGACTTCTGGAAAACAACAAAATCTTGTATTCCTTTTGGAAATCATAATTATACAAATAACAATACCCATGAGCTTCATCACTATGAATATTGTTTGGGTTCCCTGAGCCTCTGGCTGCTAACCAAAACCAAAAGAAATACCCTTTTACAGATTATAATGTTATTATTACAACATTTTTCAAACCAAATGCCACATCAACGCCCGTGAATTCTTGAAGAATCCACAAAATATTATGAGAAAGGAGATCAAGAGGTATGTTCATGTAAGAGAAAAAACCCTCCCTAAAAATGCCTGAACCAAAATAGTTTGCCAAGATATTAACTAATGTCAAAACAGACTTAAAAGGCCATTGTAAATACTTGGAAGTTTCAGTTTCAAGCATTTTTGTACTTAAATATATATTCACTATCCCTTTAGCTAAACCTCCTCAACAGTACTACCCATATAGATAAATTGGAGAGAAACAATTTAGCATTTACCTCCAGCTTTCTCTTGACTTCCAAGACTGTATTTTTAAAGGCTGGAAGTTCAGGGGCTTGAATCAAACCTTTCCCAAACCCTTCCTTCTTTCATCCACTACCCCTCCAGCTCCAGTTTCAGTTATTGTTATAGTAGCAACAATGGTGATACAAGTAATGTTTAAGGACTTCAAGAAGAAAAATAAAACATAAAACCCCCAAAGATTTCTAAACATAAGTGTTTCAAGACATTACAAACACCACGAGAACGAAATTGCCAATTGAAAAGTACCAGCCCAACCCATTTTGAAAGACTTCTGTGATTTCACATGTGATAATATTGGCAGTTAATCTTCCTTCTTCTAAAACCATGGATGCGGTCAATAAATTGGCAAGAACTAAGGAATCTACCAGCATTGTCACTCCTCAAAACAAAATTGGAAACAGAAGATGCACAAGAGATCTGTCTAGTTTTCTACTTTAAATGAAGTCACAAAGACTTTATTATTAGTATTCCAGTTTATAATATCATTTTTTAGAAATTACCAACGTAAACAGATGAATGAAAGTATTACAGAAACAGTCTACATATATTAATCTGAAATATCTTTAACAGAATTTAGATAGCATTTAAGAATAAAAAATGTGATTAGAAAACACAATTGTGTGCATATACTCAGAACACATCTTGGCTTTTAATTAGGCACCCAAGAAACTTTCCTCAGTGCCTACTCTCTCTTAAATTAATTCAAATGATTAGGCTTGATGCATCTGACATGCAGCCCATAAACAGTGATCAGAAGGAGAATGAACAAGTATTTCTGAAATACTCACTTCACATGATTAACCCTTTTTCATTGTGATTTACAGTTCTCAACCATGGCACACAGAGCTGGCTTGGATCAGAATATAAGGTGTGTTCTGCCACATTCCTCAGTGTTCAACTACATTAAACAAGACACAATTGAAAAGCATCACTTCCCAAGACAGTAAGTTTGCTGTAATTCCTATGTGTAGGATAAACATTGCAGTGGGGTATGAACACACAAGGATTTTGCAGTGTTGAATGAGGCTCCTGTTAATACATTTGCTCATGGTCTTCACAGTTGCAAATGCCAGGTCAAGAACAGTTTGGATCCTGACTAATTCTCTCTCAGAAAATATTATCCTAATTTAAAACACACTGAAAATTTGCAGAATCATGTAAAGATCCACTCACACCACCCCACCACCAATCAAAGCAGGTCATCTGTGCTGCCCCCAGCTCTCTCCCAGGAGGGAAGCCCTGCACATCCTGGCTGTGCTCACCCCAAGCTCTAAGAACCGCCTGATTTTGGTGTAGCTGGGTCTGGCTTTCAGACAGGTCTGCTTGTCCTCAGACACAAGGAGAAAATGACACTGCATCACTCAACCTACTGAGAATCACCACTTCATGCAGATCTATCCAGGACCCTGCAGATTATTTAATCAGCCCATCTGTATTTGTTCCAATTAGTATCTATTATTGTATCTGAAGTTTCCATAAACCTATCAGAGAAGAACACATTCAAGCCCATTCCTTTTTTCCCCCTCCTGTTCTCAGTACCAGAAATGTCAAAGGAGCAGACAGCACAGTATCTTAACTGACCATAACCTCTGTTCCAAGAGCATAATGTTTGTAGGAATTAGAATCTGACCAGAACGATGCCAGAGTGTGATTGGGGGATGGATTAGATCAACCAAAGTGCATTGGAATTGCATCTCCTTCAAAAGGTCAGATATGGAACCAGCAGAGAAATGAATCAGGGAGTTGGTCTGCACCCACTGGATCAAATAACAAAAGCCAGAGTAGCTTTAAATCACCTATTTCCTGTTTTCTGAGCAGAGCATGAGCATCAGTACAGTATTTCATTCCATTTCACTCTGACCCCGATTGACAGAGACATTTGCCCATGGTTTGAAATACTCCAAAAGTAGGGTTTTTCTTCAAGAGGCTCAAGTACATAAGTAAAATTCATCTTTGTTTTGTCTGGCCTTTAAAATACAAACCCAGAAGCACTGAAAAGGATGCAACTGACCCCCAGTATTAGATTTGTTTCTCTTATGCATATCTAGTTTCCCTATGTAAGGGATCCCTACAAGCTATAACACAGTTCTAAGCTTTCACATATTTTCTTTAGCTTTACAGCAATGGAGTTTTCAAGTAGGAAGCTGGGGCTGGATCACTCAGTCCATCCCTCTACCACCAGAATGAGGTAAAATACTTCAGAGCACTGTCCTGAGCAACAGGAATTTGTAACTGAGACCAGCTATGACAAATATCTTTGGCATTTCTCTGCATTTATTTCAAGCACCCCATTTTAGTCCTCAAACTACTGTCTGGAAAACGACTTCTATCTTATATTGTCCATGAAAATTGCACAAGGCGCATTTTAGCAACCCACTCAAAGTGGGAAAATTAGGTCTTCAGATAGAGAAAGTGAACAATATTGAGTGCAACTTTAAAGCAACAGGCTTTACTGCATGTGAACCATGTAGGCAAACATGGAGACCTTGGATACCATTACAAAGCTTGCCACAAACTTTGCTAAGAAATTCACCCACATTTTGTTTTCTTGTGGCACAGGGCAATTGATTATATGTCAACATATAAATCAAGAACCCCACGTTGAAATCTTACATCATTTGCAGAGATTTGCTTCCCTTTTTAAATTTTAATTTGTATAATCACATTAATGTTCCTAAAGCATTTTGTAAAGAGCCATAAAAAGGGTGAGAAAGAAGTTTGTGTTCAAATGCAGATTGAGAAACACAAAACAGAAATCAAAAGCACCCAAACAGTTCAGCCCTTGAGATAAACAAATGTATCCAATATAAGAGAACCCGTTATTTTAAGACCAAAGGAAAAGCCCACTAAGATTTTCAAAGCAGTTTACTACACACTAATAGAAAACAGGATACAGAAAAAGTCCACTAATGACTTTTTGCACTGATATGTCAGACCTTTTTTCCTTTATTTATCCAACTTCCATTAAGTTATCAGCCATATGCCATTGCTCATAGCTTCTTTAGATAAAAGCCTAGCCATCCTGCTGCCCCTCAATGCTGAGTGAATCTTTCTGATATGAGATACAGCAACCATGCTTCCCTGTAATGCTGATGAGAAACTGCAAAGTTAAAATAATTAGTCTCAATAATGTGTTAGAGAAAATACTGATTATGAGTGCAGTATTCATAAAAGGAGTATTGCATATGCATTATAAAAAAGACCCCACTTCAAATACTGAGGACTCCAACAAGTTTAAAAATAAAAATCACACTTCAGAGCCCAGTCGCTAAGAGCTGCATCTTTAAACTTACATCCAAGAATAAACTGAAATTAAGAAAGGACCATTTCAGCCCTGAGGTTTAAAAATACACCAAGTGCAAGCCTGCCTGAATCAGCACCATAGCAAGAACAAAAACACTCTTGAGAAGTATAAACCGGCCATACATTGTAGCAAAGTGCCAAATATACAAAACACCACCTCAGTATCATCCAGAAGTGCATCTTTATAAGCAGAAGGGGAGCAGCAAACTCCCAACTGCATGACCAAAATGCATCCCATACCTGCTGCTTTTGAAAGCAAGAACTTCCTTCCTCCCTATTGATCTACTAAAAATTCAAATAAAGAACAAGGTATCTCTCTCATCTTTTCTCTCCCAGTATCCTCTCTTGGTGGTCAGAAGATACCAAACTACACTGGCCTCTTGTCTGAAAGGCTACCACACCTTCTAGTTTTCAGTAAGCCTGTGTTTAAGCACCCCAACTGAAACAAAGCAAAGCTCCAATTTGGACATAAAACTGCTGCCTACATGTAAGCAGATCTTTTTATAAATTCTCTTCTAAACATGAAGAATATCGAATTCTTTGCTTCATGGGGTATGGCAAAGCCAAATCCCATAGATGAGCAAGCAGCCATTATTTAGTGAAGCTGGCAAACCAGTCCTGCTCAAAAGCATTAAAAGGACATGCGGGCTGTGAAGGCACAAGAGAGCAACAATGAGCCATCAGAAATAAAAAGTCACCTCCTCCATCCAAATATTAAAAAAAAAAATCATCTTTTATTTTAAGAAATAATCTACCAAGTATTTTCTAGATTCTCTGAGATACCTTTGTGGTTCATGTCATAACTCGTGAGTTCGAAAACTTTAACCAGGATTTCAAAACAGCATAAAATGGAGATCAAACAGGAGGTGTCAATAATACAGGAGCTGTCAATAACACGTCACAGAACAGCAAATCACACACACAACGCAAACTTTGCTCACTGCTCAGGTTGTGGAGAGCTTTCTCTTCTGAGCCAACATCACAAAAGCAGCTAGGACCAGCCACAAAGAGTAGAAACCTCAAAGAGTCAGAAATAATTCTACATTTGTGGATTCCAGCAAGATCATGTGGCTTAGTAGCAATTTCTGAAGGACCTTGACTATTTCTAGAATCTATTACTTCTCCATGGCCTCACTTACCTCCATGTGGGAAAGGAATACAGCATCTGGAGGAAAAATTATTTCACATCGAATGATTCTTTTAACTTAATTTTTTTTAAAGTGAGGTTTATAAGGGCATTCACCATATGACCACTGTGGTGCTTATGTAACACCACACACATGCTATCAGATTTTATTTAATATATTCCTCCTCCTGGATAAAATAACACCATAGCCTGAAGAGCCTGCACTGCAACACTGGAATAAAGCAATATAAAGGGGAATATGAAAATCCATTTAGCTTATTTCCTTTCTCAGCATCTAAAATATGACTATGCACTCAGTAAATAAAGAAGCAGGTCAATGACCTTACTCTTATGCTACTCTGCTTTAATACCATAATTTTAATTTGTATTACATGTATGCTATATTCATGCAGACAATCACAAATCAGAAATTAGCAAGTGTTAAGATTAAGATTTTGCAAGTAAACTTAAGTGACCTTCTGTGCCTAAGCAGTCTCCTCTAGCCTTTAAATATATAATCACAAATTTTTTCAACAGAACCTAATCCATCCCATGTACAGGCTGGACAAATCTCACTGAATAAAAAAAACTATCCTCTATTTATTTTCTTCTCATGACTGAACTGCCTGGAATTCATTATTTACTGTAAACCATCAAATTCCCACTGTATTACATGTAGGCTATCTTAGTGGAGTATTTATTTGGTAAACTCCAGTAATCTTGTCACCCTTGTGATATAACATGGCATTACGCCTCACTGCAGATAAACTCAACTGCATCATTTGTCACAATCCAAATTCTCAAGGAAAAAAAAAAAATCAATGTCCAGTTTTTGAGAGCAAAAGACTGATTTTTCAGAATTATTATAATTTCATAGCAATTTTCCTCATTCACAGAAAGGCTCCCAATAGACTCAACCACTTCAGGCAACTTTCAACTCACACCGAACCCCCCCGGATCCATCCCATCCCTCCCCAGCTGCCACACAAGAATGCTGTGAGAGATGCTGCCCAAACCTCACTCAGGTCATGACTCTTCCTGTCTCTGTGTTCTGCCCCAAAAGACAATCAGGCTGCTCAAGCACCATTTGCCCTGGCAGCACTTCCCAGTAAAACATGCTCTTAACACACTCGTTGGCTCCCACCCCTCACCTCTGCCTGGCTTCAGCAGGAGCACCAAGCCCCACTGCACTTTTATTTTCTCTCTGCTTTGCCTCGTGTAGATTTGGGTGAATCTTTTCACACAGGAGAGGACCACATCCCATTTTAGTCCTCAGGCCAAAAGAGCCTAACAGCCATACACATCAAATGTCTGGTAGGTAGGGAATAGATCCCCACAGTCCCTGGATGTGTGGAAAGATGCAGAAGGCAGACACCTACCATAATCCTTTCATCTCCAAATGACTAAAATATCTCATAGGGCATTTTTTTGGTAACAGAAAAGGAAAATTAAGATGTCAAGTGTCCTAAATTAAGTGGTACTGCTTGTGCCATCTATCACTACATATGACAAAGTATGCATTTTAAAAGCATAGTATAATGCCAGTGAGTTTAGGTAGCAACTATCTATGCAGAGAATGTCAGACCCATAGTAAAACCATGACACAGAAGCAGCTTAACATTTACATTCCAATTAAAATTTCTGCAACTTATCAAAAATATTTCAATAAAACATTTTTCAAAGAAAAAAAAGAAGTCAAAACCACTGCAAAATTATAGGTTCAAGAAAGGCTGTCTGGAATTTTGTTCTTCCAACAGAACAAACTGAATTATTTTTTCCAAATTGATTTAGGTTTAGAACAATAATAATACTTTTATCTGAAGACTTCAAAGTCACATGCAAAAGAATATATCACAGTAAACACAGGGTTGAAGGTTTTATAGAAGAATTTCCACTGGCATTTTTTTTTCCTTCTTCTTTAAAAGAAATTTGTTTACTACCAGTCTTTGAAAAGCATAAAAGGGAGGAAACTATAGGGAAAAGAAGTAAAACTTTTACGTGTAAGGAACATTTGGAGCTTTGTGAGAAGGCTGGTTTTGATAGAATATGCGACATGTAGCCCAATGTGAGTAATATTATATCTCAAATAAAAATCAGCCCATGAATATACATAATCCAAAAGGTAATTCTCCCAATCTCTGAAATGTAATGGAGCCACTCTAGATCACTGAGGCATGAATATTTACCGTATTCAGGCTTTACTGCTCTCGATCTGGGTTCAATTTTGCAAATTAAAATGAAGGCTCTGTGGATAGAGAGATTAAAGAAGAGCATCCCAAAGCCTGCCTGTTTCCTTGGTGTGGTAGCAGTGATCTGGTTACCCTTCTGTTGGGTTATTTCTTTTTACTTATTGGAGTAGGTCAAAAGCAATTGAGAGTGGAAAAGGAGGTCATTATTGGGTCACAACCTTGGAGTTAAAGGCTCACTAAGGAAAACAAACACAGAGTGAACATAAAGCTGCATTTAAAAATAAAACATTGAATGAAAAATAATATTTTCAACTCTTTTCACTTCTATTTTGACAGGTCAAGGGGAGAAATAAGAAAAAAGTTGTTTTGCTCATTTCTTTCTCATGAACAAAGTTCTCCTGTCCTTTCTCTAAAATAAGCTTGTTAATAGAAGCCATGATTTATACAAAATGAAACAAAGCTGATGAATAATTACTGAGAGATCTGGTAGGCTTCATTAGCTACGGCAAACGTTAACATTAATTGTGATGATTTGTACATTTTCTAGGAAATGCCTGGAATATAAATACAGCAGCACTCGGGTGCAATACAGCAAACAAGCAAACACAACATGCACAACAGTACAAATCAAATGATACGGTGCTACTCCTGGTGAATTCCTTCTGCTAATTACAATCAAAACAAAGGCTACCTCTGCTAGGAGAAGAAAAGAAAAAGGAATTAATTACTAGCAAACAAGTATTTTTCGCAATACTTTTTAGTTTACAAAATAAAAAACAATTGGCATACAAAATCTTTATAGCTTTCCCTCGAGGCAGGATTTTTTTTAGTGGCAAATTTTAAAGAGTTCAACTGGTAAGCAATTTTCTATTACAAGTCAGTAACAGTGATTAAGATTAGACGAGTAAATTTATATCCTCTGGACTGTGGGATATTTGCAAAATCTAAGCAGCTAAGTCTAGAGTAAAGAACAAATGGATTTATCCCTACCACCTTGGCAAATAATAGTAAGCTATTAAAGGAACAAAGCAGTACAGTGCAAAGTTTGATGCAGCAAAAATAAATTCTAATGCAAAGATACCTGGTAAAAAAATGTCAGGTTTACAGTAATGATCCTGATTACTTCATTCAAATGCAGCCAGGGGAAAATGGGGGTAAAAGGTCAGAAAAATGGATGAAAAAATTGGGGAAAGAATGAAGATACTCCCTCTTATGAAACCGGACATAAAGGCAAAATGTAGTCGTCATCAGCTAACAAAAACTGTATTTACTATATAGAGGTGCTATGTGATAGCTTATGAAATAAGAAATTCACACTTTTTTGCCGCTGAGCTACATCATGGTACCAAAGGGTTACTGTGCTTTGAAACCTTCACCAACAGCCTTACTAAACATTTAATATTTTTCTTTCTGCTTTCTTAAAGGCCCCAGATGTGTTCTTGCAGATCAAAAGAGACCAACTTATAAAGTTAAACGAAATCAAGGGCTTTTGTTCCGAGGCATCGTTGCTGAACTAATTATTCCTGGATGTTGTTTAATGAAATAGCGGTGCCATATATTAAAACAGTTAACAGGATGAGTTGTGTGAGTTATAGGAAAGGTCTGATCTGGGATTATAAATTTTAGGTTTTCTTCAAAGGAGATGAAACAAACTGCTCACAACTCCCCAGTCCTTTCTGTCACTGAAAGACTGAAATAAAAGAACGCAAAAACGTATGAAAGTTGAAATATCATTCTACATATTTACCCTTCCCTGAATGATAGAGAACTAAAGATGGGGGAGTTCAAAAACCTCCCGAGATTCTTTGAGATGGGGAAATGAAGATCTAAGTTATCCTGTCTATTCCCTGAATGCTACAAAGCACAAGTTAAAATAAATACTGGTAAGTCCTAGAAGAAACTTCATTTTAGACATACACGTGCAAAATAAGAAAGGACATCTTAAAGCAACCCAACACAAATAGTTACCAGAGCAATTAAGTATATTTATTATCAGGGGGAAAGGCATGGGGGTAGGTAGAGAAAGAGGTATGCCAGCATCAAATTATTAGCAGAACTAGATCTTTTACATTATTCTGCAGCCCCCAACTGCACTACTATTTTTGGTAAAATGCATATTTAACTATACAATTACCTTACTGAGAGAAACAAAAGACCCTTAAGATCCCTAAGGACATCTCAGGCTAGGAAGGCAACTTTTCACTCTTATACATTCAGACAATAAACACTTTACTTCCCTACTGATAGTCTCTTCTGTGTTTGTATTTTACAGCCTGACACAGGCCAACCCAACACTTGACACCTAATTAACAGACCAAGGAGCTGGAGGTCCGTATATTGATCACACTAAATGGGATTAGTGTGAAATAAAAAGTTCAAAGGGTCTTGACCAAACTTCACCATAGCCCAGCTGTGACAGCTGCTATGAATTTGTGTATCCAGTGCCTCACGTTTTTATTAAGAGGGGTCTGGTGCACAAGAGTTTGCAGTAGCCTATGAGATCACGAAGGTTCACTAACAATGTCAGGCTCTGTAACTGTAGTGACTGACTGAAGAAAAAATCCTCTTGCTTGTTTGCATAGGTCTTTTTCATTAACTCATGAAAAGGGTCCCTCACCTCTGATACAACAAGCATTTACAATAGACGTAGAGTTGTGACTTCTTTGCCTCTCAAGGATTTGTTAACTTGCTATGGAAGAGCTGTCCAATCTGAAAAACCCTAGGTCTGACTATAAAAGAAATAATTCCTGATACATAGTACCACACCTAGTACATATACACACCTAGTATATTCTGACAATGACAGCCAGGAGCTGTATTCAAATGATAGAAGTACAAACTATTATCTTCCAAACACTTCTAATCTTCTATTATCTATTTGCCTAAACCTTTCAGCTGTCATCAGGTGAATAAATATTTCTACATTTTGCACACAGGCACTTCTTACTGGCAGTCCTACTGACATGATTTTTAAAACCTTCATCAAGATCCAAAGAAATTACAACTATCATCAGCATATTTTAGTATTTCTGGGTACCTATGCAAATTAATTTCTTATTTAAAACAAGCAGCTTCATTTTCCAGTACCAAGTATCACAGACACCTGTAACAGAAACACGGGAAATCCACTGCAACTCAGGGAAGGGAACAAGCCCACCGTGCAGAGATGTGCAAGCACCACTGAGGTACAGTGAATGCTCAACAGGATTCTCTTGGCTAATATGATGTTTACCAAAATATTCAGGATAAACTATGAACAAAATGAGATTTTGCTTTTGTTGGTGTTTTTATTTATTGATTTGTTTTAGAACACACTATCAGAATATTTTCTGACAAATAAGAGAAATACCAGTTCTGGGCATTTATATATCAATGACAAGGAAACAGTCATCAGTCAGAAAAAAGAGATGGTGAACAGTTGTCAATTTATAAATAATTTTAATCCATTATGGGTCTTTTAAAAGGAAGCTAGATGTGGTCCATGAGAGAACCTAAAAATAGGCTCACTGGGGTTGCAACATGCATGTTTAACAGAGGAAGCAGCTCCAGAACCATCAGCATGAACACCTGACAGCAAATCACCAAGGACAGAAGCTTGGTAAAAGTAACAGGGGCAACTTGAAACCTGTGAAAGAACAGTAGCCTGTTAATGCTGGCAAGTAAAGGTATTTCACAGAGAAGAGAACAATTCTTTATGTGGTATTGCAGCACACCAAAAACCAGCTTTTCATTTCCTTTTTATTTTTTTACTATGGATCTCTCTTCTGCTCAATTTCTTTCCTCGCAGAATCTGTCACTTCCTGTCCTTTGGGTCTCAGCTGCCCAATCACACCTGCTGAGACAACCTTCCCTAAAATGGCCAATGACATTTCCAAGTACCACAATTAGGCTTCAAAATTAACATTCCAAGACTGGGAGAGGATTTCACACGTGAAATGCTCTGTATGCACTCAAGACTGGAAAACTGCAACTGTCACTCCCTTCCAAGTCCTGAAAGCTAGAACCTTTTCTTTTTATATTAAAGTTGAAATTACATGTAATCCAAAGTGTGCAGGCCACAAAAAATTCTTTGAGATGACCGAATCCAGTCCAAAGAAGTTTATCTAGCCTATCCAGCAATGCAAAAATCTTTCATTATTAGAAACTAGATAGTTAGGGTTGGGTGTTTGGATTTTTTTGAGGGAGGCAATGTATTTTTAAAAGTTTCAAGAGATTTTTTAGAAGTAGTTCTCCATGATCAGGCTTCCTTATTTGCAGATTTTTTTCATCCTAGTCACTAGCTCTCATAGCTCCAATACAGCAAAAAGCATTTTATCAGTTATCAGTTTATTTTCTCTGTATTAAAAGATTTTTTAATGTTTATCTGCAGTAAACGTAAACATAGAAGATACCCTTATCACAGTGAGACCACAAGATTCAGCTACTTGGAGAGTGGGTGAAGATATAATTTGGGATGCACCCTCCCAAGTCCTGTATGAGTTTTTTAGCACAACGCAAGGGGCTTGAAAGGAAAATATAATTTCATTGGAAGTGACTGAAGACATTTAGGAAGTAAAATGTCTACTAGAAAAGCCTATGACTAAGTCCAGAGTGAATCTGAAACTAAAAACTGACCGTATCATTCGAAAGAAAAACGGCAATGTTAGAAACTCTTGCTACTACAGCCAGTGTTCCTTAGAGGAAATTAAGTCAGCAAGTTGGTACAACTGGTGGAAGTTTTATCACTGTCTTTCAACAGCAGGAGTGCAGGAAAGATAATTTAAACAGAGATGAGGCCAAAGATAAACAGAAAAATACGAAAAGCTTTTAACTTGGCCAGTAAGCCAAGTTTCTCAAGTCTCTCTAAGGAGATCCTTGCTTCAAACTGAAGAGACGGAGCTTCAAGAATCAGTAAAACAAAAATGAGAAAAAAATATACATGCAATACTTAAGCATACATTTACATCCCACTGGCTCTAGATTCTATGTGTAACATATGTACATTTCATATTCCTTCAGAAAATTAGATTTAGAGGAGAAATTTTTTTACATAAAGTTCGACAAAACAGCTGTCATTAGTCACTTAACATTTTCATTTTTCTTTCTTAGAAGGCAAAACAGTACTGTACCACTGAAATATTCTCTGTTCAGCCATCATAATTTTTGCATCCCCTTCGTATATCATATTTTAAAACTATGATAATTTTTTCTCCCTTTTCCTACAAAAGGTAGGTACCACATTGCCCTTGGGGTTTTTTTATTTTATAAAAATGAGGTAAGTTGCACACTGTTTAGAAAACATCCCATCCCCTTATTTTTATGAAAATATTTTTTAAAATCCCAAAAGCATGCTAATATTTAACAAAAAGCATAGGGTTAGCCTATTAGAACACCAAGTCTGACAAGTTACCTAAGCAAAGACTTATTTCAGTCGTTTCAGAAGAAAAACATGAAACCCCAGTACCTTACCAACCATGCAACAATAGAAATGAGGTTGCAATGAATTCCAGTCTAACCCTCAATAGTGGATTCCAATTACCATGCTCAGGGGAGAAGGAAAAATATTGACAAAATATAGCACCATTTTTTCTGATAAAGTAGCGAACGCTGCCACAGAAAACATTGCACAGATGTAAATCTACAAAGAAAATCAGGTTCCCACACAAACTTCACTCTTTTTAGTCTTGTTAGACCCATGGTACCTGAAGGGATGAGCTCTCACTTTGCACAGAGACAAGGGAATGAAAAAGGGATGCTAGTACGAGGTTTAGCAGCAAATAAATAGCTTTGCTGTTATAAATTTTAGTAGAAACATTATTAGTTAAACTTAGTGGGCTTTGTGGTTTAATATACATTCAGCACAAGTCATTTTTCTACAAGCCTTTGGCTCCATCTGCTGACTTTTTAATATTAAAAATAATTGACGAGGTTGAAAATGTTCATGCTTTTGGAACACGTAAATCACCTACATTTTTGTAAGTGTGGTTCAAAAGGTACAACTAAATACCCCAAGTGTGTGGCCTTGTAAATTTGTCAGTTAAAATTACCTTGAAGCAACAACATTCCAGCTCTGAGGAGAAGGTACCTGAGTGAGCCTTGGTTGTACAAGGGGTAAACAAGTCTTGCTTGGAGACTGGCTGGAATCAGATTTAAACAACAGGTAGACATCTGGATGTTTATGCCACAGAATCACTCAGCAATTAAGTACAAACCTGAGAAGTGAGATTCTAAGCAGACTAATAAAAAAGAATCAAAAATCTATAACACAACCCTTGTGAGAGCTCACTGGAGACATTTGCTCAACACCTGCCTGTGCTGGTTTCAGCTTCTCCCATTTGCAGAGAGATGTCTGCTTCAAAGAAACTAAAGCTTGTTTTATTTATGAACAAATAAAAAAAGATAAAAAATAACCCTGCAGGTTCAAAAGCACAAACATTTGCCTGTTCCAACTCTGATTTATTTTTCATTATTGCAGAATTCTGATCATTATCAGAGCACTACAAACTCAGTCTAGGTAGAACTGCCGCATGAAAAATTGCATATGAGAAATGCATCTAATATGCTCTTTAAATGTAACAGGGGGAAAGTCTTAGTCCCAAAATAAAACACATTTACAATACTTCATTGGCCATTTTTTACAATTAAACAACTAAATCCATCATTAAATCACAGCAGTCTGCTTTATATGAACACTGAGCTCTCATGGCTGCAAATCATTTGAGTGGTAACTGGGATAAGCATCATCTCTGGGAATTTGTTTTCCTTTGTGACTTGAACTTTTAATATCTGTATTAGAAAACTCTAATGGGAACCACACTCCCATGACCACCCCCCCCTCAAAAAAACCTCACAAAAACCAAAAAACCCAACATACTAAACTTTCAAGACTTGCTGTGCCATCTCTGTGCACTCTGAAAAGTACTTTCCTGTTACTAGCAGTGCAAGAGAGAAATTCAGCCTCTCAAACCAAATCCCACTTGTTGCAATTGCTACATTTGGAGATTTTTTTTCACATGCTGTTCTTAGTTTCTATATCAACCCATTGGAGTCTTGGTATCTGACTTACAAACACAGATAAAAAACAATAGATGGAATAAATTACGTTGGCAAGGTGATTTAAACACAGAATGAAATCTTAACTATGTTAAAGCTAAGATTAAACAGAATCTGAAACAGATCCTAAAGCTCACTCTTTATTACAAAAAAAGGCTCATCTTCATAGCTTTCTAGGAAAAAAACCAAACCAACTCTTCTTAAATGCAACTATAAAAAAACCTCTCACATGCAGTATGTGCCACAGATATTGTAGTTTCTAAAAAACTTCTTTTAAAACTATTAAATGTTTATAACGTCTCCTTCAGAAACTAAAAAATTCACTATTTTCAAAAACTTAAAACACAGGAATCCAAATTCTGAACAAAGATTACCAATGAATGTTAATGGTCTACAAAACATTAGGAAGATACAAGACTCATTTCTACAGGGCCATGCTCAGATATAAGTATGGCTCCAATAGGTTTAAAACTGTATTTATGCAAATATTCTCACTGGGGAAAATTATCATCGCACAACTGAGATTGAGGGAGATGCTAATGAAAACTTAAAATATTATTACATTTCAACATAAAACTAACCTGCAAATTTGATTCTTCGTATGTAGGAAAACAGCAAGAAAATCAGCGTGTGTACTGTAAAGCACTGCACATAACGATAAAAATTTAAATCACATCAATACATTCTCTGTCCAAGTGTATCTAAATCCTGACTCAAATAAAAAGCCTTGGTTGGTGTCAGCATTACTAGATGACACAGAAAAAATGAAAGGCAGGGTTAAAACTTCACTTCTGAGCTGCTCAGAAGGGACATTGTCCACCAGGGACAACAAAGTAATGTAAAAGAAAAAGCAGTAATACAACGTTTGATTTGCAGCGTTACACTCACTGTGCCAGAAAACGTGAACGTTATGGATTCAAAATAACATTAACTCAGCCCACTCCTCATTCTGGATATCTAATGGCATGTTTTTACAACTGTTTGTAATGTACACGTCAGATGGACTAAGTCTTTCTTGTGAGTCACACTATAACCACAAAACTATGCCTGAGCATTAACTTTTCTTTCTCCCCTACTCTGTTTAAATCTGACGTAAAAACTTCTTAGCCTCTCTCCCCATATATGCACCTTCAAAGCACCTTGCCAATATTGAATACATGCAACCCTCAGACAAGAATTAGAACCACCCTTATTTAAATAAATGAAACAAACAAAAAAAAACCAAAATCCCCATCCTCCTGAAAATTAAAAAAAAAAAAAAAAAAAAAAACAC
>VZTH01009906.1:293613-324805 GCA_013397815.1 Aleadryas rufinucha
AAAAAAAAAAAAAAAAAACCACAAGCAAAAAACCAAACACCACAAAACCCTCATAAACCCAGTGAACAGAACTCTTACCTTCACATTCTCATTTGTGTGTTTTTACTAGAGAATTACTGTCATTTTTTTAAAATACTGCCAAAAACATCCCTTTAAAACTTAAGAAAAAACACCTCAATGTTTCTAGTAATCCCTCAAATCAGTTCAGCATATACATGTTTTACAGAGGTAGAGGCTATTGAAGCCACAATTGCCTTCTCTAAGCATGTTCTCCTTACTCTTATTAACCCCATTCTCTCTATTCCTAATAGTAAATCTCAAGTTGGGAAAAAGTTCCCCCTGCCCCAAAGACTTTAAAATCTCCAAGGACCTCTCCAGAAGTGCAGCCAGAGCCTGTGGTCTCAGCTCTGACAAGCAGTGATGTGCTGCCTGCACGGATCACACATCTGGAAAGAGGATTTAAAAATGGAAGTTCAACAACCTCCACAGAAAGGATGAGTAGACAGGAAAAGTGAAGATAAAAATGAAGCAAAGACAAGTAAAAGGAAAGACCTGACAAAATAAATTTGTACTATAAAAAAGTGTTTGACCACAACTGTGTTTTAGAACTTTTGACTAATCTGTTAGCCCTTTCTGCAAGAAAGAAAAGCAGACACTGTGACTTCTAACAACCTAGGAATTTTCCACCTTTTTCCTACTATTTAGAGAAACACATGCCCGAAAAATATTAACACTCCAGAATAAATTACGTTGAACTTCAATCTTATGTAACATCTCAGACTCACCAGAGGGCTCAGAACAAGTTGGGGCCTCGCTCTGTATCCTATGTTGGAGAACTTTCTCTGCCTCCACCCATAAGAGATTAAAGACCTACCCTAGGGTGAAGATATCTAATAACCTCCTCTAGAGACCAAACAATCAAGCAGCCTCTGACAAGACTGGAAAGAAGCATTAAGAAGAGGGTCCTTGCCACCTTAATACACTTCGTACACACAACTACTTTTCCCCAAACAGGAGCATCATGTCAACAACAGAAACACACATTTGAAACAGAAACACACATTGTACAAAACATTATTCTTGTTCAATCACCACTTGACTCCAACTCTCTCCTCAAACTGAATGCAAAATAGTTTACAGTGGGATGTATTGTTTTATTTTACTTTATTTTACAAAGATCTGCATTTAGACAAAACAAACTGGTGTTGCTCTGTGCTGTCTCAAGGCCAAACTGGACATGTATTTTAGTCTTATTGAGCATTTATTACAATCCTTTAGAAAAAAATACGTATTTTCAAGCTTCCCTTCTTCTCTGTGGTTTTATTTTGAGTGTTTGTGGTACACCTGCATATACCTCACTCCCTCAAGACTTTAAACGATTGTCAGCTAACCTCTACAAGCAGGATCGATGTCTTCAACTGGGCAACAAAACATCACACAAATAATACCCATTTTTCAAAAATGAACTGATTCAAAACAGTACGTATTTTTTCCCTAAGCCACCATTTAACTTTTTGCAGTTCTATGTACTAGGTGTTGCACATCAGATAAAAACCTCCTCTAGGAATGCTTAGCCTAACAGCCTATTGAAATTCATTATATAATTAACATAAGAAAATTGAAATGAAGAAAACAACAGCAAGTAAGTTAGACGAATACCAAGAAAGAGCAGAAAAACTTCTAGACATTCTGAAGCCCCACACAAAACTTACACAACAAACAAATTTCTGAATTTGTTTTCCATACCTCTGTCCCCTTTCTGTTGAAGAAAAAATCTTGACAGCTCTATATATACACAACAGGGTAACTTATTCCAATGAGTTAATCTGTTCTCACAGCTGATTTCTGCCACCTAAACTGCACAAGGATTAAGGCCACCTCTGCCATTCTTTTGCAGAATTTTACACACCCTATACACATATTGAGAGAATATATCTTAAATGCAGGTTGCCTAGAGAGACACAGCTCAACTACTAAATCTAACTTCCACAAAGATCTGAAAGTTTTTAAGTCTACAATTTTAGTATTTAAAAATGTATTAGCTACAGAGACTCTTTAAAAGGCTATTTGACCTTTCCTTGTTATTTCTAAAGTGTGAAATGTTTATTCTTGATTATTTATTCATTAGAGGAGAAAGAAAGAGAAGCCAATTTTATATCATATGCTTTGAAGCTAATCTTTACTCCCATGAAGAGCCTGGGAGTTTGTAGCTTTCATTTCAGACAGTTGCAAATGAAAATCTGTATCTAGGCATTCGTATCAAGTTCATCACAGTACTATCTGGGCAGCTCAACTAATTATATCATTCCAGCTGATACTGTAAATATTGGCTCTCTCTAGTATTAACTTTTCCAATTCAAGCTGCACCAGCTATTGTAACACAAAGTCATAGGAATATTTTAGTGAAGAGATGCATCTTACATTTAGTTTCAACAATATATGTTATTGTAACAGGTGTATGATGACAGATTCAGGTGATGAGCTGAATAAACATTTAAAGAGAGAAGTAAACTCTCATGTAATTTTCAAAGCAGGATCAAAAAATAAAATGTAGAGAGTTGTCTAAGTGAAGTCATCTCAGAAACACACAGTACAAGGCATGAAATCCAGAGGACTTGCTATGGTGTTATAGCAATACTTCAAGAAAGTACTCTGGTAATAGACTAAATACAGATTTCTGGGCACTTATGCACGAATCCATTTTCTTCTGTGTCTTGGTCAAATTTATTTTCAGCAGCATTGGTTAAGCAATGTTTTCAATACTCGGATCCTTTCTTTGCCAGTGGCCAGAACTGAGCAGAACTTTATAACATACAGACCACAGCTTAGTTAGTGTGGTACTTGCTGAGCTGTTCTGCTTCTAAAAGCCTCATCAAATGAGGAATTGTACTGTGTATGGATGACCAAGGAAGAAGAAAAGTGACATTCCCTTCCTTCATTCTGGTTACTGAACTTTTGCCAAGGCCTCCAGCACTTGAATTTAAATATTTAAAACATGAGTGTTCCTCTCTTCCCTAAATAAGCCTTCTCGTAATGTTGCATTCCCAGCTGGAATGCCACGTGAAGGCTGTGTGTACCACACAGGAGGTTACCTTCCCAATTATTATTCAAGTGTCCCACTAAGATTCCTGCTCAAATGGTTTGTGTACGTGTATGTGGGTCTGCTTTCAGCTGAACTGCACTGAGAACAATTCTACCTGATAAATTAAAAGAAATAAAAATAAAGTCAATGACCTGGCAGCAGCAATGCTTAAGCAAACAACTTATGCAAACATAATCCAGCCATCCTTTGCTTTAAGGAGTTACCATAAAAGTTAAACAAAAAGGCATTTGGATGAAACTTGTGATTCCTACAGCAATGTCCATTAACTTAGTTTCAAACGGATCTTGAACCCCAGGGTACACAAAGCCAGGAACACAACACTTGATCCCTGGAGCTGCAATGGTTCAACAGAAAAGATGTTACCTACCAGGTCCCAGGATTAACATGTGCCTTTTTGTTCAGCTGCATCCCAGTCATGGCTTAAAATTGCAGCAATGATAAGAAAATGAAGGAAGAAAAAAGTTTCTTTAATCTATGATATAGGTAGAAAAGATCAATCACTTTGAAGAGCAAACTCTGAGACTGGAAAAGCAGCTTGAAACGGACATAAAAAAAAAGGACAGGCAGGAGAAAAAGTAGAGCGAGCAGATAAAGGAAGCTGAGACAATATAGAAAAATCTAGATGTCAGGAGTAATCTTAACAGCTCATTAGATGTTTAGTTTTCTTTTCAACCTTGTTTTGGAGTAACAAACCTGCATATTTGTTTATCCTCATGTGTTGCTATACCAGAGCCAAATTGCTCACTAATGAGGCATACAAGAACATCATCCATTTTTCCATTTGTGGCACACTTGTGCACTGGGATTTGGAGGCTTTACCTTCAGATCCTGCAACCCAGTATGTTGGTAATTCCGAAAGAGCTACAGAATATTGAGCATGAGAGACTACACATGGACATCACATCTGCCAGCAGTCTCCAGGGAGGACACTAATGTGGCAAATTAGCGGGGAGAATGCCTCCATACATGACGAAGCACATGCAGTCACTAGTGGAACTATCACACTTCACTGCCAAGACCAACCTCAGAACAACTCTACCTGTATCATTTTCCTGTCAGTACAGTGGTTCCTTCTTCAGCTCAGTTTCTTTCCCACCTTTTATTTCTGTCACAACTTTCTTTAGCTTTTCTAACAGTTCTCATGGGACAAAATGCTTACTGAAATCTTGACAGAAAACGTGTAACTTGACTTATCTAAGGAAATCGGTCATTATATCAAATAAAAGTATGACATCCATATCACACAGTATTTTCTTCTATTTAGAGTCGAGATCATCTTGCATTATTTTTTCACTTTAAACCTGACTGAAGAGTGTACCAGTTCTTAGGCAGTAACAGCTTAGCACTAGCTAACTATTAAGGCAAAATTACCTGCATGGGAATGGCACAAAATACACATTCCAAATTAATCTCACACATTAACCACTACCAGTCAGCATTGCAGATAACCCTGCACAAGCAAGCAGGGCCATGGAAATGCTGAAGAAGTTAAGTCTACCTTGGAGACCAATATCGTTTCCAGCAATGCTGCACATCCATGTGGAGCCTTGATCCCAACAGTCATTTCAAGGTGATTTAAATGGATAGAAGCAATGTAGAAGTTACAAATCTCTTCCTTTTCAGATTCATTGTAGGAAGAACTCATATGCTTTGCCTTCTAATGAATGAGAAAAAGTACCCAATCTTGTACCTCAACTGCCTCTATCTGGCAGGGAGCACAGCATACACCTAGACCTCCAAGAAAAGCTGCAGATGAATTTCAGTATTTGAAGAGTTAATTGGCCAGCACTGACTAGGCCACTTTTCTGCCTACAGAGATCACATTAGACACACAAGCTCCAAAAATATAGTGTATGGTTTGGATTAGCACTGCTCAGGTTGGCTGCTCTCCCCTGGCTTCCTTCCCTTCTGCTCTGACCAAGTAAAAAAAAATTAAAAGCCCCATGATATATATCAAGATCCCTTTCTATTATGTATTGTCCCTGGTCCTGAATAAAACAAAACTTAATGCACAAAATCCTTTATCTTGTTCCCTTACTTTACTGTACCTACATGATACTCAATAAAAAATTGCAAGTGATATGAACTAAACATTGTACTTCAGTAACAGGTAGTGAATGAATAGCAACATACAAATCTCTTCCTGAACATTTTTATTCCTGAGGATTTTTTGTAAGTCTAAAGTTAACTACAATTTTGTATAGTTTTAAATATAAACTTAAACTGGGGTTTGTGCTTCACAGTCTTGAGGTTTTGTTGGCTTTTTTTTTTTGAGGGCTTGGTGCTGGTTTGGTTTTTTAAAATGTGAACTAAAACAGAAATAAAAAACAAAACCAAAAAACCACACAGTAAAAAGCAACAAAACCATACTTGAAAATCAGGGAGCTGATCTTCAGAAAGAGCTCAGCATCTGCTACTCTTATTCTCTTAAGAGATCAAGCCAAAAAGATTTGAGAAGTTTTTATTGCCAGATCTAAATTTCATTCCACAGGCACAGGATCAGGTCTTTAATCCTTTACTTAACCACAAAGAACTGTGCAGAGCACTTTAGTTCTTCCAAAACAACTGATAATATCCTAAATGCTGAAAGCAGAGTACTTTCCAGTATAAGCCAAATCCTGCATATTTTGCTTTTAAGTAATGCCACAGCAGATGCAAAACCAGTAGGATTCACACTGATATTTTCTAGGAAAGAAGAAAATCTCCAAAAAAACACAACCCATGCTTTAGAAGCAGCAGACAAATAAAAAAACAGTTTAATTCTTGTACTGAATTAAACCGCATGTATAACATTGTGTTTATACATTTAATTTATTGCTTTAGGATTTAAGATTCTTGCATTTTTGCACCCACATCTTTTAATATGCACCATGAACTGCCTTTTCACAATTTCAGCAGCTACATTTAGGTGATTCTCCCCCAAACCAATTATCTGAACTGCCCTTCTTCACAGCATTCCAATGAAAAGAAAATGTTCAAGGCAAGCAAAACTTCCCTTCCCAGCAGAGGAACTGTTGCATTTTAAAGGCTGTTTATATCAGTATTGGGCAAGAAAAACCCAAGCAGGACAGGAAAAAACAGATGTAGAAACAGTACTCAGACACACTCTCAGAATATACAGCAAGGGTTCTCTCTATTCACAGTGCAAAAAGCAGTCAACATTGACTGCAATTTGGAAGGGGCATATTAGCAGGCCCCAAGTGCTCAAAATCGTAAAAGCAAAAACTTCTTTAAGATTGCACCATGAAAGTCCACACACAAAGGTCTCTGTGATCTAATTCAGTGAGTTTTGATCTAAGTTCATTTTCTGAGATTTAAATGTCCTCTGACAAGGCTTAACTGTGCAACTCTGATCATGCAAAAGACCTTAAATAAACTAAAATTAGTTCTTACTACATGTATATACATACTAAAGCTCACTAATCAGAGGTCCTGGGACATCAGACAGACTGAAGTACTCACATGGACAAAAGTAGATCTCTGTTACAATTTTAATAGCTACAATGGTTTGAAAGAAATAGTATTTGCAAGACTATTTGAGTTATTCTATCAGACAGTGGTGAATTTTTTTGTTGTATGAGCCATAAAAGCTACAGAACATTTGCCAAAACACAAACCAAGGTTATCTAGCCAACAAAAAAAGCTTAGAAGAAAACATCTCTTTTCATATGGTGAAAGTGTATGAAACCATGAAGCTTCTCAGGATCACACTTACAAAATGATGCTTCATGGAAGTTCATAAAGTCAGTATAATCTGACAGTCAATAGACTCTTGCCAAGACAGAACTACTATTGGTTTAAACCAACACTCTCATTTACTAGGAGACTTGACTTGATAAACAGAAGCAAGTTTCTCACATTTTTCATATCTGAGTCTCACATGACCTTTCGAAAGTTCAGCTGAGTACCGAAACAATCCGTATGACTACTCTCCAAACACAAGAGGAGCATTTCATAAACGTGCTTGCAGCTTCTGAGACTAAGATGCTCTGCACTAGTAATGGCAATTGGCTACTGCCAACCTCCAGGACGGTCAAGGTTGGAGCTGGTAAGAATATTTCTCTTTCCTTTTAATGAGATTTATTATACAAGAAACGACTTAGTACCATACAACACCAGATATGTTATTCAGATTCAGCACAGAGCAAGAAACCCCACATGATCCCCTAGAGAAAAACATGAATGTATCCACTCAGCAGGAACACAGCTACTCAGCCTTCAAGACACTCAACTTCTGACACACAGAGTACAAATGGCAGCACACTGGACTTTAGAGAGGTTCCAAGTAATTTATTAACCTCCACTGGCCACTCAGCTTGCATCAACCTGTTCCAGCATTTGTCAGCAATTCATTAAACAGGACAGACAAGAACCTCACTATAAGAAAAGGAGAAAAGTTTCTACTTCTTACAATTCCTGAAATAAAGCCCCAGCAGTGGTCTTTGTACTTGGCTGCTGCGTCTGTGCTCTGGCTCTTGTACACCCACAGCCCCTGACCACAGGTAAGGCGATGCCAAGTGGACACTTTCAGGATGACCAGATCCATGAGCTGTGTACATCCATCTCTGCCTCCTCACCCAATTTGGACCTAACCTCTTCTGTGATCTTTCACAGCTCTTAAGACAGACGGAGTTCTTATAAACCAACCTGGAACATTCTCTGTACCTTAAAACATCTTTAGATGACATGTTAATATGTCTTTGTTTCACCCAATCTTCCAGTATTTCTAATGGCTTGCAACTGTGAAATCTAAAGACAGAATCATGAACTCTGATTTCCCCTCTCCTCTGGATAAGGAAGGCAAAAGATACCTTTCCCCCACTGAAAAGAAAACATCTTCCTTTTTCAGTTAAAGTGTGTTATGAAAAGAGCCAGCAGCTCTGGAGTTTGACATTCATCCTCACTTAAACTAAAATCTCTAAACAACATATACTTTAGATATCAGTAAAATAAAAACCTATCAGTAAAACAAAATGAAACTAAACTGCAAAAAATCCTTATTATTCAAACTCCAGTAACTTTTATAAAGCAGAAATGTAAGTGTCACAAGTTGTTGCAGTTTATAAACTCAAAGACTATAGAGATTGAAAGACCACCGAAATAATCTTAAATGACATTCAGAATTCTGCCAACACTATGTTTTTGCTGCAGAAATCCTAGGTTCATGCTCTTCAAGGTGGATTTCAAGTGCTAAGGAGCAAATAGTACTAACTCAACTGGATAGTGAACTGTTTGCTGTGTCAAAGCTTTTTGCCAAACACATATATATAATTTTTCTTTTCGCTATATGGATAATCAACCCCAGATGGCAATTTACATAGGCAAAGCATAAAGGAATCCATGCACTGCTGGTGCTCTCAGCCTCAATCAGAGCAAGCATGGGTGTTTGAGAATGTCACTGTTTATTTTTAATTGCTGTGTCCCTCCTTTGTGCAGGTTCAAGCGGTCAAAGATGTCGAAGTCCATTAGCAGAACTGGAAGGTGATGCCACTTCATTTGGTGAGAGGGTTCTTCAAATTTAAAAAAAGCAGCTGGTTTGTAATGTCCCTAAATGCCCAGCGGGTACCAGCTGTCAATCTCAGTTACTATTGGGTCAGGGCAAAAAAAGGTCAGAGAGAGTCATAAACCACAATGTGTTGTGAAATGTGCTTCCTCCGTTACCTTGTAGGCCTGAGAAAGGTTTGACCTTTCATAGGTATCCTAACCCAGCTCTGCATGATGCTGGCAGGGGTAAGTACAACACACAGCTCAAACTTACAAACATTGCTTCCTTTTACTGTGCCTTGGTTTCCATACCTGTGCAACATGAAGATGAATGTCCACAAGTTGCTAGTGCCAAAACACAAAACTCTGCCCACCAATATTATCATTCAGAGGCATGGACATGTCTTCTATTTCACACATAGCAGTGGAAGGTTTAATTCATTAACAGCAACTGGAAAAATAACTAAAACTTTGAGGGAAGTTGTTAATGCCATAAGAGCCAAGTGATCTGGCTTTTCTTTGCAAATAACCTGTTTATGCGCTAAGCTCTCTGTCACTTCAGTGACTACTCTCCCAGTCACCTGGGAAAAAAGCCCACTAAAAAGTCACACTTAAAGCCTTTTCCACTGTCCTTTTAAACACCCATCTACAAGTTATTCACTATATTTTTGTCATTTCCTCCTTCATATGGACTCTCAGAAAGCAGACTTACTCCTAAACATATTTCTTCAAAACATTCTTGGACTGTACATTAAAAGCAGAATAGTCATTTCCAGATATAATCTAGTGATGCATTCTTTCTTTGCAAGAAATAATTACTCTGCCCTGTCTCCCCCATCTCCTGGAGCACAAAATGACAGGAAGTTTGGCCAGTGCTATGCCAAAAAGCAAGCGGTGAACTCGCTATGCAAGGCCCTGCTTGGGCAGGAGCCATCTCACACTCCTTGCACTCTTAACCTACTTGTCCCTCTCTGGACCCCGAGTACAGGCAGGCCCAGGACTGAGAACAGGACACAACAGAAAAGGAAAGAACACTGGCAAGTGAAAACCAGGAGAGGTTGAAGCTAGAGCTACAATCCCAGCAAGCATATTCCCTGCAGGAACTGAAAGCATGGCTCCCAAAATAGGCTGCATTCTGTAAATAAGAATATGGGCAGTGAGGAACTCCACTGGGGAAGCAGAAATGATAGAATACGTATTATACAAATCACTTCTATGCAAAGGACAATACGATATAAACTAAATGGCCACAGGTATCACTGAAGAGGTTGGCCAGAAATGAATTGTCAGCTATCAGCCAAATACTTCAGGTGAAATCAGAATGCCTGATTAATCCTTCACTTGTCCAAACAGTACAGTCAAAAATGACAAAACAGTACGTTCACTCAACGAAATAAGTAAGGTCCTCACAGTAAAATGACTTGTAGATAATACTGACAGCATCGAAAGAGTCCTATCCAGGCTTGTTAGATCAAAATTTGCCTGCCCACAGAATGTCATCAGCTGGGTCTACTTTTAAGTGGTAGCTGCAAAATACTCCTCAAGTCTTAATTCATTTTGGGCAATTAATACTAAGGGAAAATCAGAGCAGTGCAAATCAGCATTTGTGAATTTCACATGTTCCAAGCTATAAGTCACTTTGTTTTCTTTTAAAGGATGAATATATTTTAAGGAAATTAAATAGTAACAACAGTTGAGCAGTTCAAAGGCCATTGAAAGGTCTCTTTGACTTTCTACAGGCTCTCTAAAGAGCCCAATGGCAGCAAGCCACCTACTGCATCCCAGCAGCTCTCTCAGAACATGCTGACACCAATTAAAGCCTCAGCAAACAAAGAGAATGTGCATCAAGCATTTCAATGCCCTCTTCTTGTCATTTCCTTTGCTTTCAGACATTTCTGGAAGCCTACCTACCTGGATTCTTTTGCAAACCTTCTCACTGCAGCATATCTCAAATGAAAGTAACCTCCCTCAAACCTTGTTCAGTCCTTGGGCGTTTCCCATCTTGGAAACATGCCCACCTTGCTCTTCTGAATTTGAAAGCCTAACACGCTAATCTAGATCAGTCTTCTCTTCATCCAACTAAATTATTGAGCAGGCAACCTTACTGACTGCCTTATTTAAAAATCACTATGCTTCTTCCTGTTATAAGCTGGGTTATAATAAAGTAAAAAAATTAAAATTGAAAATAATTGAGTAATTTCAGATTGGAAGAGAACACACTCTTCTTTGTTGAGCGTCTCTTTCTATCAGGAAAACCATGGGGAATGAAAATGAGAGACTCACCTTCAGGGCAGGAATCTCCACATTGTCACCAAGGCTAACAGAGCCAGAAAGAATAGTCCCTGTCATCACTGTGCCTTGACCCTTGATAGAGAAACAGTGGTCGACTGCCATAAGGAAGTGTCCCGAGGGGTCTCTTGATGGCAGGTAAGCCTGAGACTTCAAGACCTGAAAAAAAAGATAAAAGCAGCACCATGCCTGGGTGAAAAGTCATGACAGCAACACAGCAGAAGGCAGGCAAGCGGATGATTGATTGAACAAGCTTGCAATTTTACTGATTTCAGGCATCTCCCAATGAGCTTAGAACTCACCAATGTCAAATTAACTGTGTGCGCCATAGAGGAGACGCACACTTAGCAGCAGGAACAGTTCGATTTTCTGCCTTAGAAAGATTTGGTGCTGCACATTTAGCTTGGTTAGCAAAACCTCACTGGTGATAAAGTTGCTGCCAAACTCAATATAAACACTGCAGCAAACCAAAGAGAAAAAAAAAATAACTGTACATGTGTCATCTCCCCCTTTTTCCCCCCCTCTCAGAAGTACAATTTTACAGTGCACTTTGCTTCTTCAGCTTTTTTGGATTTTGTGAAAATGAACTTATGTACAGATATTAGTGCCCCATAAAGCCCATCTCTGCCTCCCTCCCAGAAAAACTGTAATACTTGGTTAAGTTTTCAAAGTCAACTTCCCCTTCAGATTTCTGTTAGCGCTTCTTGAAGGCTCAATCCACTAAGAAAAACTACATAAGTACCATTTTCTAGAGAAATTCTCTGAGTTTAGTGTTTTTCTTTTGCTGACAAATACTATGTTTCTTAAAATATATCATCAGACAAAAGATTTTAATTATAGAAAGGCAGTCACGCACTCAAATAGTGCTTCAAAGGAACTGGTTCACTCCTGCCTCAAATCACTTTTGATCTCTGTCTCTGTTATACCACCTGCATATACTCTTGGTATTGCCTTTAACATCTGCTTTTAAGGTCAAAAACCGCAGCTCAAGCCCNCTTTCTATCAGGAAAACCATGGGGAATGAAAATGAGAGACTCACCTTCAGGGCAGGAATCTCCACATTGTCACCAAGGCTAACAGAGCCAGAAAGAATAGTCCCTGTCATCACTGTGCCTTGACCCTTGATAGAGAAACAGTGGTCGACTGCCATAAGGAAGTGTCCCGAGGGGTCTCTTGATGGCAGGTAAGCCTGAGACTTCAAGACCTGAAAAAAAAGATAAAAGCAGCACCATGCCTGGGTGAAAAGTCATGACAGCAACACAGCAGAAGGCAGGCAAGCGGATGATTGATTGAACAAGCTTGCAATTTTACTGATTTCAGGCATCTCCCAATGAGCTTAGAACTCACCAATGTCAAATTAACTGTGTGCGCCATAGAGGAGACGCACACTTAGCAGCAGGAACAGTTCGATTTTCTGCCTTAGAAAGATTTGGTGCTGCACATTTAGCTTGGTTAGCAAAACCTCACTGGTGATAAAGTTGCTGCCAAACTCAATATAAACACTGCAGCAAACCAAAGAGAAAAAAAAATAACTGTACGTGTCATCTCCCCCTTTTTCCCCCCCTCAGAAGTACAATTTTACAGTGCACTTTGCTTCTTCAGCTTTTTTGGATTTTGTGAAAATGAACTTATGTACAGATATTAGTGCCCCATAAAGCCCATCTCTGCCTCCCTCCCAGAAAAACTGTAATACTTGGTTAAGTTTTCAAAGTCAACTTCCCCTTCAGATTTCTGTTAGCGCTTCTTGAAGGCTCAATCCACTAAGAAAAACTACATAAGTACCATTTTCTAGAGAAATTCTCTGAGTTTAGTGTTTTTCTTTTGCTGACAAATACTATGTTTCTTAAAATATATCATCAGACAAAAGATTTTAATTATAGAAAGGCAGTCACGCACTCAAATAGTGCTTCAAAGGAACTGGTTCACTCCTGCCTCAAATCACTTTTGATCTCTGTCTCTGTTATACCACCTGCATATACTCTTGGTATTGCCTTTAACATCTGCTTTTAAGGTCAAAAACCGCAGCTCAAGCCCTGGTTGTAATGGCAGAACAATGGAGAGTCTCTTAGGAAGGACAGAAGGGATAATAGCTTGAAGTTCAATGCCAGGGCTCACACAGCATTTGCCAGCTCGTCTAATATTAGGTCTCAGTTGACAGAACAGCAGCAATGGGTGTTTCCTTCAAAGGTTTTAACCCTGGGGAACATCCCAGTAAATCTAACAGGAACCAGATGAAGGCAGAAGTAAGCACTTGCACATCTCCTCGTCTCTAGAAACTGCTGTGGGCAGATTGGTCCTGGCTAAGTCTAGTCTAAGGCCATACTCCATCCCCATGCCCATCCTGAGTCACACGAGCCTGGGAGGTGATACAGCATTCAGTACTCAGCAGCCTTGTGGAATATCCTGCCTTTATACAAGCCTGGGTGCCCAGGGCCAGACATCCTGAGATTTTTTGATGACTGATGCTGCATCTTAACTCCAGCAATTTACAAGTACTTTAAACTTGGCGGCATCCAAATCAGAATTTGACAAGTCTTCAAAGAATGATGCCTTTGTTTTGGGACTGTTTTCTGCTGTGTGAAGTAACAGTGGCATCCCTCCAGGGCAAAGATGTTCCTTTCCCTAAGCTAATTACAGAAAGGGTGACATGTCTATTGCAAGCTACAAACTGCTCTCAGTTATTTTAGGTGTCCTGCCCTTCACAGTATAAACTTCATGACAGGTAAATAAGGGTTTTGAACATTTGAGAATGGATACTTTCATGTTATTATTATGTTCTTCAGCGAGTACCTCAATTAATTCAGAAACACCCAGTGGATTCTCAGACTCTGGGGCTTCTGGTCCACCAGGCTTTGCTGCAACAGCAACAATAGGACACCCGGAGAACCTGAAAGAGAGAAAGACTTTCACCATTAGACCACAGATCTCCTATATGTGTCAATATAAAGAACTTCCAGGCTCATCTGAAGGCCAGGGAGCTCCCTCAAATTCCTGTTTATCTGCTCTTCCCCCAGTGTGACTAACTGACTAATTTCTTCTTGAATTACCAGCAGATCAGCATTACTGGACTTCACTATGAAAGCTTCAGTCCTGTTCCACATTAGATACTGATTCAATGCTGTAGCAGTCAAATGCAAGATTCAGTTTATTTCAGAAGCAGAAGTCTGTTGTTATCCAGTCTTAATGCAGTGGTTTGCATCCAAAGTCATTTTACCTGGAGACTAGCACATTTTTAACTTTCATTAAAACAATTATAATCCTAACTGTAAAGTCATAACCTTCAAAACAGGAGCCAAATGCAAGATACCACATGATGATTACCTGAGTCTGCAAGATCTGCAGACAACAGAAAGATGTGAATCTACTGAAATCAAAGCCTGCAAAATTCACAAATCTCAAACATGCAAAGGTTCAGAGAGAAGCAGTACAGCCAGCTGACACAAATTCAGTTTTTATCCTACAATCAGTTTTATTCTTTAAGTCCTTAACTTACAGCAGATTTTTTTTTTTTACAAATTCAGTCAGCAGACTTAACTTTTGCTCCCTGAAATAAAACCTAGTGTTGGTTACTGCATTTTTGCAAAAATCAGGAGTAGCCACATAAAATATATATTAAAGTAATGGAACAATAATCAGTAATTATACCAAAAAGTGACTGGTTCTCATAGGTACTTAATTCTTGCAACAGAATAAGACCAAAATTTATTAATGTGGTCATCCTCTTAAAACCCACCCCCCACTGATTTTCTCTCAAAAGGGAGCAAACTGGAGGGAAGAGACAGTGCCTTGCTAAAGAAGAAATATTAAGTTCTGTAAAGGGAGCTCACTCAGTGACCCAGCTGTAATCAGGCACATAAGGTATTTTCTTTGTTTACACACCATAAGCCTGAGGCATCTAGGGACAAAGGGTAACAAAAATGTGCACTGAAAATTCCTCTGATTAACCAGAAAACCTTAGGAAATCTATTTTCATACAAGTATTTCAGAGCACTGTATTGCAATAAACAGAAATTTATGCTGAACCAGATGTTTTACTCCTCTTCCTATACACCAGAATAAACTGCAGTAATTGTATATTGCATTTGGAGGCACTTCTAAACATGATCCAGCCCTACTGAAACTCTTACTCCATCACACCAAATTTCTCTCAGCAGAATTTAGATCCTGCTGGACAAAGGGAGAAGCTGACATGTGCAAAAAACTTTCAAAAACAAATGAAATTCCATTCATAGAGACAGTTTGCTTTTAGTTTTGGTATCAATTCACAGAAAATCAAGTTTTGATTAGGTAAATTTACAAGTATCAAACTATCCAAATATACAACAGTTACTTTCCTCTGCCTTTTTCGCCTTCCATACAACTTCCTGACAACACTACAATAATTTCCCCAGCATTGGTGGCAACACCTACTCTAGAACTGCAACAGCCTTCAGCTTTGCTTACTGCTATGGAATTGCACGTGCACACCTGTGTGTGTAGAGAAAATACATCAACAACTATTTAAAAAAACAAAAAAACCCCTCATTGCCATGTGTTTGGGGTTAGAGGCAATTGTCAAATAGCATCAGCACATATCCTGCTAATAAGAGTAGTTTAGAAATAGAAAAGCATTTAAAAACCACACATTTGGAGATTCACAGTCAAGTGGGAAAAAGGCTGTTGAGAAACTCCACATGCCCGAGATACAACAGGACAAGCACTCTGCACTCACACCCAGGGCAGCAGTGCTTCCAAAGCACCGTCAAGCACAGACTGCACATACAAAAACTGAATTTTAGTTCTCTCTCCTCTGTACTCTGAATCCTGTTCCTTAGATTCTTCAACTCAAAATGTGACCCAATAGTTATGTCCCCATATATCCCTGAGCAAAGCAAAGATGTGCTGCAGTTTCCATAACCACTAAAAAAACATTGTGTATATATCGTAACTTTCCATTTCATAACAGCCACATTTCCACTCATGAATTTCCCTGCACTTCACTCATTATATACCTCAACTAATGTACCTAAACAGCGCTGACAAATACTGTGCCAGCCAGAGCCACATGACATTGTATCAACTTCCATCATTCTGCTTTCCCTAGTTGGGGCAATCACATGCGTCACCCCCAGTTAAGGAAAATTCCTAACACTTTCTGTGGAGTGAAACAGACTTGAAGATCCTAACAAAAGTTGCAAGCCCATAAAGCTAAAGAAAACCCAAAACAACAAAAACAAACAAACAAAAAAAACCCTCACCACAAACAAACAACAACAAAACAAAAAACCCCACCACCACCAAAAACCCACTCAGAAAACACCCACTCCCACAACAAACAAAAACAGCCATTCACACACCCAAGAGTTCTTCACCTGGATATTCTGGCTTTCTATTATCCGATCCAAACTCCAAGCAACTCTTTAAATGGAAAAGTTTAATTACAGGAAAATATTTCTCCACACATGATACTTGCAGATGTGAATTTGGAATTGCACCTGAGTTTTTGTAAATCTTTTCACTCTCTTTTCATCATTTTTGCTAGATGCACCAGTATGTTTAGAAGCACACTAGAAGGGAAATGTTGGTATTTTCGTTAAACATTTTGTTACAAGTTACCTGTTAGTATTACTGTTCACTTACTTGGTATTTTCCAAGGTCTTCTGCATTTTCTTAGTCATCTTCTCAATGGCACTCTGTCTCTTCCCCTCTGGAAGGAGATCTATTTTGTTCAGAACTACCACCATCTTCTGGCAGGCAATTTGCCCAATTACCAAGCACTCTGCTGACTGTGTCTGCATCCCTTTTGTCACATCTATCACAAGCATCATTAAATCGATAATCTGGGCACCTGGAGGAGAACTCACAGTCAGTATTGCCACAGCATAAAAAGATTAAGGATCATTTTCTCAAATAGTTTCCATTTAAAATTGTCAGCATATGTACAAATGCCCAGAAAGACAAACAAAACACAAGTCAAAGTAAGCACTGAATGCCACAGCTCTTTTGAAATTAAGACCTTGGGAATTTAGGCTATTATAGGCTACCATTGGGTCATAAAAACCAGGGAAGAATGTGATAGCTCAAGTCTAAGGCTGTTATCACTGCATTTAAAAACATACTAAGAAAATTAAGCTTGCAGCAACACAGGCATGACATTTGCCTCAATTNGAGCAAAGCAAAGATGTGCTGCAGTTTCCATAACCACTAAAAAAACATTGTGTATATATCGTAACTTTCCATTTCATAACAGCCACATTTCCACTCATGAATTTCCCTGCACTTCACTCATTATATACCTCAACTAATGTACCTAAACAGGGCTGACAAATACTGTGCCAGCCAGAGCCACATGACATTGTATCAACTTCCATCATTCTGCTCTCCCTAGTTGGGGCAATCACATGCGTCACCCCCAGTTAAGGAAAATTCCTAACACTTTCTGTGGAGTGAAACAGACTTGAAGATCCTAACAAAAGTTGCAAGCCCATAAAGCTAAAGAAAACCCAAAACAACAAAAACAAACAAACCAAAAAAAAAACCTCACCACAAACAACAACAAAACAAAAAACCCCACCACCAACAAAAACCCACTCAGAAAACACCCACTCCCACAACAAACAAAAACAGCCATTCACACACCCAAGAGTTCTTCACCTGGATATTCTGGCTTTCTATTATCCGATCCAAACTCCAAGCAGCTCTTTAAATGGAAAAGTTTAATTACAGGAAAATATTTCTCCACACATGATACTTGCAGATGTGAATTTGGAATTGCACCTGAGTTTTTGTAAATCTTTTCACTCTCTTTTCATCATTTTTGCTAGATGCACCAGTATGTTTAGAAGCACACTAGAAGGGAAATGTTGGTATTTTCGTTAAACATTTTGTTACAAGTTACCTGTTAGTATTACTGTTCACTTACTTGGTATTTTCCAAGGTCTTCTGCATTTTCTTAGTCATCTTCTCAATGGCACTCTGTCTCTTCCCCTCTGGAAGGAGATCTATTTTGTTCAGAACTACCACCATCTTCTGGCAGGCAATTTGCCCAATTACCAAGCACTCTGCTGACTGTGTCTGCATCCCTTTTGTCACATCTATCACAAGCATCATTAAATCGATAATCTGGGCACCTGGAGGAGAACTCACAGTCAGTATTGCCACAGCATAAAAAGATTAAGGATCATTTTCTCAAATAGTTTCCATTTAAAATTGTCAGCATATGTACAAATGCCCAGAAAGACAAACAAAACACAAGTCAAAGTAAGCACTGAATGCCACAGCTCTTTTGAAATTAAGACCTTGGGAATTTAGGCTATTATAGGCTACCATTGGGTCATAAAAACCAGGGAAGAATGTGATAGCTCAAGTCTAAGGCTGTTATCACTGCATTTAAAAACATACTAAGAAAATTAAGCTTGCAGCAACACAGGCATGACATTTGCCTCAATTAAAAATTATAATCTAAGCAGCTAAGCAAGAATCTGATACAGCCAAAGGTACACACAGCAACACTGCAGGGAGCTGCACACTCAGAGCAACCCCAACAAGAGCCAACCACGTACCCTATAAAAACATCCACAAGCCTCAGTCCCTACCTGCTTCCCACCATTTTTCTTTCCAAGTCCAAAATTCGATAAAAATGAAAACAGTGATCACCACAAGAGACAGGTTTATGCAAAGTCTGAAGAAATTCTTGAATCCCTCAGTGTTAGGAAGAGACAATTTAAAACCTGCAATATATCACCATTCACTCCCAATTCAGATCCACATAACTTAAACATGTAATTTCAAGCACAGGAACAGAGATCTGATTCCTAGATCACTTTGTGGAAAAGCTCCTAAATTTTAGGCTGAAGTTACCTATCATGCTTATGGTTTATTTTTATTTTTCAAAGCATTGTTGTCATGAACCCATAATCTTTTGATTGAACCAACCCAAATTTCATGGACTTAAATTAGTTTTCAAGGAAGCTTTTGATGAACATTGGGCCTTCCATTAAGTACAACCAGAATTTTCTTGTTTCATTTGAGGTAACTGAAATACTCTGAATACTAAAATAGAAAAGTACAGCAGACTTAAATGTTGAGAAAGTTTAAACATAAAGAAAAACAAAGTTTAAAGCTGAACTATATAAGAAAGTCATATGCAAAAAAAAAAGCACATTTTGAAAGATGATAAAAGCTAGAAATCATGTAAAATTCCAGCATTCTAACTTAAGTACTTCTAATATTTGCCTTAAGATCAGAAGAACAAGAAATCAATACAACAGTTCCTTGTTCCTTCGCCCTCTCCACCCTTCCCCTCGCCTTTTTTTGTTTTTAAGGCTTTTACAATGGCTGTGACAACAGCTACCCTTGTTCCTATTTCCCATGAACTCAGGATAGGAAATCATTCCAAGGTTGAAGTGCATGGGTGAATGAGCAGATGGGAACTACAACAAGAAAAAAAAATTATGGTTACAAATGACTATTTCAACCTACCAGAGCTTTCATCTTGTAATAATGAATGTTAAGCCCTTCAGAGCACTAGTTGGATAATTACGATATTTCCAGTGCTCCTGCAGAATTTTCCCCAATCATTTCAAATATCTCTGCCTGACAAACTGAAGATGGGCTTTATATCTTCAAAAGTAGTTTGCATTTTTATTGTTTTGGGAACTGTATTGATTTAGAACCTGCTTAAATTGCAACACAAACATCATTGAGACTGTACAAAAGGCTCAGACTTTACACACCACCCAAGTGCAGACCTAAAGGTCAGAAACCAAGGGAAACAAACGGCATGAAAATAGTTTGAGTGGGACAAAGCACTTAACAATCAGAATGGATCCACTTCTGTGAATACTTACAGCATGGCTGTTTTAAACTTAACTATAAACTTAAAATATTTTGTATTACAGTATTCTACACAGCTGACATCCTCAATATGAATGGGAATAAATAATTAAAACCAAACCATCAAGTCCAATTCTTTATTAATACTATAAAAAGGACATTCTGGTAACACAACAATGCTGCAGCTTGAGTCTTAACAAACATTACTGTGACTCCTGTGACTGTGACATACATGCGATCCTCATGCTCCAGAACTAAGCCAAAGCAACCAGAACCAAATCTGGCCTTTGAAAGGGCAGCTGATAACATGCATTACATACAGTGTGGTATCTTTCCCTCCAAAAGAACACAAAATCTGCACTGAACTATGTAGTTTCAGTAAAAGGGGCCACTTTACCTTGAAACTCTAAATCAACTGCTTTGAATGCATTTGTTATAAAGCAAATGCTTGCAATTGCTGTATTTATGAATCTATTAGCAACACTTTAAAAGAGCCATAAAAATCATCAACCCAGTTGCCAGAAGGTCGAGAATGTCTGCCTTGGGGCATTGCACAGCAACGAGAAGATGAACAAAGAAAATAGCTGTACATCCATGGAAAAACTCCAGAAACACCGGAAGACACACCATGACACTCCAGAGAAAAAATACTTCAAGTCAAGGAAGCAGCAGCACACACAAGTTCACAAACACTGCTGGCACAATTATTATGCCTCCTCTGAAGCCACAATGTGCTGACTGGCCACAGCTCCTAAGAGATGGCACAAGATGGGACAGAAGGCATGGCAGGCAGAGCTGGAACACAAGCAGGGTGGGAAGCTGCTGCCCTTCAAAGGAGTCGTGGAGCCAAGGCAAAGATCACGACAGCATTGACAGAAATACTTGCATTCTCTGCAAGTAATACTTGCATTCTCTGGGGGAGAACTGCATTCTCCCCGAGGCATGAGGATGTTTTGTAATGTTTTGTACGTGTCTACTCATGGATACCAAGGCAGGAATTCTCAGGTAGGTTTACAGGACCCTTGAGTAACAAGGCAAAAAAAAAAAAAGCTAAAATTTAGTTCCTCAGCTTTCCTCTTTGAGCTGTTTAATAAACCACCTTTGACAATTCACCTTCTTCCCCATCTCCCATCTTCTCCCACCCAGTTTTACATTTTATTTTATTCTAGAACCCATTTCCTTTATTGCCCATCATTCATGCATAATAGTTCATTAAATACTAAAACAAAAGCATCTAGAGAAGTGTACAAGGATTTACCAATGTCACATTTCAAATCAGGAAAGTTGGCAGGTTATTTGTGCCAAGGTGACAAAACTCTAACGCTCCCCCATCTACCATAGAACACCTCATTCTGTACATTTTCTCCTCATGACATATAAATGGTAATATAGCAGACAGAATATGTTTAACTTAATATTCACTACCTAAATAATTTCTAGTAAACAATCAGCTCACTATCATATCAGAGTTCAGTCAACAAAAGGAAAAATATTCCTGAATATTCTCATGAATACAGTCTCACTTGAAAAGATTTTTCAATTGGGGCATAAAAATATTACAGATATACTATGTGGAAACTCCAAAAACAGTAAGAAGAATAAAACAAGGTGAAAATATTACTCACACCTGCACTACCTGACAACAAAATGTCAGCCATGGGTTCTTGTGCAAAATGGAACAGAAGAACTGAAAGAACAGAGAACTGAACTCTCCAAAAAAGGAGACAGAATATGGGCCCACACAGTTAAGAACAGTGATAACAAAGAGATTATGGATGGTTTGAGTATTCCTCAAGCCATCAGAGCAAGAAACTGGATGAAATTGCTTCGAACAAAGCAGAGACACATGCAAAGGACAGATCTGCATACAAGGAAGCACAGCAATCAAAAATATTTTATCTGCACTGAAGCAGGTCACATAGAATCAATGAAAAAGTTAAACTAAGATACACAAATTATTTCCACTACAGAGAAAACAGGGGTGTAACCTTTTATTTGCTACTTCATCTATGAAAGACATGTTCAAGAACATTTAGATAAATCCTGACGTGTGATTTCTCACATTGCTTGAAAATGAAAGATCAATTATTGGAGTACCCTTTATGTGATGACACACAGCTCAGACGAAGCCCTGTAAAAGGCAAATTAAATAAACCAGTTGTCATCAGAAAACACAAGGGGGTGGAGAAAGATGGGAATTATATTTCAAAGATAAGCAGCTAAACCACAGCAAAAATAAAGTAGATAGTTGGAGTGAAGAAAAACAAACAAGAAAGATAAAACATGAACTGAGAGATTCTGGATGACAGCCAGATACAGGAAAAACACAAGACCAGCAGCACAGCATCACAAAGACTGCAAGTGCCAGCTAAACCTGGAGGCAGCAGCACTCATTTGTACCACAAAAGTGACAGGGAACACAAAACTCAGAAGAGAAGAAAAACACCTTCACAGACAAGATAAAGTCCAGCTACTGCTTTGAACACACAACCCACGCTTGCTCCTGAACTTTGAGGAGTATCTGATTATAAAAAGTCATCAAGGAAGTAATTTATTACTCTTTACTCAGGAGATTAATTGAATCACAGGCATCAGAGGTTATGACAAATTTCCAAAGAGGAGAAGGCAGCAACTCAAGCTTCCCTGAAGTGGCCATCAGGTCAATTTCTTCACGGGAAGAGCAAAATGATACCACTTGCAACATCTTCCTAGCTAACTCTCACTCTTGGATCCTGAAAGAGCTCACCAGCTGCTGCCTGAGTACACTGAAAAAGAACAGTATGCATTTTAAAAGTATGTATTGATAAACTTTTAGTCTTTAGGAGAAAATTCACTGCATTCTCTACATTTGCATTATTTAGTATAATATATCTATTTAGTATAATATATCTTCAAACCTTTGCTGAAACAGGAAAAAAAGCCTACCCAGAGTTCTAGCAACAAGACTGCAGACCTCCATCCCCTCCATCAAATTCACTCCTCATAAATGTGTTCAGTGTCACACACAATTAGTAAAAACCAGCTCTTACACCAGTATTCACAGGGAAACACCATGGGAGTACCCAACACATCAGATGCATTTTCAAAAACAGTAGAGCACTATAATTGCCATCCTTTGTTCTGGAACAGAACATTACACCTTAAATAACAAACCTCCTTCAACCTCAATCCCAGAGGCTGCTGCAGTTCTGTATGTTACACAAACTCAAAACACCTTCCATTTGTGCAGCCTGTTGCATGCTTGTAAATTTTATACCCAAATTCCCAGACTGAGCTGTGACCCTACAGCAAAATATAACATTAACACTAATTTAGAAAAAGATGACATTATTAGATTTAGGAAAACAAACAAACAGACCCCCAAACACTTCAGCCTCAAGTATTAGTTTATCAGTTCCAAAAATGTATTACTACTTTATTATACACACACGGAGCCCACTTTCAGAACCATCCAGTTATAATCTCCAAGCACTACATTAGCTACCAATTCCTTACTGAAAAGCGCACCCAAAAGGCATTTTCAGTAAATAGGCAGATTCTCAATTGTTTTGTCTTTACCAAATGTAGATCAAGAATATGAGAGCTTAAAATTAATAATTTTTAAGTTACTGAGAGAAAGCAAGCATAACTAAAGTGTTGCATTAGATTCTCCATAATACATCAATATAAAGCTGATTTGGCTTCAAAAGGTAAAGCCTGGTGAGTGGATGGAAGAAGAGGGGATCAGGTCCCTGTGTGAACAAAGGGGAGGTTTTGCATGCCACACAAACATGGAACATAGGCACAGATTCTGACTGGTGGCTTCTTTAAGCTACTGTGTCCTGTCCTGTTTGTGGTAATCTTTTTAGCTGACTTTGCACAAACAGTACAACTCTTGTTCACAGGCAGCAAAAGGAAGCAGAAAATGGAATTTGAAATGTAAAAATAAAATAATTGTGGGCCATGGGCTATAATTTGATTTCATGCTCTACAAGGAAATGAAAGAGGACTTCCTTAAACATATTTTTTTTTAAAAAAAATATGCTTTTTACCATGTTAGGATTTCCTCTAGTGGAGAAGAGAAAATAGGATTGTAGAAAATACACCGTTCTCAAGTATCATTGCTACTCAGGGGCAAAGCTCTGTTTTAATGTGCACTTCCCATTCTGGGGAAGAGGAAATTCTTCAATTAATAAACCGGGTGGACTGAGGCGAGTTTTTAAGGTTTAATCAATTTCATCTGCACACGGGATAAAAAGAGCAACTATTCTACCATTTTTACCTCCACTATTCCACTTTCAAAAAAAAGAAAAAAATGAAATCAATGTTTTATTTTAAATTCTTTGAGGTTAGTATCTCCTGTCTCAGGAAATATTGTCTATATCATGCAGTGAGTATCCAACTTCCCCTTTCCCAGCCCCCTCCCTCTGCCTTTTTTTTTGGTTAAGAAACTTTATTCAGAAACAACTAAAGTATTCCCTGTTTTCGTATACAGTTACACCCTGGGAGATGTTACAAGTCACACAGGATTTTGCTAGTTACCTTAGGGGAGGCACTGTGATGAATAAGGAAGATGTTTTACAGGATATGGAATCTCCCAAAATTCAAACAGAAATAGGAGGTGTGAGGCAGGGAGAGGCATGGACTCAACTGGGGAACATGAATTACACATGAAGAAACCTTCTGTAAAGCAATGCAAATCGTGGATCAAAACCGATACAAGTCCTGTTAGGAAACACTTTGAAAAGAAAAGGAACTCATGGAGTTCAAGTGTCCCACCACCATTTCCGAAGCAGCCGCCAGCAGCTCAGAGCACAAACAGGGAGCTGTGCAGCTTCCAACTCTGGATCGCTTGTAACATCTCTGAGAGAAAGCATCAGACTGGCAACCCACAATGCTTCTGATTAGAAGCACTATGTCATTGCATGAATTCTCTTCAGATGAAAACCAGCCACTATGGTTGGTCTGTAACTGAGAGCTGGAAAGGGAAAGAAGTGTGGCCATGAGGGCATAACTGTAAGAAGTCCATTTCTTGTATGTCAAATAACTCATCTCTTACAGTTATTTATTTGTAAACATGAGTTCAACTCAACTACAAGTAGTAGGTGATAACTGCTAACAAGAAATAAAAGGTTCTTTTGCAAAAGGCGTCACACAAGAATCTCCTTGAATATACTTTATACTTCATCTGCCAGAAGAAACAGTGTGCCATATTGTTCTGAAATGGACAAAGGCATGAATGCCTCTGCCATATCCTTTGTCAAGTCATCCAAGGATCTATCTTGTTTGAATAAGTTCTAACTACATGTCAGAAACAAGTCTGTGTTCTTCAAAGGGAGGAAATGCCTGTAATGATTAGAGTATGTCAATAAGCTTGATCAGCCATGCTGAAGTAGCATGAACAAAGCTGATAAAGCCTCTATGAAGGTCATGCTAAGAAAGACTGAGGAATATCTTCCAATAATTTATTATATGCTGGTCTAGCTATTGCAGTATTGTACACAGGATTAAGCTCATATTAAATGGATGAGTTATTGAGAAAAAAAAAAAATCACCAACAAACCGTAAAGTGAAAACACTCTCAAAAAATGCAGTACAACACAGGAAGAAGGTTATCAAGAGATCCTTTGCAAGGATTTACAGAATGTAAGGAGTCCCACGTTGTCTTCAGCCTCTTCAGAGGAAGGCCAAAAGCACAAACGTGAGAAATGTCTGAACACTTTGGTAGTTTCCATCACTTATAGAAGAGAGATTACTCTTAAACAAGGCAATCACAAGATGCCCTTATTGCAATCTGACTAAATTCACTAGTTAAAACACACATTAAAATTACACATACTTTTGTAAAAAAATACATAAAATTATAGAGAAATCTTCCTCCGAAGACTTCCAAATAGAAATTCACTACTAAAGACAGATTGCTATGAACCTGTTTCATTTAGGTAACAAATTAATTTCCTACACTTGTCCTCCCCTCTCCCCAACACAAATGGAAGTACACCTCATCTCCTCCCAGCCTGAGCATAAGCTGGAGCAGCACAAGTAACGGCCACTGCTAAGGATACATCCATCTACAACCAAGGAAAGGCCGCAACTAATTTCCTTCACTTTCATTGCAAAGACAAAACATGCAAGGGAAAAAGGCATTTTTCCCCATGTGGTTTCAGCCCAGGGCAATCACACACTTTACTCTGTTATTGTGCTGATCTGCATCACCACCTGTACACAGGCAGCGATCTGGAAGCAGCTGTCAGCAAAGCAGAGCAGTGGAAAGGCTCTGGCAGCTGGTCACAGAGGCTGCAGCTCCTCGAGCTGGGAAGTTCCTGCTCCCAGCTCTCCTTCCCCAACACTGTGTTTATTTAGGCCTCCCACAGCTCATGGAGGGTCTGATGAAAGGCAAAGTTGAAGCTCAGACCAGTCAGTTCAACCCAGCCACAGCAGAGAGCTCTCCCCGAGACTGGCGAGGTGACCCAGCTGCTGCAGGGAGAGCCAGAGCTGGCACAAGGGAGGCAGCAGGACCGAGCAGCCAAGAGCTGCAAAGGGAAAAAGGCAAAGAGCAAAGCAAAACTCCTGTTTCTAGGGACAGGACGCTGCTGCAGGCCAAGGGGTTCACTGAACAGCAGCCTGAGGAACTATAGAGAAACTTAAAGCTGAATAAACAGTCCACGTATTGTTAGGAAGAACTGAAAGAAACTTAAGTACATGTGTATATACACAAAACTAGTGCTATTACTTCAGAAAATTCTGAAAAGATACAGTCATTATATCCTGTTTCAATGCAAAATTGTTTTAAGTTTAGAAGCAGCCAAAAAAGGTAAAGTATTAGACTTTATCTATATACAATGTAATATTGAAATAAAGTACTGCATTTTGATCTGGTCACTTTCTGGAAAAGGAATCTTAAAGTAGCTTCAAAAAAGGAAACAAGACAAATGAAGTTAGATCTTTCATATACAACTTCACTTACAAAGAAAAAACCATGTCAACAGCACACAGTGACAAAAGCAAACGAAGGTGAGTGAAAGAAGGGAAATAAAATACATCTAACAAAAGAGCACAATCAATTATATATTTTTAAGTAGCACAATTTAAACTCAGTGCTGCTGAATACTGTTTGTCTTTAGACAAATAAAAATACAGCCTTGATATTTACGCCATTAAGATTTTTAAAGCTACATCCAGCTAGATGAAGCTTCATTTTTTAATAAAACATTTATGATTTTATCCTGTGTAAGGGGTATTAAGATGAACCTTGAGGAAAGGGACACTTTATTCCATCACTGACTTTCTTGTTTGTCCCTCCAAAACATTCATTTTGACTGTTTCCAAAGAAAATGTAGCAAACCAGATGAGTGACTACGAGGGTCTGGCATTTAAATTCCTGTTCTTTAAATAAATACTTCAGTTGAAAACCAGAAAATCACCCCAAATGAAAATCCTACAGACAATGAGGCGAGAGCAAAGCAAACAATCCTTGCCTTGTAACAAGAAATGCCATGTAATACATAGCATGTGTAAAAATGGAGGTAAAGCACCATATGAGAAGACGTCATCCTTCTTCCATATGTACAAAAGTCCTCTTCTGTAATATTACCTATTACTAGCCCTGAATTTCTATACTGACAGGGCACAAACTGGACAGAGTCCAAAACAGACCTCTACTTATTTTAATGCTGAAAACATTAACCATGGTACAGTTTAAGAAAGCCTGCATATCTTGGAAGAGCAACAATCATTCTGAGCAGACACAGATGACTGCTACAAAAAAAGGTAGCATTTGCTGAATTACACAACACCGTGGTATTTCAGCTGCATTAATTGCTTTCTTGGCTTGAAGTCAAAAGTGCATAAATTATGAATTAGTTAGCAAACATTAACTTTTTAAAGTGTCATTCATATATATGTATATGCAAATACAGACACCAGTAAAAGCTGAGAAGTTAAATGTTTAGGATATTGCACAAAACTACAGTGCAGGTTACTTAGCATTTTAGACTGAATGTCATTATACAGCTCATCAGCCATGGAGTACAATCTGGGGCATATAGTACAAAAACCTATTATTTCATACACTTGAAAGCAAGAGAAAGCACAGAAGAAACCAGCTGGGTTATTACTATCCAAGTAGTAAACCTGGTTTGTCCAGAGGTTTTTGGTGGGATTTTGTTTGTCTGTTTTTTGCACTACCTGCCTATATTACACCTAGCAGAAAAAAAGTTCAGCTTCATATTTTGGAATTCAGGCGATAAATTATTCCAACAAGAAGCAGTCATGTCAAGTTTCTAGGTTCCCAAATGTCATACAAAAATGGCACCTGTAATTCCACCAATTCATATCAAACCCAAACTTAGAGAAACTTAGATGAAATCCCCTGCTCCTTCTGCCTGGAGTTTTTTAGCTCATAAAACAAGGTTTCTGAAACAATGTGAAAGTAAGTTGTGTAATAAATCAACACTTGATGGTCATGCTTCAGGAAAAAAGGTGCAAGGTAAAAAAAAAAAAAAAAGGAAAATGGATACTTGTAAAACCCTGCTTTGACCTCCTCAGACAATATTGTGTGCTCAAGGTTCTAGTAAGCTTTCCTAGGAGCCTAATGAGTGATTAGGTCAAGTTTCAGACTTGTTATTCAGAGGTATTTTGTTTTGGTATCAAGGGCACGTGTGTTTTTGCACTGCTCTGAAGAGTTAAATGTAAGGTAACATTACACTTGGGCCTTACATAGTGACCATAAATGGTCCCTGATGGTCCATAAAGTCTTTACTGTAAACACTGAAAAGCAAACAGGTCAGAGGACCAAGAAGAAAAAAAAAATACCTTTTTTATAGTCTTGACCCATATCAGCTTTATGTTTGCTCTCTACAAGATCTCCTGCCAAGTTTCAAGGAAAAAAAAGTAATTATACTTGCACGTGATAATGTTAAATATGCTGCAAGAAATGTAACTACAAGTATGACCACTCTGTCCTTTGCATCTTTCAAAGACTACAGACAGACACCATCTTTGAAGCTATGTCCAAGACCTGAAAGAGAAAACAGGGGCTTAGCAGTATAAAAAGAATCAAATGTCTGGAAGAACTGCAAAGGCACTGAACCTGCACCAATGAGGACATGAGCCCATCCCCAGTTCTGACCGACTTCCACACATCTGGAGGCTTCTGCTCCATCTCTCATGACTCAGTTCACACCCCACAGAAACAGACCATTCCCAGCTTCAAGAATGCTGCACCTGAGGTTTCTCCACTAACTGGAATGTGGAGACAAATATTGAGTGAAAGCCTCTGTAGTACCTACAACCATGGAAATTCCTGCTACCACCCTGATACTACAGGATCCTCAGGCCAGAGCTGACAGCAGCCTATACCAGTGTGCCTTTCATTACTAATGATAAGTCATACAAAACCAGGTTTATACTGGAAAGAGAAAAGTAGTACAAAAATTACTGGGATAACTTGATATATTTTCCAAGATTGTTCAGGTAGAGAAGCACATAAACAGCCACCAGTGCACATATTTTCCTTCAAAGCAGTGAGCTGTTCAGTAAGTGAACTCCTGTATTAGCTTTTCAGACAATTTAACACTCTGATTTCCAAGAACAGACCAACTGAAATGTTTCCTAACCAGTGTGTTCATATTTCTGTCCATATTTGAATCTACTATTACATACAGGCCCAGTACTGCACTCGGAGAGGGGGCAAAACCAGACTCATGAACAGTAACTTACAAAGTTTCTGTAAATTCTATCCTCTATCAGTACTATTTCACACTCAGCTCTTCAACTTTTCAAGTTCTTTTAACATTTGTACAAGATGGTATCTTTCCATTAGGATATCTAGAATTTGATCACATCCATGCCCCCATGTTGTAACACAAAGAGAACCAGCACATCTCAGAAATCCTTACACAAGCAATACACAACTTTAGTACTTGATTATGTCAGGACAAAAAGAATGTGCTATGCTTAATGACCAACTAGCTGGCTTTTTCCTTCCCAGAGGACTAGAGAACTGTTACTACAGTGCATCTATTGCCTCCCTCTGGGTGCTTTGGAGAATTACTGAATTATAAACATCTTGGAACATCTGTTAGAATTTAAGCATATTTTAATCAGTTTAATATTAGATGACAGAGAGACTTTTTTGCTATCTTTTATGTTAACTCCAAGTCCTGCCTAGCCAAAGGATATCTCACTGTAAATTCTTGTTCACTCTTCTGCCATATCTTTGAAAGATCAGTCTAAGGAAAAGTTCCATGCAGCAGTCATTGGAGATAAGGACCATGACACAGGTAGACAGACCTGAATATACATTTAGATATGCAACTCCAAACTTCCAAAACCTATAAACAGCAGTTTGCATGCAGTCAAAAACAGGTATAGATATGAAAGTTGAACCTGAGAGATACTGCTGAACCACCTTGAAATTCTTGACTCCAACAAACTTTTCTCTACTTAAATTCAATGTTTTAGGCCAACTACTCTGAAAATCATGAAATGCACTGGAATCCCCAAGAAACATACAAATTATCACCTTGATCACAGAGATTTGCTACTGGATTCTCTTCTCTCCACCCCTCTGTCAATTCAAGGACATTAACCTTATAGTGCACCTGTAGCTTTAGATAGCTCAACCACCACCAGTAATAAATTGATTTAAAACCTTGTACAGATCAAGAACATATTTCTACAAGACTAACAAAAATAAATTTTCTTAAAGAATTCTGTGATCAAGTCACCAAGTCCAAAAGTAAAACTCCAATTCATCAGATTCTAAATCATTCTTCTACAAAAAAAAAGAAAACAGTGTTCCATACAAAGCTGAATAAAATTTATGTGATTCTGCTCTTAAATTGTTGCAAGCCCGAAGCTACCCTGTCTCTGTCTTTGAAATAAAGTAAGCAAAGGTCTTGCACCCTGGACTAAGGAGCTTGTTTTGTATTAAAATCCAGTCCTATTATACCTTTTACAACACTGCATGCAATACACTGTCCTAACAGAAGAGGTATGGTAGAGTATGGCAAGATTCCTGCACAGGTCTCAGATGTGCTTCATCTGAGAATGTGAAACAAGATTTTTTTTTTTTTTAAGAAAAATTAACAGTTTACATTTTGCTTTTTATGTTTTTTCTTCTCCACTGTTATCAAAAAAAAAATTGAAGATTGCTAGGGGCAATGAAAAATGCATTCTTTAATTTTCTCTTCACCCTCCACAATACTGAAATAACATCAGTCAGGGTTATAAACATCTGTAATTGCCAGGGGAATGTACAATACATTCAGAAACTCCAGGCCCACATATCCTGTAGCTCTGCACTTCACAAACAAAAGGTTGGGGGAAAGAAAGAGGGGGTGGGGTACAGGGAATAAAGGCTTAAAGATTAAAGTCACAGGCAGAGACAGACGGCTCCGTTTTTTAATAACTGAAAACACGAGTTGTGCCTGAATGTGCTCATTGTTTTATGGCGGGGGGGGGGGGGTCCGCATGCTGGGCTGGGTGGGGGGAGAACCGCCCTTTCATCCAAAAAAAAAA
>VZTH01009906.1:324839-403984 GCA_013397815.1 Aleadryas rufinucha
AAAAAAAAAAAAAAAGACACCAAACTCATGCCCTAATTTCCCCTCTCGCAATGGTTAATGATGCTTTTAGGTAGCAATCAACAAATTATCCCACCTTACTTTATTAAACAGGGGAAAGGTTCATGACTGGAAGTATTACCTGATGGAAACAGTGTAAGACACGGCTGCAGAGATGTGGCTGAAGGTTTTATGTTGTGAAGGAACACAGACTATGAACAGGAACAGTCGTACATAACAAACTGGCACGTCTAGGGAACAACGAGCTTATAAATCAATTTCTGATAGGTTCTTCACACAATAAAACCAGTGCTGCAAGGCTGAATTATAGTATAAGCAGATTTTTATATGGTTTCAAGAAGTTTAGCTGTCATAAGGAAGTTCTTAAGTCCTTACTCTTTAAAAGCATCAGCAATACTTTTAGTGAATGAAAAGCTTCATGAGTTGGGTTCACTTCAGTCAATAAAAATGCCATTAGCTTAAAATATTGCACTAGAGCATTAAAAAATTGAAAATATTTCTTTTACGTTTTAGAGTAATTTTTCTCTCAAAAATTTAGGAGTACAAGCACTTGCACACTACATGGCTACTCAATATCCATGATTACAGATGTGTATTATTTTAAAATTCCATAATATTAATTCTTCTAATCCAAATAATCTAATACTTATCATGATCTACTTCAGTGGAAAAATTCTTGCGGGTCACATCCCACCGGTGCCCAGGAACCCCTCTTAAGGTCAATGCAATGAGGACAGTTCCACTGCTGGGTGCCAATGGACTACAGGTAAACAAGCAGCCTCAACAAACATATGTAAATAAAAAATATTAAATTATTCTTTCAGTTTTATTCTGATCTAGCCTCAGATGTTACCATAAGAGAGCTTTTGTTTTACTGTATTTTTTTTTTTACCTGCCAACTTTGCTTTAAATATAGACAGAAAGGAGATAATTCAACAAGACAACAGGCTCTTTCATCTAAAACCATGAAACTCCCAGTCATAACTGCTTGGGAAAACCTAAAATAAGGAGCAGGGAGGCACACAACAGGAGTCAATGAAAAATAGTCTCCTGCCCAAAGCAAGCATGCTGTGCCGGGAGGAATCAGTGGCCACAATACACAGCTCCTCAGCCAAAAATGTCAGACCTGGAATGCTCCAGCTATCATCTCCTCTTTGTTGATGCAACACTTTTGCATCATCAGCCACTGGACGTCTTGTTGAGATTAAAAATATTGTGGAGAGTTACTGTCTGTTTAGCAAAGAAAAAAAAAGACAGAGTCCATGTCAGAAAGGGAGGGGAAAGGAAAAGCCGAAACATGAGCTCATAAGCCTGATGTGGAGGATAAAGGCAGGCTTTGTTTTACCTCATTCATACCAAGTACAAACAAGAGACTCATCACTGTTTTGAGCCTGAACTGTAAAATTTGTTTTATATGCAGCACTGCCAGTTTTTTTCTTCATGTAACTCAACTACCCCTCTTTCTCAAAAATAGCTTCTGCTGATGCTCTGATCAAGCATTTAAGCCTAGATGAAACCTGTATAATAACAGACACTCATTCTGCCCATGCTACACATTCTGACACTTCAGAAGCACCTACAAAGGCATCCTTATAAAGTAAAGGCCAGCCTTGGTTATATCACTGATGTTGCCCTCAAATCCTCATGCACTCAAAGTAACTAAAATTACAATACAGGAATATTTAAAAGAAAAGAAAAATCACTTGGGAAGACACACTGGCTATCTAGCCACACCAAGAGTTAGGCAACAGTTATTAAACTGGAGATACTTCTTTGGGAAAGAAGTATTAATTCTTTTTAAACTTTCAAATGCAGAATTCAGTTCAAAAATACAACACAATGTTTAAAAGGTACAGTCTTTGGAAGATTAGAGGTAAAAAAAAAAAAAAACCTAGGAAAAGAGTCTGTCCTCTGAAAAACACTACCCATCAGTGTTGTCCCTAAAAGAGCTCAAAGGCAATACCAAAAGGCAGCACAGGAAAGCAGAGTCTGGATTCTACTTTTGTGCTCCTAGGAAAAGGCGAAGAGGGTGGTAATTTACCGTGTACAACCAAATTGTACATGAAAGTTTAAAAACAGCCAATTAAAGCTAACATTATGGAATGGAACTGAGGTCTGAGTGGAACGCGTTAGACACGCATTCCAGACAAGGGCTCCAGAGTCCGCCTGCGAGGCGGATACTGTACAAAGTACAAAGGGTCAAGAAGTTCCTCTCAAAGAGAGCCCCAGCTCTGACCACGAGTCAGGACAGCTTGCCCAAAACACAAATGTGGTGCCCAGCTGCAGAGTGACACCAAAGCTGCAAAGCCAAGTCATCGTCTGCATCAAAAGAACGCTATGGAGAGAGTTTGAAAATCTGTCAATCAAGCAAGGACAAATCTCTGTAACTGAGAATCAAATGGAGGGGGATAACAAGGAACAACGAAGAACCTCCCTACAACTAACACCAATAAACATGCCTATCTCAGTTAAAATCTCCTCCATATATCTCTTTCATACACTCAACTACAGCTTTGCTTCTCTTAAGCAAGTCAGTGTAGAATGAGTAGAAGTTACTAATACCTAGTGGGAAGATGGAAGACAACTACCTCAAGTTACCTCAAGGTAACCATATAACCTTTTGCCTTAGAGTCCTCTGTACACTGGAGCATGGTGAACCCCAATTTTGAAGCAAGTTTCTTGATTTCTGTGACAGTAATGCAGAAAACTGTTGTGTTGGTATTCCTGCTGCAGAACACAAACAAATGGAAATACAAAGAGAGAACAATTATGTTACTTCTTGTGTCATATATTTCAACATACAACTCCACGCACATGCAAACCAGGAAATTCATTCAATGTCATGACCCAAAATTCTGTGAGACTTCCATAACACTAACACTCTAACTTCTCAACCTTCACCATCTCCAAACACCAACAAGAATTATAATCTTTACAAGAACAGTAGTTGGATCAAGGATGAAAAATAGATTCATGTCAAAAAAGTAAGCTTGTTCTCAAGAAAGACACCCTGCAAAACAATCTCAGTTTTTAATGTCAAGCTTTATTTCAAGCACCCACATTACAACACAGCTGCAGAAGTACAGCATGCAGAAAAATCTCAAACAAATCAGTCCCAAATACATTAAAGATGCCAGTTCTGAGAAGCAGAATACTTTCATTCTCTGCAGTGTACACAGATAATTAGAGCCAAAGTAAACAGCAATATTTTGGAAAACAAATTTTTCTGGACACATTCTAGGCAGCAGTCAGTTACCCTGATTTGCTGCCATGCTAAATATTACATGCTTTGCTAACTCACAAATTTCAGCAGAAGGGTAGCTAAAGAGTTAATGTTGCCATTAAATTGTTCTGGCTAAGGTTTTAAGACTTTATACTGAACTACCAAGGGAAGTTTTTATATACAAAAATCACCACAAACTTATCACTTGAAAACCAAAGTCAAACCAGTGATCTATTAGTTTATTCTCAGTTCACTTTAACAGAGTTTTCAATGTTTGCGCACAAAGGCTGTAACTTCTGTTTGTCTTAAAAGATATATTGGATTCACCACTCAAATTTCATTAAAGATTTATTTTGTATTTAGTCCTCTCGCCTTCAGTCCATGGCAAACATCAGGCCCTGCCTAACAATTCACTACCTAATCGTGACAATAGGAAACATTTTGCATAGTTTGTCATTCCACTAAGTCACATCACATTGTGCCAAAGACCTTTCTCCAACGAGGCCATTATCGAGCACATGGTACTATTTCATACCTCCTGCCAGGCCAGCACAAGGGTTTCTGACAGTGTATTTATTTTTATTTAAATTTTTGCTGACTAGGATTGCACAAGATACACACCTCATTTCAGAGCAGTCCCAAGGGGTCAACAGTCATGTAAATCTCTCATCCCAGTACTTCAGGACAAAAAAAACCTGTAACATGTGGATATGCTATCTAAATTGCCAACACCACAAAGCACTCCAGAAATCACAGGGTGTATGGCATTTGTGTTTCACATTATTACATTCTCCATATAATTAATAAAAGTCCACTTAAGTATAAAAGGAGATGTTCACTGTAAAGGAGGAAAGCTGTGCAAAGTTTAATTACTAAATAAAACTAGGCACAATACTTGCCAAGATTAGAATTTATACTGTGTAAAGAGGGTCTGGAATTTAATGATCTATAACCACACAGAGAGAAGAGACAGTAGCAATGCCTGAGTAAATGTTTTCCATAGTACTAATAGGAGGCAAGGTGAAAAATCTAAGTTATGATGATTTATAGCCAGATGACTTCTTTAAAAAATTTTTACAGCAGAGTGAGTGCCATAAAGATATTCCAAATTTCACTGGTAAAGTATTAGTTTAAAAATAAATATTTTAAATGCTTTGAATTATATTCTTTATTATTTAAAATTAGACATTCATGTAAATGAAGTTTTACAGCCAAGGAGCAAAATACAGACCTGGTCTGACTTCATACTGGTTTGGACCTTAATCCTGCAGTTTCCCTTACTGAGTTCATTCCTACAAAGGTCCATGGATTCAGAACACCCAGCTGGGCACTGAACTGGTACTTCTACAAAGCTGCAAGTGTGCATGGCACTTCACAGACAAATACAAAACAAGGCCCTAGGTTTAGAAAGCTCACAGACTAAATTTAGACCCATTGCTCCCTAAAATAATGAAAGCATTTTAATCTCTGACACAACCACATTATTTTATTGTTTCAAGTTTTTATACTTAGAAAAGCACAGATCTTTGTGAGGTGAACGTATACAAATCATCAACATACAAAACCAGGCCCTTTATCTCTAAAAGCCCTCATAAACAAAGGAAAAAAGGTTTTCAATTATGTATTTTGAAGAATTTCCAAAAGTGAAGTTGTTCAGCACAACCCTACACAGACACTTCATAAGACAGCTCAAACACTACATAAACCAGAACATGATTATCTAATCATAGATATTTCAGTACAATTCAGAGCAAGCATTTTCTCCAGGATGAGTGAACAGCTGAATAAAATACAAGTGTTGACACAAAGGTACAAGCATTTTACAAACAGTAGTGGCAGTTTGTGTAAGCTAAGTTTGTGAGCAGTAACACCTGTGGGTTACGCAAAACATCACTCAAGCTCAAAACCTTCAACAAGAACAGAACTGTGACAAAGGAGGATCATCATAAGCAAAGTACCGCAGGTCTCCCAGTTCTGCATCCTACACTCACCCTCCTGTTTCAGTTGATCATTAAAAACCACTTTTTTTCCTCACAAATCAAAATTTAAATTTTCAAGCTAAAACAAAGGCTGACAGCATCCCCTGGGAAGTGGGAAGAAAGCCTACAGAAAACAAAGTCTGCTCAGAATACACATTGCTCTGCCAGGCTCATGCGACCAGCTCTCAGGAATGCTGGCACTGCTCAAGTTATTCACTGGAAATAAGCAACAAACAAGAATCCTGGATAAACAAGAAAATAACATGGAGTGCAAAGCACTAATGCTGCTACTCCAAAGCTATAACAGCAAATTGGCATTTAACTGCACGTTTTAAGAGAACACCAGTCCCAGCAAAAATTCAAAGAGCAGCAAGTCCAGGCACTGAGCCATCACTCTCTAGCTTGGATGGGGTTCTAGGAAAGAAGTGCCCAGAAGTCCAGCAAAGTCATCTGCCCTTGCCAATCTAACCTCTGTGACTAAGACAAGAAACTCCTAAGCATGAATACAAAACAGGATCAAAAGTATATCAAGCATACAAAGAATATTTAAAGATTACACACATCCCTCTTTCACAAAACCCCTTCCTGGATGCTTTTGCCTTGTACGAGCCTTTTTTAGATTTTTAATTATTGCTTTTCATATTTTGTTAGGTCTTGTTTCCCATTCATATCTTGTAGACTCAGAGAGCACAATAGATTCTAAATTGAACTTCCTGACAGTAAGGACTAGAATTACAGAACAAGGGATGGAAAACTCAGAATGAGAATTTAATTTCACATGAACTTAAGTAAATATACTTCATTTGTTATCTAACCATTTCGGCCTCCACATCAAACGATGGAGACAACTGCGGCTGAAGAGTCGTATAATAGTAACGGAAGAGAAATACAATGGAACTATATTAAGTATATTCTTACTGACAATTTACTGTAGACTTAAATTAAATTTTGTTAGAAGATTTCCTTAAAGTACTTCCAACAAATTATTTTTATTAATTATGTTTAAAATGTCATAGTTAATTTGCTTTTGAGGAAAAAATTATCTTGCCATTTTGTAAAAATCTAACATTGAAATAAAGCATATGAAGAGGGGAAAAGGTATGTAGGTACATAAAATGAAATAGTCTAATGACTGGTATACACAGAAGAAAAAAATCAATCACGGAAATGGATATTTAATTTTTTTCCTCCCTTAATAAAGTAATAATAGCATCTATTTATATGCTTTTTACCTCTAGTGTCCTGTTAAAAGCAAGGTGCTCACTGGAGCTGGGGAGAGACCCGAGTCACCACAAGAGAGAAAAGAATTTTTAAAACAGTTTTCTCATCTGTAGTCACCAAGTTTTAAACATACCTAACGTTTTCTGTTACTCAGAAAAACAAGAGTTCAGTGTACAATGAGAAGATTTGCCTCTCTCCGGGACCTAGATTCTGTTGGTCCATGGAAAATTGAATCACAGCAATTCAAAGTACACAAGTTTTAGGAGGGGCTTTACCAGCAATATGAAAGCTTTGAAGTTTTCAGTCCCAAGAGAGCAGCAACAATCTCTTCCCTCCGCAGCAGCACTGGGCAGGCAGAGAAGCCTATTTCACTGCAGCCCTGTTAATAAACTGGAACTCAGGCTTGGATACTGTTAAATCTGGAAGCAAACCTATCAGATAACTTTAAAACATGTAAACAGAAAACATGAAACAAACAGAAGTGAAGCAACATGGGTTATCAGCAACCCAACTCCCCCTGCCACAAACCACCGTAACTCTCAGTCCAACAGGGCCCACTTAAATTTAACCCCAGTTATGATACAAAACAAACAAGGGCAGTTTTTAAAAGTATCAAGATCCTTTTCTTCTCCCTCTTATTCATATAGGGAAGGACACCATATAAACATCAAGAAATTGGTTTTCAATCCCATTTCACACTACACTGTCCTCTTTTCCTTCTTGACATCCTTTTAGGTAAATAAGATCTTTTAATTCATTTCTGGAACTGCCAGCTTATGAACATAGAGAAAAATCTATTCCAAGTGCCAGCTTCCAGAGCAGCATGCTACAGAGCTCATTCCCCTGTACCTGAAAGAGGCACACCATGAACCACTGATGTTCAGCAGACAAAGCCATTGGAGATGGACTTCAGAAAGGAATTCTAAAAGTCCAAAGTGGTGGGAAAAAGAAAACAACAAAAAAAACCAAACAAAAAACCCAAAAACAAGCCTCACTTTTTCCCTTTTTTTTTTTTTCAATAAAAATCAGATAAGATTATCATTTAAAATGATGCCAAGGCTGTAAACCCCTCTCTACCGCTTTCTTTCATGTTCTTACATGGCAAGAAAAAAAATCTGCTGAAACTGCTCGGCATCAGCCAAATTCAATAAACCAACACTATCTCTAACTGTAAATGCATCACTAAGATAAATTAATGCATAATTGAAGAGTACTAATCACTCCTTAATGAAATGCTGAAATCACCAAGAAAGAATACAGCCTTGGTGATTAAAGCTCAATTTTTTTAGGTGCTCAGAGCTAACAGAAACAGAGAGAGATTACAACTCATGCATTTAAAGTATTTTACAATGATCATTATCACTTAGCAGAAAAACGTATTTTCCAGAATGTATTTAATTTTGAAAAACTGGCTGGATATTTTGCTGACCTATTACAAAATTACATTTGCCACCTACAGAATATGCCCAAGCATCCCATATTTCCATCACAATTTAACCACACAACTCTACTCTTATGACAAGTTCTCATAAATGGCCTCTTGCAGCTGAGCTCGCGTTGGCTGCTTTTACTGCATCTATACTGTACAATGCTTCTGACCCAGAAATTAATTTGTTATTGCTAGAGAACATCAGACTCCACTTTAGCATCCTCTTAGCAGAAAGAGATTTTTCATTCACAGAACTTATTTATTCTACTTCTGAACAAATAGTGCATAAAGGGGAACTGGGACTAAAGTATAACTCTTTCACATAAAGCTTCTAAATGGAATAACATCCCCAAAATGAGTGCATTTTGATGATTTCATCATGTCATCCTGAAAATTTTCAGCATCCAATAACAACAGTAAATACAGGTGCACTTGAGATGCTACAAAATTGTTAGCTCTCCAACAGAAAGTGAAACTATCATATACTACTAAAATAAATATTAGACAGCTTCACCTCAAACATTCTTCTAACTATTTTGTTCCAACTGTTCTTACAGGAGCTCACAAGTTTCTGCAAAAAAATTTAAAACAGTACACAAGCCTTGAAAGGACACTGCCAACTAATTTAAATTTCACATTAGTCATTTCTGGTTTTACCTAGGATTGACTCAATTATATGCAAGAACATAACAAAAAATTCCATAAACCTGACATCACTTTATACGTGATCTATTCTCTTCCTAGCTACACTCCACCATTTTCTTAATGGGACAAAAATAAATATCTTTACAATGCAAAGGAAAAAGAAACAAGTACAGTTACCAAAATAACTTTCATCCACTGCATCAATGTGACTGCAAGTCTTAAAAAAATCAGCATTCTTCTACATAGTAAGTTTAGGACTCACTTCATAGTAAGTATAGTTTCTTGGTGCAGGGTAAGTAAAGAAACAGACAGCTAAATTTATCTTCACTTTGCTTTGTTTGGCTTTAAATTACAACAAAGAAAACATTAAACTCCACAAAAAGCAGTGCTGGTTATTACTAGAATAATCAACTATTTTATACTGTAAATAAAGTTAAAAAAAAAAAAAAGGCAAGCACATTTAGGGACATATGATGAAAGAACTCCCAAACATCCGCCTCCACACAATTTGTTAGTGAACACAGTTCAGGAATGAAAACACATCTGAGACAAACTTTCTGTAAAGACTGAATTTTCAGTCACTTGCTTTGGGTTTTAGGGGTTTTTTAAACAGAATTTAGCTTCAGTTTAGAACACTTTTGTTCCCTTAAGCAGAAAAGTATTTTCTCCACACAAAGTTTGGTACAGTTCAATTTTACCAAATACACTTTTTTTTTTTTTATTTCCCCTAAAAGCACTATGCAGCACCACAAACAGGTGAATCTCTTCCCACAAAAGACTCCAGTTCAAGAACAATTCTAGACAGAAAAAGCCACCATTACTGGATATGGCAATACACACCAGAGAGAGTAAAGGGAGAGCTCAACTACATATACAGGGGCAATAATGAAATAATGGGAGAATCTCAATTGTTAGGTGAAAAATCCACTCCGAGAAAAAAATACTCATGATGGTCCTTCCCACAAGGTGAAAATCTATCACACAGCAAGCAAATCCAAAGAACAATATTACTTCCTTAAAAAAATTTGTCAGGAGTGCCAGACTTGTGACTTTTGAATTTTTTGCCATACATAAGAATAAATATTAACAATTATTTCAATGGTTTTATTATTTTCTTTATTTATATATACATGAAAAAACACATATAATTTCAGTGTAAAAACTTGCTTTCCAAGCTTTAAGGAATATTTTAAATTAGGCATATCATCATATTATTTGAAGCTATAATACAGCTAGACGGGGCCAGTTTCAGTGTCAAATGCCCAAAGCTAGTCCCTTAGGTGAACAGCACTGCTGACAGTTGGTGACTTTCTGCTGATAAACCTTTTAATACTCTAAACTGAATACTCATCATTTCAGAGATCAGGGAAAGATTCTAGTGCTGAATGCTTTTAAGAATGACAATGTTTTGGTATTTCTTTAGTCTCTAAATGCAACCTAGACACCTAAAATTAGGTACTATTTGAACCATTTTCTTTATTCTCTGATGAAATGTGTCTTGGTCAGTTCTTTTGATGTCTTTAAAGGATACTTCCTAAATTAGAGTATAAACTCAAAATGTTTTGTACTTCATGCACAGTTCATCATTTTTTCCATAAATCTTCAGAGTTAGGGGACAGTACAGTCCCAAAATTGTGTACATACAGAACTGCACAATAAAGCCAAATAACACAAATTACTTATCTGAATCTTTCCATCACACAGCAACACTGCTGCACACGTACATTCCAGTTCTGCAGGATGGGGCAATCTACCTCTAGAAAGCTGTCTGTAATTCTCTTCATATCCACATTCACACTTACGTTGTGTTCCTCCACAACCAGCACCATCACCCACACTGGTGCCGTCCTTCAAGATGCTGAACACCTCCAATGGGCACTGTGAGGGTTAACAACAACACTTGCTGATGGGCCTCAAGGCTTTTGCAAGGGATCATTCGCAGAAACCTCCCCCAGCTCACATTTACTACTTCTTCTGTCCCATCAGCAGGTGACCAACAAACAAGAGCTGCTGCTGCTGCCACGCTCACCCAACACCGACAGCCCAGAGCCAGCGGGGACCGAGCTGTGCCACACCGGTGCTCTGCGCGTGCACTCTAAGCCACACTCTAAATCATTTCACACACTGGAATGTCAGCGTGAATAACCACTGCCAGAACACGGCACAGAATCCCCCCAAGTCAACCACAGGTTCAGGTAATCATGACCTCTCTTTTTACAGCATAAATGCATAATTTCCGCACCACTCTTTGATGAAGGGACCACAGACTTAAAAAGAGGAAACAATTACAGTCATTAGAATTTCACCCAAGCGTGAGATTTAATCTCAGGCCATGGTCTTGCCAATGGCTGTGGGGGTCTCAATGGAGACAAAATTGCTCTGTGGGAGAAAAAAAATGCCTTGATGATGACATTAGTCAGCAAGAGAGACTGAGCTTTGTCTTCCATCCAACAGCACAGTCAAATACAAGGAAACCATTTTCCCTCCCCCTCTTCTTGATCCTAAAAAAGAAAGCTACAATTTTGTTCTTCTCTCTGAAATGCAGTTTTTGCATACTTTGGAAAGCTTTCTTCCCCAAAGTAATACTGCTGGAAGGCTAATTTTTAATATAAGCGAAGTAGATTTAAGCACGAATAAACATCTATGACAAAAAAAAACATTTCCCATGCCCATCCTTATTAATATGATAGGATAGTTCTATCAACAACTCTCAAACACTTCTATAGCTTTTCTTTACCCAACAGGTTGTTAAAGACCATTTCAAATTTTATATATACATGAGAATCATATCTAAAGTATGTTCACCTGCCCTACAGTGCATTTAATGGAAACAAGACAGGTAAAACTTGGCTGAAAAAAAAATGAAGGCAAAGTTTAACAATTCTTTAAAAAGAGCTCCTGAGATCCAAGAATACCAGCTACTCTCATATGCCAATCATACGCTGCATCCCAAGTAAGACAGAAAACAAAGGAAACTGTAAGCACAAAAGACAAGAAAGTGCTACAGGCCACTGTATTAAATCCATTTTTCCAGTACTGCAGAAAAAACCAGATCCACAGTGGACAGTCACCATCACCCTTCAATAACATGAAGTAAAAAAGGAGTTTCTCAACAAAATCATAAGCCCAAACAAATCATCTCTTCTTTAGAGGCTGAGGTGAGGGAGCCTGGATTCTTACCCAGATCAACTTCTATAAATCTCAAAATTCAAACCTCAATTTTTATTCCCCCTTATCATCCTTTACCTCCATGATGCTTCTGAATACAATTTATTCATTTTTATTTAAGCAACCCTTTCTATTCCATTTCCTCTCCTCCTACTATTCACCAATTCCCTCTGCTGTTACATTAAACATATACATATGTATTTATTATTGTTTGTCTGGTCCCAACTACCCCTAGTGCCAGTAATGCTGATAATTACAATCTAATGTAGGATTAATCATCTTAAGTTTGAAACCGAGATTGCAATTCAATTTGGAAGCCAACACTAACCATTTCACGTTCACTTGAAGAGATTAGATAAACTGTGCAAGAACATTTTGGTAAAATGATTGATAAGGAGATGGGAAATAAGAATTATTGGTATTTACTTAGCCTGCGACACTTTCTGGGAGCAAATAGTTTAAGGAAGCACTTCAGAACAGCTACTTAATCTTTTTACAGATAGCACAAGGAATATTTTCTCACAGAATGCACAGTATCTCTGCAATCCCAGCCACCACACGAGCTGCTCAAGCCTCTTTGCTGAAGCTCTCACTCAGTTTTGCCCCATTATGAGCTGTGACCCACAGAACACAACGTGTTCAAGAATCCAGCTGGAAATTACCCCTGCAGAACATCTGTCCTTGCTCTTCAACTTGCCAGGCCAACCTTAGGGTTCCCAGACAGAAAACAACTCACTGCCAAAAAGAAAAGCAACTTTTTATTACACTTAACAGACTTTAGCAATGACAGCGTGCAGGTTTGGTTTGCTCACTTAGTGAGATCTGTTGTGCATCTGCTTTACAATTATAACCTCGATTTTTCCATCTGCGTTTTGTTTTTCTAGGGGTTTTCATAAATAGTACTTTACAACAGCCACACAAGAATATGTATTATTATTTCTAGTACAAAAAAACCAAAGAAATATATTAAGGAAATTCAGTTCATGGCTCCTTCAAGCTAACTAGCTATTAAAATGGGTTTATACATAAGCAACATATTCAGCTTATATCTAGCATCTACTAATTGAAGACAACTTCTAAATCAAGATGCAGAACAAATACAGTAGAACCTTGTAAGGCTGGTTTGTCGATTAGCAGACCACTGAATTGCTAAATTGGACTATTTAGCAAGCAAGCATATCCATCATTAGTAAAAATGCTGCTTTGAAAAATGTGCTTTAAATTTATTTTGACAAGGGTAATTTTAACTATAAACATGCTTCATATTTTACAGTAAGTTGTTCTAGATTTTATGCAGTTATTTATAATACTTCACTACATTAGCTGATATTTTAAAACATCCAAAAATTGATTAACAAAGCTTCCCCACTCTTCCAAACAGCTTACAAAATAATTTAAAGCAAGAATAAACATGAAGCAAAAGTGAAATGAAAAGTAGTTATTTGATGAATTCTTGCACACAGTATGCTGGAACAAAGAAATTCTGTTTTTAAACCAATAGGAAAAATTATCAAATAGACTTGAACAGCACCATTACAGTGCTTGGTGATTAAGTTTTCATGAGAAGCTGTCATGGTTTTGTGTCAAATAACGAAGTGTCACATAGCACAATTCTGTTGTATACAAGTAAACAAACACAACCACTCAGAGGCTTCGCAGAAAAATTGTCATATAATAGCAAAGGACAATTTAACATTTAAACAAGTTTCAATAAAACCACTCCTGGTTAAAATCTACACTTAAGTTTGAGAATTCCATTATAAATCACATCTTCCAAACAAAAAATGCACAATTATTTTTATTTTTTAAACCCAACACAGAAACCAGTACATTTTTGATAGGGTTCTAAGACGCAGCAGAAGACAATGTGATTATTCACTGTAACTTTTGGTATCAGGAGATAATGGGTCTCTCACTCCTTGTAAACTTTTTGACCCATAAAATGAACAGAAGACTTCTCCTGCTTTGGTCTCTAATATTACCTAAGAATTACTTGCAAGTTTAGGAAGTTGTTGAACATGTGTAACTTTAATAGGGAAATCAGCTTCAAGTCAATACTGCAAAAAAAGGCATAAAATGGAAATAATAGCAGCAGTCCCACTGTCACATCACTCACAAAACCCAGAGAAATGAGAAGCAATGCAATACACAGAAAGTTAGAACCATGAAAGTTATGATATAGGCAGAAAAATTCCACAAGACCCCTATTTTAAAGTACCCTGGTACCAAGTTTCATTCTACCCAATCTCACACAACAAATCCTATTTCACACAGAAGTGGTTCAAAACAGATTTAGTACAACTAGCTTGCGTTGCCCAGTTATTAAAAGACATGGGTAAATGGGGAAGGAAATAAAAGAATTGTGCACACTAAATTCCATGGTTCCCACATCAAAGCAGTTGTTTTTTCTCACCTGTTACCTGTGTCTCATGTCACGTTTAAGACAATGCCCCATACATTTTTATTGCTTAAGGTATAAAAAGCACTACCCAAATTACAGATGAAATAAGACTAACCTTCCTTAAAACATCAGAGGATATTTTCTTTAAGAATGAGAAAATTAACCCAGAGTTGTGTTCCAAATCTTCTACTTAATTCTGTTTCGATTCACAGTGAGGTCACTCCCCCCCCACTGACCTGTTACCCCGAGTACTTATCCCTAAGATCCTACATTGTAAGCAAACACTGCCCTCTTGTGCACTGCAACATCCAGGAGACAAAGTTCCACTTCGGGGCTTGTGGAGACCATGCAAAAAAAAATTTTATACTGGTTACCTTTCTTCATGCACAACCCCTTAGTTTAAAAAAAAAAAGGGTTTTCATTTTAAAGTGTCAATAAAAATACTCCTTTGTGTTGTCAGGCAAGTATCTGGCACCAGCCAAATTACAGTGATTAAAAAAAAAAGACACTGTTTCAATTTCATTTACAGAAATAAAGTTTATTTGAAATTTTAATACAAAGCAGTGTCAGCAATTCACAAGCACTATGAACCCAAAGAGTCTAATAGGTTTTAGAAAACATTCCCACTAGTGCTAGCTGAAGTCTCTTGACCTGAGTACTTCCATAACATCAACCACTACATCAAGGTTTGTGGATCAGAATTGCACTACACAAGAGTCGTATGTTAATTTTTTTTTCCACCAGGAACAGGGTTCGTTATTATGTTACACTCACTTCAAGCTGGCAAAGACCTCAAGACTCTCCAGTGACTTCTCTCTGACCAGAATGATATCCACTAAACACAAGACACACTTTCCTCCAGAGGTTTCCCTTCATTCAACATCTACACTCAACAGCAAGTCATCTACATATACAGCTATAAAACTCTGCTTGCTCACTCATCTAGAACAGAAAAAAACAAGAATTGTCACAGCTTCACAAAGGTCTCAACAAACAAAAGCTCACATCGACACAAGTGTGTTTTCATTGCAGTAATGCAAAGGTAACCCCGAGTTTACAAATCCTCTTAAAAGCTTACAACAAACTCAGCAAAACAACTAATCTGTGATAAAAGGTGGGGGGTTTTTGTGATATGTTAATCTTACAAATAATCTGCGTCTGAATGAATTTGAATGCTGGTAGCAAGACCACATTTCCCTTGATCTCCCAAGCCTGTTTTCATTGTACTCATTTGCATCAGCAAGACATGCTTTTGCTATGTTCATTTCCCCCTCCCCAAGCTCTAGTGCAAGTTCAAAAGTCTTGGCCCCTCCAATGTATCAGGTATGAATTAATACCCTTCCTTAGCAGAACACAGTAGCAAAGTGGAAACAGATACTTGCGAGGCAGTTTTCTTTGAAAGGAACTGCAGGGACAAATGGTGACAATGAAGCTCTAGTTATAAAGTAAAAAGGTCAAAGGTTCAGACAGGCATAAGGATTACAAAACTACAAGTTTTTCAGAGTTCCCCCCAGCCCAGGTTTAGACAACCAGGGTCAAGCAGTAGCTTTCCAATTAAAACCCTATAAGGATACTCTGTCCTTTGAACTTCATAGGGGGAGGGGAAAAAAAAAAAAAAGACAATTTTCTGATTTATAAGTTCTTTTGAGGACCCATCTTGAAATCAAACAGATAAAGGGCATCTGACAACAGCTCACCTAAATCAAACACTCAGTATCCCTTGGCTGCCTGTGTGGGGGAAGCTGGGATGAGGTAATCATGTTCTCCTGTATTAGTGTGCTGACCCTTTGCAGGGCATGAAATTAACCATCAGCAAGGAAAAAATCTGCTACTGCTTAAACTACTTTGCTACGCAAAGTGGTCTTAAAATGAAATATGGGGATTGAATTTCTTCTGGCAGATTAACTTGTCTAACCTCTCTGCAGGCATCCCTTCCTGCTCAACTCATTTGAGAAACCATTCCAGACCCTACTGGGTGCACAGGTCTGTGACAAACAAATGTAAAAGCAACCATTATTTTATTTCAACGACATTAACATCAGCTTTGTGGAAGATCAGGAGCTGAACATTAACAAAAGAACAGAAGTTAAAAAACCCCATAGTGCTGTGACAGAAACTACCCCATCTCAGTGTGAAATTTTACCAAAAATACCACCCTAAATCTCTACAGCAACAGAAGAATGCAGTAATGACAAAAATATCGGTCCTGCATCTTGCAGTCATTCTTTCAGCACACAAACCAAGTGTAAGGCTGATGTGGGTCCTTCTTCCTGCTGGGGACAAGCTAAGAATTGGCCCTTAAGGTTCAGTTACTCAGGTTTGTTTGCTGTCCTTAGCAAGTCAGATGCAAATGGCTGTAAATATTGTTTTTGTTGCATTGCTTGAGACAAGATCCTGCTAAAGCACAGGAAAAGTCTGAAATTTTATTTTAAAATAAAGAGTTCTGTTCTTACTGTTTGAAAGAGTAAGACAAAAAGAAATACATAGCACAGTCCAAGCCATGCAGCTACCCACTAAATTAATGCCTTCCTGCCACAGACACACAAGAGCCTTAAAAGAATATAAACCACTATGGTTTAAATACAAGTGAAAGGCATGATGTAGTACACCAAGTGACTATTATTTATTCCATTCCAACCTTGACTATCACCTTCCAGCTAAAACTTAAACAAAACATCTTGGGTGAAACTGTCTGCAACATTTCCAATTCCCAGCATGCAGGTAAAGAAAAAAAACCAACCCAAAACAAAACACTTTTGATTTAACATTTGATATGTTTTGTTTTCAAGGACAAGCTTCGCAAGAAAAATGTAGCCACACAGAATGAAATACGACTTCCATTTTTCATTCCATTTGGTTACTGCTCAAATATTCTACATTCATTTAATCCAAAGGTATTGTGTCTGAACAAGCATCTTGTGAGTGACTGTGAGAAGTATTCACAAGGTCAAGCACTACCTGGCACAGCATGACAAAAATGCAATACTAGATTCTGACATGAAAAAAATCCACTTCAGGAATTAGCTACATATAGAAATATGTTAAAGAGTGGTAAATCGTAACATTTAATCTGTGAACAGATGTATCAGCTGTGTACAGCAAAGGAATTAACCCTTGGAGCACTCTGGGAGCACAGAAAAGATGACAGTTACAAGAGAGAGAGAACCTGGGACACCACTGGTGAAGATGGCACTCTGGAAGAGAAGAGCCAGAAAGTGACTCCTCAGAAGGAAACTCTTGAGCTCCTCACCTCATGGCAGACCTGAGTGAACAATGCTGGTGCTACCCAGCCTCAGCAGACAGTGTTTCCATGAGATGGGATCACTCAGGGGGAAGACAACTAGTTTATGCAACGTTCAGTGAAAAAAAGAGAGCTTCAAACAATAAGATGCAATAACATTTTCACAGCTGTAGCTTCTCCTGCAAACCCTGCATGCACCTGACTAACACAGAGGTTTGAAGCAGACCTCTCACCTCTGTCGTCATTCCACCCTCCAAATCCTCACATCCAGCTCCCTTGCCCACAGGCATCCTACCCCTAGTTTTTCTGCAGATTAACTTCCACCTAGAGCTACCCCAGGATTTGAATTCAGAACAGTGATATTTTAAAGGGGTATGGGAAATATGAGGCGCAGAATAAACACAGGCGGATAAAGCACTTTGCACTTATGTCTTATTTAAAAACCATACATAGAGAAAACGTGTAGTAACAGGGAAATCACAGATTCCATCAAAAAAAAGAGTAGTGGCATTCCTGGTTGCAGATAAAATGTTTGGAATGGTGAACTCTTAACGCTTAGTGACAAGGAAGTAGATGGAAATAACCTACATTTTTCAAGTATCATTATCTGGGAGGACTCACTTTCCATTCCTGAAGTGGTGAAAAAGTTGGCATTATTGAAACACACACGAACACCAAAGAACCTATCCTGTTACACAAGACATGCTACACTTCTGTTTGAGTTTCACCAAACCACACCAAACCTGTAAGCACCTAAATAGTCCCACAGGCACAGATCAGGTTTTATCATCAAGGTTTCACCTTTCCAACCTGGTAGTAAAAAACAAAAAAAAGCATCCACTATCAAGATACATCTCTGTTATCAAGCAGAAAACTGAATTTCCTAATTCTCTAAACTATTATCACAATACTGCATTTTCTCTACAACTCCTTCTTAACACACAGAATTGCAGTAAGTCACACTAATCAACTGTTTTCAGTAAGATCCATAACCTGGTATAACTGGAACTAAGTGAGTTTGATGTGCTTTTGTGTCTGAACTACCATCTGTACAGAATCATTTCTGCTGGGAAGAAAACTCTGTCATGTCAGCTCATCCACTCCATGGCCTTCTACCTGCACAGCCTATCAATAAGCAAATCTGAGTAATTTATTCAGCTGATGTGGACAGCTGTGCCTAAATACTTTAAAGATCTTCATAAAAATAACAGAAAGCAACAAGAAGTCTGTCTGTCAAACAACCACCCCAAATAAGTGTTAAAATTATTGAAAAATTAAACTGGTTAAAGATGATTTCTAAGTTTTCCCATGTCCCCTTCATGAGAAAGTTTACACCACTCAGATTAGTTGCTTCTGGCAGAAAGGAATGTCTGACTACAAGTGACTCTTCAGTACACCCAAGAAACACTTGCCAAAGTAAACTCTGCTCTTTACAAGATAATCAGGTGCTTACAATTACTGAAGAATGACAAGGGATTGTCAGGTACAAAAGATGACTACAAGACCACAGGTTTCTGGAATTGACCACACAGCCACTCCTCCCTTGCAGCTGTGGAGCTGCACATTGATGATAGAGAGCATTTTACTGCTGGTGAAACCGACAGATAAGTAAATATTTATTATCCTACCCACAAGAAGCGCAAACAACACAACGCAGTTACCACTAACGCAACTCACAAATAACTGTTCAGAAAGGGCTTAAATTCACACATCGTGAAAAGTAACTCAGCCTGAACCTCAGTCTAGCCGAGAAGAAAAACACCGTCCTACAAAACTACCCCAAGTTGTCTCTAAAGAGACACTGGCAGAGAAAACACAGAGGAACTGAACTTGCAGGCTGATCCTTGCAGTTGCATCAACCTGTGACTACTTTAAACTCGTGCAGCTGTGACTCCATCACATCCTTAGTCAAGCACCGACCACCTCTTAACGCTTTTTAGAAGAAATGGAAGGGGGAGATAGAACAAGGGGAACCAATTTAAAATGAGTCCTAATGCAAACCAGATTAACTTTCCGGTTTCACCTACGAAGACTAAAATGTAGAGTTACCAAAATCCACGAAAATTATTTCTAAACCTAAAATTATCATGTTAGAACTCCCTGGTCCTCCAAGGCAACATGGGCATGTCCAGCAACTATATCACAGCTCTCAACTACAGGCAACATCAAATTCCGACAGCTTTAACAGGCAAGAAAATAGAAATTTATAGGGCCGTTCGATGCCATTAATAGGGCCTCCGTACAAAATAAATAAAACTCTTTTTTTCGATAAGTGTAAGAAACCTGAGCACACCCGACCATCCAAAAAGCATCCCAACAACTCGCATGTACAAAGTGCTTTTCTATGAGCACTGGTTCTTTACTTGTACAGCAACTACGAGAAAGTGTAGCAAAGTCACAAGGTCCGTGAAAAGCCTGACACCCCCTCCCCGTCCCCTCGGTTGGGCATAGCCGGAGACCCCGGCTCCCGGCGGCCCCGCTCCCACCACGGACACGGGCGGGCGCAGCCCCGCGGGGCGCGGACCCCAAAGAGGGCTGGGATCCCCGGGAGGCGCGACAGCCACCGGGGCGGGCCGGGGCGGCCACCCCCGCGCCCCCCTTACCGCCGATGATGGTGCGGATGAGGGAGGCGTGCCCCGGGCAGTCGACCAGCGTGAACTGCAGCTCGCCGGGCCCCGGGCCCAGCTGCGGCGGCAGCGCGGTGCGCAGGCAGGAGAAGCCCAGGTCCAGCGTGATGCCCCGCGCGCGGCTCTGCGGCGCCCGGTCGAAGGCGGCGGTGGAGCCGGTGGTGCTGAGCGCCCGCGCCAGCGCCGTCTTCCCGCTGTCGATGTGGCCCAGCACTCCCACGTTCACGTTGGGCAGGGCAAGGGCCAGCGCCGGGCTGCGCGGTACTGCCCGGTTCGTCCGCTCCGCGCCTGGGGATGGGAACCGGCGGCCCGGCAAACGCCCCAGCTCACCTCCCTGCCCCGCACTACCCCTGCCAGGCACCCCCTGCGAGGAGAGGCAATTTCAGCAGGTTACTTTGATCGCCGCATGCCCAACAGCTGGGCCCTCTCCCCGGTGCGTGCCCGGCCTGAGGGAGGGCTGGGGGCCAGCCGCCCTGGGAAGGGGCACTGTAATTGCCCTGAGCATCCGCACCTCCGCTCTCACCTCGCCCACGCTAATTAGACACTGCAGGGCGGCTTCAAGCCGCTCACGGTCACATCACCCCCTCCATTCTGCCCCCAAGCACACCCCGGGGCTGCTGGAACTGTGGTGACCAGGTTTGATTTCAAAGTCGCATGGACATTGCAAACCCACGTGAAAAAGCAGGTCACGTTTGGATCATTTACTGTCATTATGCTTAATAAATTCTAGGCTTGAATAATTCATTTTCCTGTAAAAGCATATTTAAGTTAGGTAAAATGCTGCTTTAAAAATCATATCCTTAATGGATTAAGAATCCAAGATTATTAGCAGTGATGAACAACTCTCCTGGAAACCACCACTTCCACTACCAAAACAGACAACAACAGGTAGATGAACATTGGAGAGGCCTGAGGGCATTTCAGAGGCTACGGGCAGGATCACTTCACTGATTTAAGTCACTTGGCTTTACTGATAACCTAGGGAGCCCAGGGGACCAAATGCTCTACAGGATAAAGCTTAACACGTGTGCTCAGCATTTCAATAGTGACTAAGGAACCCAAAGTACCTCTTCAAATGATAACAGCTCTTTACAAGCCAAGAAACCAAGACTGTCATGGACTTCCCACAGGTGTCAAAGTAGACTAGACTTGTTCTATATTCTACTTTTTTTTCTTTGAGAGCAGTGCTGTTGCTTTTCTGCTCGCTCTGTGCAGGAATACATATTGCTCATAGTAACATTCACATTTGAATAACTAATGAATGAGCCAGAAGTGTAAAATGACTTGCCTAAGGCTACTATCAACATCATGCATTTGGTTTTTAGGCTTTGGCTCCAAACTCCAGGCTTTTTCTTACAAAGAAAGCTGCTTTATATAACAATACTCTCAATATAAAAGAGTTTGGTTTAAAGCTGGATGCAAATTACTCCTCCTTCCCAAACACATGGAAGTCAAGATGACAGAATCCATGACTCAATGAAAAGCAGGGGGGGAAAATGCATTTCTTCCTAGCACTCAGTGCCATTTGAGAGACAACTGTCTCCCTAAAAGAAAGATGTGAACTCACAAGGAATACTGAGCTAGCCTGGCTAATCAGCTTCTTGAGCAGAATAGTTCAGCTTGATGGAAGTTCTGTCATGGGAGCCAAATTAAGCATAATGTCACTTTTCAGACCAAGTTCCCAGGCTTTGAATAGTTTCCTGTTAAATCACAAGGCTCATATACACTTCCTTGTGCTGAATCTGTCACATCAATATGCACTTGCAAAGGGAAGGGAAAGTTTACATCAATTCCCATGAGGCCCTAAACAGTTAGAATCCACACAGATATCCCTGTATCATATTACCTACCCTTTACTTCTTTTCTCTTAGCATTATTAGATGAGTTCAGAAGGAAGAGGTGGGAAAAGGTCTGATTCTCAACCAGAAAAGGTTTTATCCTGAGATCCTCCCAAAACATCTAAAATAACAGCCATTTTCAACAGGCCTTGACAAAGCAGAAAGGTCTAAAAGTTTCTACAACTCCTGAGAAAACTGGCAATGAGGTCAAGGAGGTCCCATTTCAATACTCACAGTGTAAGAGGCCACAGTAGAGCTCAGGTGAGATCCATTTTGGTCTGCCAGCTTAACAAAGAGATGCATTTTGCTCAGCCAGAATTTAGAGGGATACTGGACAGAACTTACAGGATGAAAAAAACATAATTCTTTCTGTTAAGGATAGCTAAGGAAGGAGGATAAAAATCCACAGGAAAATTCATTTAATTCATGGTGGCCCTTCTTTACTCCTGAGTGACCTGCAAGGAGGAGGAGTATCAGGTAGAAATGGGGGTTTGGTTTTCTCCCTTTAGACACACAAAAGATTTGCAACTCTCTAAATAGGGAAGCAATTGTTCTTATGTAGAGGGAAAGAAAAAGCCCTAATGCCTACAGCTTTGTTGTTACCACTCAGAACATACCTCTGTCTCCAGGATTTTAGAGCCTGTGAATCTGATTTTGCCCTGTGCCACTTGAGGAAATATTGGAGTGCACATAGTACCTGTGAAATTAATAACTTAAATCACCAATATCAAGAAGAAATCTGATAAAAACATACATAAGCACTTTTATTCAGCATTTAGAAAGGTCCTGTTAGCTTACAAAGTTTTAGAATTAATTACAAATTTGAAAATTAAGATGTGGCATTTGGGAGGGCACATCACTCCTGTTGCTTCGAAGAGGAGGAAAAAATCAGCTTCTTTTGCAGGGGACAAAACAAGACATGACCACTACCACCACCACTCCCTACCCCCACATGAAGGTCTTGGAATTACAAAGAGGGAGAGGGGAACCTTGCAAAATGAAAGAATCCCAACTTCTCCAGATTTTTCTGTATCCCTCAGAAAATTTGTAGCATTTAGCTATTTTCCTTGTTTTCCCCTAAATACACCATTCCCCTTCCCAGTTGTTCTCTCCTATATGGAATTTCTTCCTTAAAACATGTTCACTTTAATTGCTAAAGTTTATGGACTCATGGGAAAGAGGGCAGGAAGTCAGACTTTTGGGATAGGGTAAAAATGTAAAGGTCATTCACACACTCACACACACGTACTCTCTCTCACTCCAAAAATAATACACTATTTGACAGTTTCAGGATTCAGCATGTCCCACTGAAATTTGAAAGCTTATGTGAAACTAGGCCACGTCCCGTAACCTCAAACATTTAGTCTAGGAAAACAGCTCTCAAGTCTCCAGCTCCCACATCGGGTATCGCATGACGTCTGTGCCAAATAGGAGACCTCAAACCAGGGGGCAAAAGAAACGTTGGTAAAATGAGTTGATTAAACCTGGGGAATAACAGTTCAGACTGTTAGTGACAGGTATTATTTTTTCTGGTTAGCTGGCTAGTGAAATATTAAATTATACTCAAAGCATCCATAGAATGAGCTGGGCAGAATGGTCGCACAACCTACTTGTGTTCCATCTGGTGGCCTGGACAAAGGAGAAAGAAGACTCATGCTTTGCAATTGAATTATTTTATCCTCCCCCTCTAATATGTTAACTATTCCAAAAATCACAAAAATTGTGTAAAAGTTGAGGGTTTGATATTTCCTCATACTGATGTACCACAACACAAGACACCAGCTATAAAAGATGATTTACACTATTGAGGTTCAGTTCTAAACTTCCCAGTAGTTCCACTTGTACTCTGCTCTTCCTAGGGAATAAACAATTAATCCTGTGTGGTCTAAGGGATTATTGTTTATTTTCCCTCATCTGAATGTCCTCTTTTGCCCCTCTTTAACTGCAACTTCGGGACAATGCTCAAAGATCAAATGGAATGAGTGAAACAATCAATACAATGAGCAATGCCAAACCTGGCACAGTTAAGTAATACTTGTGAGCAAAAAAGAGGGAGAAGCCAGCCTCACATTTATCCAGCAAACTATTTTTTACTTGTTCTTATTTCTATTCTTATTTACTTGTTCTCTTCTACTACAGACACTTTCTCAAATAATTTAATCACATTTTCTGCAGGTCAATGTTAAAATTGTATCTTCATTGTGGCAGCAGATTTTATTTACTGAACAGCAATGGTTACTAGCAGACAGAAGTTTTAGGCTCTAAATTCTGGGTTTGAGACATCTTATTGCTGTAGACAAACAATTAACAGTCTGTTTCCTATCCACTTGAAGCAGGAAAAATCCCTAATTAGTATTTCTAAAGTTAAAGAACCTTATGTAGCATATCTGATTTTTATAGATATATTTCTATCCTTCCTCCAAGTTACAGTGAAGATAACAACAGTTCTCTATTCCTACCATCTACATTCCTGTATATTGAATTTCACCAAAAATAAATAAGCAAATATTATTAAATAGACTTTGAAATGCCATAATTTCAAAAACAGGTCTTGCTGCAACATCAAACAAGATAACATGGACCATATGGATAGGTTTCAGTCTAAGTTAACAAATTATTATGTATTTCACCCTTTTGAAAAGGAGGGTCATGCCTAGGCTGAACTCCTTGATAACAACATCACTGCCTTCAGAGCTCCTACCAGACTTGCTAATTATTCTTCCAGAACTGGCAGAAACTTGAACTCTGACCAGACTTACCCACAGCACTTGGGGCAGTTTAATGCACTGGAGAAATCAAAGTTGTATATTTGCTCTCTTACAAAGGAAAAAGTCTGCAGTTCAGTACCTATTAGGTACTGGTGTTCTGTGACTAATATGACCCTGAGAGGATGTACAGAGTCTAATGGCATACACACTTTTCTAATTATTTAAAGAATAGCTCATATTTGTTAGTCAAAAATTCTTAGCTGAACAGTTGTATAGCAGGATACCCTTACAAAGGTGTTGAACCACACATGTGTGCAATTATATTGTAATTACAATTTTAAACTTGAGTATGTAAATATAAACTGACAGAACAATTAAAAAGAAAGCAACAAATAGCAAAGTCTTCTCTTTGCCAAATGACATTTTTAACAAAACTAATGGAAGCTCTTGAACTAAGAGGGAATGAATAGCATGTATATGATTCACTGGGCTTTTGCAAACTGAACCATAACTCCCATCCTCCCTAAAACTGCTCTCCAAGCTTGTGCTGCCACAGAACTGCTTTTGCAATTCCCCTGGCAATGCACAGGAAAGCCAAGATGGCACCAGACATCAGTCCTGCCTCAGATCACATTAATCCACTGGCTTTAAACATTGCAGACACAGCCGTGGTTTTATAATCACAGACAACTCTATATATCCATGGAAAGAGTTCCCTGTCTTTTTTGTGGGAGAGATCACAATATCTACAAACAAGAACTCACTGGAACTGCAGGTTCCCAGATCCCATCTAAAATTTCACTGGGAGCCATCTCCATATTAAGCTTTTAAACCCTTCATAGAAGGTGCAGCAGAATTACCACCAAACCACAGTTAGGAGCTGTAGCAGCCTAAAAGCTGTAGCATCCCAGATCTCATGAAACATGGATGTTTCTGCGAGGCCGTGAAACAACCTGCTGGGAAGCTGGAGTGTTTTTACCCATTTCAATTGGTCAAAGCTCGTAAGGAATACGTGCTGTAGGTGCAGCATGTCACAGCCTCAAATGCTTACAGGAAGGCCTTCGAGATGTGGAATAGAATTATTCTGCAGTTTCACTGAATGCTAAAAACTAGTGAGCAACACCGAGCAGGTAAGAGACCACCCTTACTTTCCTTGTCAGGGGACTTAAGCTAGATGATCTCCAGTGGTCCCTTCCAACCTTAACAATTCTGTGAATCTTTGACAAAGTTTTAGAAAACACCCTTGGAAAGCCTGAGCTTATTTTGGTGAGCTAAAGGCAGCCGAGGCTTTGATAAGGCTCACGGTTCCCGGCGCACTGTCAGCGGCTGTGGGCGGGCAAGCGACAAGACAGGGAGAGGGGCAGGAGCCCCACACCGAGCCAGGGACACCCGGGGCTCCCCCAGCCCCGGCAGCGGGGAGAAACGCTGGCTGCAGCGCCAAATCGGATTCTAGGAAGGCAGAAAGTGCTTATGGTGCTGCAGGGCCAAAAAACCTGCGAGCAAGAACGAGCTGGTTTCCCCTCCAGGAGGGCTCCGCTCGCCTCTCCCCAAACCGCCCCTGCCGATTCAGAGAATCGCAGAACCACTTAGGTTGGAAAAGACCTCCGAGAGCACAGAGTCCAGCCCATGACAGACCACCACATCCTGACCCAGACCCTGGCATCGAGTGCCACGTCCAGCGTTTCCCTGAGCACCTCCAGGGACAGTGGCTCCGCCACCTCCCCCCTTCCCGGCCCGACTCCTCCGCAGCCCCCGCGCCCGCCCGGACCCTCCGCGCGCGCCGCACGCGGAAACGGGCGGGCGGACCCTAAAAACCTGCGCCCCTGCGGGTGACGGGCAGGCCCCGCGCCCAATGAGCGCCGAGAGCGCCGTCACGGGGACCAATGGCGGGGCGGGGGCGGGGCGCGTCGGGCGCGCGCCGGGAGCCCCGGTAACGCGCGGGCCGCGTGCGAGGAGCGCGGGGCGGCCGGGCCGGAGCTGCCCCTGCCCTGCCCCTGCCCCTGCCCCGCCATTGAGATCGAGGAGGTGAAGAGCACCTCGAAGACCCAGCGCATCGCCGCCCACAGCCATGTCAAGGGGCTGGGGCTGGACGAGAGCGGCGCCGCCAAGCCGGCGGGGGCCGGGCTCGTGGGGCAGGAGAATGCGCGGGAGGTGAGCGCGGGGCCGGGCCGGGCCGGGTCGGGCCGGGCCGTCTGACAAGTCCCGACAGCGAGTGAGAGTCGTGCCTGGGCTCCCCCGTGTCGCTGCTGCGGTGTGAGATGCGCTGGGGGAGATCGGGGCTCCGCTTGCTCCGCTCCCGCCTCGCCCAAGGACGGTGACGGTCTCCCGGGTGTCGGGCGTAGAAACTGCGGTGTTACAGGCAACGGAACCAACCAAAAGTCAAGAGATTTGATGCAAGTAGGGATTGGAGCATCCGTTTCAATGCGGTGCCCGGATAAAACCATCATAGAATCACAGAATGGTTTGGGTTGGAAGGGATCTTAAAGATCATCTCGTTCCAAGCCCCGTACCGTGGGCAGGGACACCTTCCGCTGGACCAGGCTGTTCCGAGCCCCATCCAACCTGGCCGTGAAAGAGGATCTGTAGAGGATCTGCGGCTCAGGCAGCGAAGATTAATTTCCTGCTTTACTTTCAGACCTCTCTCTGCGTGTGGGACTGCGGGAAGGAAAAGGAGTCAGAGCTCACAGATTGAGTTATCTTGTCTGTGATTTTTAATGTCTGTGTCAGATAAAATGATTGTAGACGTTACGTTTTTCTGATCTTGTCTTTCTTACTGTGTGCATGAAATTGAAATCTTTACTTTTTGTAAAACCTGTTATTTCTAAACTCTTTAAGTAGTGTTGGAACAAAAGATACTATAGCAATATTTGTGTTAACAGTGTAAATACTTACTTAACTTGCAGGCATGTGGGGTTATAGTGGAGCTAATCAAAAGCAAAAAAATGGCTGGCAGAGCTGTGCTGTTGGCAGGACCTCCTGGAACTGGCAAGGTATTATGTTTTATTTTGTTATGAAATAAAGTATTTCCAAATATATTTTAATTTGTTGTCAAAACCGTTTTAAGGTAGTGGTTACAAAATGTTTTCATTTACCAGAACTTTTTTTCCATCAGTGTATTGATATAGTTTCTTGCTTTATATTTTTACTTTTGCCATGTCATTGACACTGGCAGTACCCAGTGGTGTGTTCAGCATCTTTAATGTGAAACCACCTCTTGTAGGTTGCTAAACACATAGGTAACACGGGCTCTGAAAAAGTTTTACAAGTTACTTTTGTATTAAAAATCAGAATAGTTTTTCTTTGGTTTACTTTTCCCCTCATGCTATTTAAGGCTTTTTGCATCTGTATCAGATGTCAAATTCAAATGCCCAGTATTGTGTCTTTAAGGTTTTTTAGAAGTCTTTGGTCAAAGTCACCTGTGTTGGAGGAGGGTTGTTATATGTGAGAAATATATGTCAGACAGAATAGTCTTACCATTAAATTGATAGTTGATACATAAAAGGTGATGTAATGAGGAAAGTTAACTTTGTGCAAAATAATGCTTTCTTAATTCTCTTCAAAATTAATGTCTGGGGTTTGTATTTGTTTTTTTTTTTCCTTTTAAAGACTGCTTTGGCTTTAGCTATTGCTCAGGAACTGGGAAGCAAAGTTCCCTTTTGTCCTATGGTTGGAAGTGAGGTCTATTCCACTGAGATCAAGAAAACAGAAGTTCTAATGGAAAACTTCCGACGTGCAATTGGTAAGTTTCAGGAAAAGAAGAATTAAGTATTTGCATGATACTTATTTTGCTTTTTCCCAGTCATCTAAAAAGAAAAAACTTCACAGTGGTCACGATGTTCTCAGATTTTTCTATGCTTATTTTCTTCAGTGCTGATCCTAATTTAGTGAATCTCTTTTCACACTTAGTGGAGCCAGGTTTTCAGTTTACAGACTGTAACTTAATTATTGTATTATGGTTTATACTTCATCAAATTATTCTCTCATCCTCCACATTCACTTAGTTTGGCTGTGACTGAATAAAGCTGAAAGAAAGAATAATTTTTAGTTTCTTACCTTAGCAGAAATACTTGTAGACAGAAAAACGCTCCTTCCGTTGGTTTTTTTTTTTGTTTTAGTGATTTCACCCTGCTAAAAGTCTTAATCAGGAGCTCCCAACCAGCAGCGTTAGCCTGACTTACTGTTCCAGCAAGCACAAAGAAAGTTCCATGCCAACTAAACAAACACTTTAACTCAATGTCTTCCTCAATTCTACGGAGCATTTACAAGTTTGATGTAAATTGGCTTTATTTGCAATACAGCCTCAGTGACTGTCTAAAACCTCTTATATGATGGCTGCTGACAGCTGATAAATGCAGGTATAAGTGGCCCTTGTTTGTGTGAGGATTGGCTAAAGAGAGCCCAGTTGATTTTAGTCCTTAATGTATTAACAGTTAATTTTCCTGTTTCAGTACTGTGTTTCCTCTTGGACTTCACCTGGCAGCAGCAGGGTGAAGAAGTCTCTCAGTTCTTCAGTGAAACAAAAGTATTCCATTGACTTTTATAAGAAAGCAACTTTCAGTAGTCTCTGGTCTTCTGGTTACCATGAAACTGGCAGGGCCTGGGGGAGGGAAGACCGAGACTCAGTAGTCTGCAAAATTTCCTTGATGTGATGAAGTTCCCTGTCAGAGATTTGGAAACCTGAACCAACAGATGAAACTTATGCCATCCATGTTGTCATTTCTAGAGACAGCAGTATTTTAACTCTCTGAGGTTTAACAGCCAGCTACATTGTTAGTTCCCTGCATTCCCTGAATGTCAATAGAGAGACACTTCTAAACAAATATTAGTGTTAATGAAAGATGGAACTTCTTTTATTCCTTTCTGTTGAATTCCATGTCACATTTTCATAACACAGCCTTTATTGAATATTTTTATGAGTGTTAAAAAAAATTCTCTGAAATATTTTAAAGAACTAGTAAGCACCATTTCTTGTAATGAAACACTTTCCAGTTGGGTTTTAATGTCAGGTAGGTTTTAGCTTCCCTGCTTGATAAATATTTCACAAGGGTGCATTTTTAAAAAAAAAGATTCTATGCAGTGTAGTTGGGTCTGGGTGCAAGGGAAGCTTCAGCTCACACGTCCATCAGTACTTAAAAGTATTTAGGTTTTACTGCGTTTTGTTTGTTTGTATGTCTCCTTGGTAGCAGGCTCTGTGTACATCATCATTGCTCATACCATGCATTTTACTTTCAAGGGGTTTAGCCACCTGAATTTTTAAAAATTATCAGAGATGTCAGCATCAATTTTTTTTTACTTAATGGTTGGAGTTTTTTTCTTGGAAACTGCAGAGTCTAACTGGTTTGGACCCATCACTCTATAAGAAAGTAGGAGTTACTCTTGAGTTTACAGAATTTTTATTGTTGAGAGTCTTTTAATAACAGACTTGACATAGTCTCATGGCCAAGTAGTGTTTGGGATGCAGTAGAGAGCTTATAATATGTAAGAAACATAAATGGATAGAGTGGAAATGAGGAGATTGAATCGTTGTATGGGTTAAAAGAAATTTAACCTGGGAGAGATTAATCCAGTATAGAGCTCATTAGCAGCTGGTGAGGATGATGATAGCAGCTAATGTTAGAGCTCAGTTGCAATAGCCACTTCAATAGTATAACTGTTCCTTGTGTTGCCAAATTGTACCTGCCAGTGAGTCAAGCAAGCACTGTGTAGCTCCATGCAGTGCTGTTGAACCAAAACATGAAATGGCCCACAGTTGCTGCCTTGGATTTGTGTCTGATTTGGAAGTAGGAGATCTCTGTAAGAACTCTTTTGAGAATGAAGTTTGTAGTTGACACATGCAGATTAATTTGAAATCAAAGGATAATCAGTAGCAAGGTCAAAGCATCAATCACCTTTGTTCAGATCATGTTCATCTGTAAATATTTTCTACAGACACATCTCTTAAAAGCACATTAGTCTGGATTAGAGGCAGGCTTCTGAAGCAAATCCCTGGGTTTGCCCCCGCAGACTTGGCTTTGACTTGTGTTGTGGAACAGAATGAGCACGTGAACTGGATTCTTTTTAGATGAAATGGAACTGGAAGATTCATTGCATGCTTCAGCAGCATACAAATTGTACCCTGAACACAAACAGGCTGCCAGGTTTTCAGAGCAGAATAGAGCTTGTGCTGCAAGTTTAAACACAAAGCAAAAAGAACAAGCAAACCTGGTCCAGTCTGTGGCAACAGCAGTTTCAATGTGCGGATTCCCATATTGCTTCACACTCCTTGCATATGAGCCAGTGTGATGCAGCCTCGTCTAGGTCAGTTTTATAACTCAAAGGTTCATTCAGTTTTCATAACTCAAAGATCTGGTGTTTTGGCATACCTGATAAACATTTTAAAAATTACTGAAATTAATTTCATACGCAACTTTTTATGTAATCTTAAGGAAGAGAAAGCAATAATTTCTTACCAAGAATTTGTCTTATTATCCACAGTTACACTGTTTGTTGCATTTCAGATCCTGGTCTGAATTTGGGCCCAGTAGAGGGAGACAGACTCGTATTTGTCAGTTCTTTATAGCCCCTATCAGCAACTCAAAATTACTGGTGAAGTGTCTGATCTGTTTCAAAGCAAAATGAAAAGTTACAGAACAAGGAAAGTTTTATAAAGTCACAATACCCTCAGACTGGGCAGGATGACTTCCTTTATATCTTGTTACAGCCCATTCATTATTTTTGGTATGGCATGTGTGTCTCATAAAATACTTTATGGAGTTTCTTCAGATGTGGATTCTTTGAACTTCTGTGTAGTTAGAACGTACATAATTGTAGTGGTGGTGGTGATGATAGTGAGTTTGCTTTGAAACAGTCTACCTGTAAATCTCATCAGCTCTATATTATTTATCAATTTAAAATAACCTAGTTATTTAAACAGTAATTGTGACTAGAACAGAAGGTACCCAGATACTCTAATGCTTGGTTGTCTGAAAAATAACAAAGTGAAGATGTAATTTTCAGCTATTTTGAAATAGTTTTAAATTTGCCTTGTAGCAGTTTCTGCTAAATTTTATCTAGCTCAGCTTTTGCTATTAACTTGAAAAATACTTGAAATTATACATTAACCCTTTGGTAATTTTATTATGTTCTAGCACAATACCTGTTAATCAATTTATGTGATATTTTCAACTCAGTTGCTAAAATGTAAAGTTTTTTATGAAGTTGCTTTTCTTTCCTATCTTTTTCTTAACTTTGCAGGGCTTTTCTGATGGTCCAAAAATTGTGTAAAAGTGTTATATTAATGTCACTAGTTTGAGAAGATTATCTGTGTTTCTGGCTTTAGCATAGGGGAAAAAATCAAGCAAATTCCCTCTTTGTGTGAGGGAAAAGAGACAGAGGATCCTAACATTTGCGTCAAGAACTAGTAATAATGAATAGAAGAAAGTAATTTCTAAAAGTTTAATGAACTTCTTAGCAGGTCAGAACTTGGGCCGAGCTTTCATTCTGATGCACAGGATGAATATTCTCACTTAAAATTGAAGAAGAAAACAATAATTCATCTTTCTGCCTTTAAAAGTAAAATATTACCATGAAATGTAATGCAGCCTAACAATATATTACGTTTTGTTTACAGTAAAGCAGCAGACTCCTAAGTGTATACTGAAGCTATTCTAAACAATTTCTTGCAGGGCTGAGGATTAAAGAGACCAAGGAGGTTTATGAAGGAGAAGTCACAGAACTAACTCCCTGTGAGACTGAGAATCCTATGGGGGGATATGGCAAAACCATCAGCCACGTAATTATAGGACTCAAAACTGCAAAGGGAACTAAACAGTTGAAGGTATGTGTGGTAGAGTCTCAGAGATTTCCTTAAGTATTTTGGGTTTGCAGCTTCTATTTTCAGCACTTCTTATTTCCATTTCAAGCTCTTGATCCCCATCTCCGTCAAGTGGGGCTGCCAGGAGGCTGCTTTCTTTGGCTAGACGACTTTATCCTGACTGTTCATGTTTATCTGCTTTATGTAGAATATTTAGATATTGGTCTTGTCTGCTATTAATTGAAATAGGAGATAAACCCATCATCACTTGGTTAGCAGGTGCTGTTATTTGTTTGGCTGCACACAACTGTATGTCTTCAATGAGTTAAAGGTGAGTATTAATAGGAAGGGATGCTGATGCAGTTTTGTAGATCACTAGTACCACAAAAAATGGGCTGAGTTGGCAGTCTGAATTTTGTTCTGTCTCAGTCTGTGATACACTCTGACCCTGGCTGTAAATTCATGATCATGGTAATAAACATGCGAGAATGGCCTTGTTTGGTTTTGTTTTCCTGATTGTCAGGAACCAAATTTTTGAGGATGGCTGGGGAAATATTGCCTGTTTAAATATAAATTGTTCTTTCTGTCACATCCTTTCTTTCTGCATGGGGTGTCATGCTCTAGTGAATATTTGATAGAGAACTGGAAATTGAGCTGGTGTGTTGCCAGCTCAGGCCCCCTTTCCTTTTGTTTTCTTGTCTCCATTCAATTTCCCTGTCAGACTAGGAGAGAACTAAAAGCTGTCTCTGTTGTTAAGTATCATCTTTCATTTGTTCACTCTGAAAACAAGGAAATGAAGAGCAAAACTGAATAAACATGTACCAAGAGAAACAAAGGCATCTAATATATTCCACACCCACTCTCCCTCACCGAGCTCCACAGAGGATAAGGACTCAAGAAATCAAGGAACATAATTCAATGCTGTAGCCAGATTTTTTTTATAAAAGTTTTCCTAGAAAGCTAGAGAACTACTGTTTCCTAAGTATAAATACATTGTCACATTACTCAGAGGTATGTTTTGCAGCTGGTACCATTATGTTTCTGGCGCTGTCACTTCCTTTTGGAAAGCAGATTTTTTTGGTAAGACAGTGAGTTCTGTGCATCTTTCAGATTTATTCTCTATCTGTACTCCAAATGTTACAGCTTTATAAAATCCTAGTGGTATTGTCATGGTGAGTTGCAGTTTAATTTTGTCTGGTAGGAGTGGACTTCAAACTGAATTTCTTTACCTTGATTACCATAATAATATGGAACTGTTTTAACCAGCTGTGTTGTTTGCTTGTCTCCAGCTGGACCCGAGCATTTTTGAAAGCTTGCAGAAAGAGCGAGTGGAAACTGGTGACGTTATTTATATTGAGGCAAACAGTGGAGCTGTCAAGGTAAAAGAAAAGTTCTGTACTTTTATGCAGGTGTATGTTTCTTGCAGACCTTTCTCTGCCTTTGTCAGAAGGCTCTCTGATTTATTAACCTTAACTGACATGAAATGGTTACATGGAAATTTTAAAAAGAGCCCAGTGCTTTCCTTATCTGGGAAGAAAAGTCTCTTTTGCACCCAAAGAATGTGGTGATCTGGTTCACAACTAAGGTCATCTGGCAAGGAAGCTATCACTGATGCTGTCTGGATGAGTTTTCTTTTCTGTAAGATCAAGGCATCTCTAAGGGAAGAAGGGAAAAACCAAGCAACTTTAGTCATTTTCAGGCTGACATGTGCAGCGTATTTAATCTTTCTTTTATCGCTCTGGTATTTTCTCCACAAGATATATACATGTAGAAGGGAATACTGCATTAGTTAGCATTCTTTTCATATCTGATTTAGAAAGTAGTGTATAGTGATACTTGCTGTTTAATGGATGAGCATAATATTTTCTATCATATAATAAATCACCCAGCTACAAAGGAGTCTTGAACAGTTCTCCCAATCTCTGGGTAATCTGCTGGATTTGTCCTTTAGCAAGAATTGCATACGGTTAAAAGAAGGGGAGGGAGGAATGGAATATTCTTGCCACTGAAAATATCAGGTGTTTTTCAACAGAGTTTTTGAGCTTTGATCAGTAGATAGGGTATGCCTGTTGCTAAGCAGGGAATGGGATGTCTGGTTTGTCAGCTGAAGCTTGTCAGAACTGGAATTGTGAACTAACCCTGTTATCGAGTCTATGTCACTCAAGGTTTTGGCACTGAAATTAATTCTATACCTGGGTTTCTCTTTGCTGTTCCTCAGAGGCAAGGCAGGTGTGATATCTATGCTACAGAATTTGACCTTGAAGCTGAAGAGTATGTTCCCTTGCCAAAAGGTGATGTGCACAAGAAAAAGGAAATTATTCAGGATGTCACCCTGCATGACTTGGATGTGGCCAATGCTCGACCTCAGGTATCTGTCTTCACAGATGAAGTCTTTACAGAAAAATCATTTGACACAGATGTGATGTTACCAGAATAGTTGAGATGTAGGAGGTTGAGCTAACTCACTCACCCTTAAAGATTCCACTGTAGGAAAAGCATTAGGTGTTACACCTTGAAGGCCAGTGTAGCTCTTCTCTCCTCAGGGAGGTCATGCTGCAGCTGGCTGCCTCAGGGTCCTGCCACGGAGGTTAAAGAGGCAGTTGCTTCCTTATGATTCATGCACCTAGTCATGGAATATTGGTCAGTCCTAGCACTACAGAGAACAGTCTTGGGAGTTGTAGAAGAGCTTCCACACAGGTGTTTGGGATCCACCACTTTCACAGTTAATGCATAACCTCAACCCTGCTCTCTTTCCCTCTGCCACTGTGCCCCATCACTTGGTGGAAGAGAGCGATGTGGGCTGTTCCCTTTGACCAGGAAAAGAGATTATTACTTTCTCTCCAGAGGGAAACTGCCTACAGGTGTGAGGTAGCAGCAGCCAGACCTGCATCATTTCATTTACTGGAAGATCTCAGTGCAGATTAATATATTCTGCTCTGTGTTTATGGTTTCGTGGCCATGAAATGGAAACTGCAAGGACTATGATACTAAGTATTTTTGACTGCTGTGGATTCTGTTGATGTCCTCACTTTCTTCAGAAATGTTTCATAGCCAGTTGTTAAACTTCTTTGTGAGTTTCAGTAGAGCTCTGCATATATTGCAGAAAAAAAAATAGAAAATAGGAGAATTACTCCTTGCTGTGTTTTAACATAAATCCACTCTTGAGGGAATTCTATCTGTGTCAAAAACAAAGTCATTAACAAGTTTAAAGGCTGGAATCCCTACAGTATAACAATACAACTCTTTTAACTTACTCAATTTCAAAATAAACCTCCTTATTTACAAAAAAATAGTTTATTTGATAAAAATCATGGTATTCAAAAGGCATAAAATTTAGAATAATTGTTCCCATGTTGACAGTCTGAACACCTACTGTGCATGCAGGCAGTCCAAGTTTCTGTGTTCCCTGCTAATTTCCTTCCTTAAGAGTTCTCTGTGGCAGTTATTTTAAGAAAGGATATCTCATTTTTATTTTTTATGCTCTCCAAATGAGCAAGGCTGAACAAAGGATGAGGAGGTAGCTAGGTGACTGTGTTTGGAATACTGTTGTGGTGAAGTGACCTAAACTTTGACAGATTATCAAAGACTGCTGATATAAATTGAAAAGTTAACTGTAAGAAACAACTTCTTTAACCAATTCCTGATCTATAAAATTCCCAAAGTATGTGCTTACTACATGACCTCATAGCTGATCTGTAACTTTCTTTTCCTAGGGAGGACAAGACATCCTTTCTATGATGGGACAGTTGATGAAGCCTAAGAAAACTGAAATTACTGGTATGAAACCTGTATGGTATTTTGAGACCAATATAATCTATGTGTTTTCCAGTTGGAAAAGGATTAAAAATAGAGTTACTATATTGAAATGAATGCCTACATAATACATATTCATAAATCGTCAGATTTCAAAAAGCAGTGATACAGTTGCTAGAATTGCAGTGGCTGGAGACAGTACAAGAAGTTCATGCATATAGTGGGAAAATGTATACACTGCTCTGCACCCATCTTTCTGGGGAGAGGTCAGAATGCCAGTGCCATTCTCCTTCCCACAACATTCCTGCCACAGTATGAGGTTCAGGCTTTCAACAAAGAGCCAGACTGAACAGCAGTAATACACAACATCTGAAAAATATTGTAGCAACCATACTGAATTTTGGTGGAATAGAAAAATGGCACCGCTTGAACAGCTAAGGACCTGATGCTCCACATGCACTGCTGCTCTTCCTACCTACAGGTGTTTGGAGAAAACAGTATCTACAGACACATCTGTTCTCCTTTTTGCTTTGAAAGAAATTATGCTTCTCTAAGTGACTATCTAAATTTAAATCAAAATCTGTTTCAATACCTAACTCAATGGGTGTCTTTTGAAGTATTTTGTCTGTCCCAGAGGTTGCTTTGCTTATTCTAATACCAGATTTATTGATGTAATATCTGGCATAGCTTTGAGAGCAATAGGTTCACAGAAACTTATATACCCTTTTTTTTGTTTGTTTGGTTTGGTTTTTTTTGTTAAACCAAACTTCTTTTGCTGAAATAGAGTAGCAAGATTTCATTCTTTCAGTGATGTTCTTTTCAGCCGTGCTTGGAAACTTCAGTAAGTTTCATGTTTTAAACTGGTGTTTGACTGACTTCTCCACCCCCTACCATATTTCACAAACCTACAACAATCAATCTTTTGTACGTGTGAGAAATTCAATTTTTAAATACTTTGTAGCACAGATGGCTCCCCAGTACAGTACGAAATGCCACAAAATTTTAGTGTCAGATATTTTCCTTGTGGCGGTAAGATACCAAACCATGAAAAAGTTCAAGAAGAATTTTCCTTGCTTCAGTCTTTACCTACTGACCTATAGTTCCCTAGCAGTATAACCAACAGTTCCTTTTTGTTCTCAGACAAACTTCGAGGAGAGATAAATAAAGTGGTGAACAAATACATCGATCAAGGCATTGCAGAGCTAGTGCCAGGTGTGCTCTTTGTGGATGAGGTTCACATGCTGGATATTGAGTGTTTCACATACCTGCACCGAGCTCTGGAATCTTCTATTTCCCCCATTGTCATCTTTGCTTCCAACCGAGGAAACTGCATTATCAGGTATGATGTCTAAACTTGAATTTTCCAGTTTGCATTGGTCCATAAACCTTGGAATTAGCTGTATCAGTAGAGTTACAATCTTTGAAGGCTTTTGTCTGTGACACTGGCACCTGTGATAATCCTCTGCATGAGTTGAAAGCTGCATCGGTGCTCAAGAGCTGCTCATGAGCTTCATGATGGGACAAGCATTTAATGCCAGGCTGACTGAAATTCCTCCTTTCCCCTAACACATCTGTCCTCTTCTAACAGCTTCTGAATTGTTTCACTTCCTGGGTGATCTGTAACAGTTACCATTCTTATTGTATGCCTCAATACATCTGTTGCCTGCACATTAGGGACATCAAAAGCACCAGAGCTACAAACCTCTAATAATCATTGTTTCCTGCTTCTGGTTTATTTTGCTGTTTGCTATCCTAATTTCATCAGACTTCAGCTTCTTGTTCTTAAGTGTGTCACAATTCAGCCTCTTCCTTTTCCTGCTATGTTGGTCTGGCTTTTTGTGATTCTTCAGTCTTGCCAACCAACTTGTTTTTCATCTCCACTTCACTTTGTGCCTTCACTTTGATATTTTGCACCCACAAAAAGCATTCTTTGCATGTTCAGTAAAAGCGCTCTCTTCTTTCAATCTCTTCTGTAAGTTCTACTACTAGTTTGTGGTCTAGGTCTAATTATGTCTAAACAAGCTGTCATTAGCAATGATTGCTACTCTTTGAATTGATTTAATTCAGCTGTATAACCAGCTTTTCCTTTCCCTCATAGTGGCTCATCTGGTATTAATCTTTCTCTGTTTGCATTGCTTAGAAGTGAAAATGATAAGCCCTTCAGAAATGTTTAAGGTGGACATTACAGCACTCTCTTTGCAACAATATAAAAAGGCTCTCTTGTAAAAGTAAAGGAAGTAGAGATCTGTCAGCATGGATTCACTGCGGATCTTGTTAAGAAAAAGCTGTGATTTAAGAAAGGAAGTTTTCTATATAATAGTGGCATCTAATATTGGAGGACCATGGCCAGAGTTGCAATGCCTAAATACTAGCACTGAACTTAGAAATGTAGTTCTTTACCAGTATTGCACTGTTTTTACTGCAATCTCTGTAATTGTCATAAATAAAATCTGGGTATCTTTCATTCTCAACTTCACAGCAAGTTATGGTGGTCTTGGGAAACCAAGAGTACACGTGTCTGCAGGCTTTGCTGTTGGGTGTTGTACATCAAAGAAATAGAATGGTTGGGGATCTAGATCCTGCCCTGTCGTTCATACAGAGACCTACACTTCTCAGTTTGCTGGATTGCAAGCATGGAATGTAAACCACTGAACTATTCACTGGAGGGACTGTGGAAAGAATGGCTTGCTCAGCAACAGGGGATGTTCTCCAAATGGATGATAGTATATATAATTTCTGCTGATCCTGCTAAACAACTTAGTAAGAATGATTTTTTTCCTTGCTGGAAGATACTTTGGAACATTAGATAAGACTGTATTGTGAGATACAAGGCAGGAGAGCACCTCTCACTATTTTTGAACGGCGTGATTAAGAGCTCCAGCAGTAGTATTTGTTTCCCTGGGGCTGTCTGGAATGAACCTTAGACCAGAATGTTTCTTGTTTCTGACCCAGGGGGTGTGTGTCTCTGTCGACATGCAACAATTGTAAACTAGGGTAGTCACTTTCTACTGATTTTAACCAAATCAATGTACTGAACTCAGAATAGTGTCTGATCTCTTTCTGTTTGGTTTCTCCTCCAGAGGCACAGAGGATATCGTGTCTCCTCATGGAATACCATTGGACCTGCTGGATCGAGTAATGATTATCCGAACCATGCTCTATACACCCCAAGAAATGAAGCAGGTATGCACAGCATTTTAAAGAACTTGTAACAAGTCCCCAGAGTTGTGCACAGCTGCTGCCTATTCTGTTACTGTAGAGCTGTTTGACTCTGTGGTCACCAGGGCTTGTGCCAGAAAGCTTCCTGCTCGTTCTAAAAGCCTGCTTTTCTAGGAGCCAATACAGTGAGCTGGTTAAAACTGTGCACACAACTTCTCTGTCTGACTCCAGCCACTGAGGAGTTGCTACGCACATCTAGAGCTGAAAGTGGCACCTCACTTGCAGGAAGGCATGAATTGTCAGCTGAAGAAATCTCTTGCACAGATGTGCTTTCCATAGTTTGCAGATTTCAGCAGGTAGTGCTTTTTCAGTTGGTATAAGGTGAAGTGTCACATCATGGGATCTTTAGTCCCAGAGCTGGGGCTTTTCCCTCACATGAGACACGAAAGGGATTGAGGAATACAACCTCATGCGCTGCATTTTTGCCTTTAGACCCTGTACTGTAGCTTTAACCTACTGGGGCTGTCTCCTGAAACTGGGAGAGTTTTCATGCTCCTACTCAGGTTTGGAAATGTAAGCACAGCAAGTATTGCAGAGATACCCTTCGAAATGCCTGGAAGTTTTCCTGTGGGGCCATCACAATGTATTGTGTATCGATTATAATGCTTGGTGCCATTATGATGCATTGTGTCAAAGATCCCCCCTCATTAGCGTCTCAATGTCGGGAAGTGACACAATGCAGAAGACGTTAGGGTTTACCATGTCAATTCTTTGTATTACTTAAGAGATAGTGTCAATGGAGGAGAGTGTTGTCACCAGATAATGGTCTCCTGCTGCTGGATAAGTGCCAAGGTGAAGCCGAGGCATTTATCGAACATAAACGTAGAGGCAAAGCTTCATTTCACTTGGTTTGAGGAGCTTTTCACTGATGCTGTTCTGAGCTGTTCTCAGGATGACTTTTTTGTACCTAAAGGACACTTTGAAGCATTAGGGTGTAGATTGCAGTACAAGCAGCCCAGTGATTTAGCAATACAGTTAGGTTTAGTCTCTATAGAAAACAAATTTTCGATGTGTGACTTTTAATCAGCCTGGGGGTATTAAAGACTGTCTGGACTTCCCCTGTAGTGTAAGTGAATTCTGTGCAGTTAGTGCTGTATTACCGTGCAGGTAGGACCCTTTCTGAACTGCTGATTTTCAGAAGAGCTGGGTAAATGGTGTTATTTCCACCCTCCGCAGGGCTGAAGGAAAGGAAATGTTCACAGTAGCCTGTGAACATTTGCCTGAAGCTACAAATTCCTGTCCGGACACTGGGCCCCATAAATCATCTTCCCATAGTCAGATAATCTCATCTTCCTTTAAATTAAGGCTTTTGAATGGCAGCTTCTCAGGGGAGAAGAGGAGGAGCTATTACATTTACCTCTGGCTTCTAACTGAGTACAGGTGGGGGGAAGAGGGGTAAAAACAAGGCATCCATAAGTTTAATTCTCTACTTTTGCTCTCATTTGGCTTTCATGTTAGGAAGAAGTTTCTACTGCTGATGTTTCTGTGTGAGACTCCTTGCCTTCACAATTGATTCTTTTATCAGAACAGAATCTGGTTATGTATCTACTGAAAGTTTGTTCATAACCAGTTCAAAATATTTTTTTTTGCCTGTTGATAAAGTAGAAATAACATTGTTGAAGTGCTGCTCTGAGACAAAACACACAGTAATCTTGGTGAAACCAGAATAGGGAAAAAATTCACTTTTATGCTTATTCTAGTCAGGTGTTGTTATAATCAAACTGTTTTGCATATGTACCTCCTGTTGGATATTAGAGGTTATAACTGAGATGTTTTGTTCCTAATGTATTTTACCTGATAACCACTTGTTTTCCTATTCCATGGTAAATGCATATGTAAGCAAGCTGGTGGGATAATGGCTTGGGCCCTAATCATTCATGAATCCTAATGTTCTACCAGGTTGCTAGATAAAAAGTTATTTTAAAAAACATTGTTAAAAGATGTGCCATTCAATACCTTTTTTGTAGCGGAGGAAGAACAAAGTAGCAGTGTTTGGATGAAGGGAAGGGGATGTCTAGGTGATCTACAAGGAATAAATCTTCAACCTGAAATTGCAATTTGCAGCAGCATTGCCAATATTCAGTGTACATATTTTAGCACCAACTTTCTGCCATTTCAAGCCCCTCTCTCACTCTGCTCCCTACCCTGGCTCCCCGAGCGCATTTTTATGGCTTTAATTTAAACGAGTGCTTCTTGATATCTTGTTTACAAAGCTGCCAAAGTGAAAAATACCTGTATTATATGAGGCTTGCAGTTCCAGAGTTATCTCAGCACTACAACACAACATCATTATCCAGTCTGCCCCTTATCACTCAGCTGGTAATACAGACTACCGAGAGACTTGTGCCACTTTTGTTACAGCTTTATATGCTCAGGCTTATTGGTGATATCTTCCTCTCCAACTTTGTAAAGATCTCCAAACTGGTACAAGCCTGAGACTGTTCTTGAAAGATTAGATTCTTCTTAGTGATTTTTTTTTTCTTCTTGGAGGAATAGGTGAATCATAGAAAGTAACTTTTTGATTTATTTTACTATCTTCTTGTCAATTGAATAAAAAGTGTGTTGTGAGCTGCTAAGGAAAGGGTGTAGCTTTCTGTTGGGCTTTTTGGAGGGCTCTGCTGTACAGCATCAGTGATACGCTGCAGAATTCAGTAACTGCTGTGTCCACAAGACTCCAGCTGCCACTGATTTCTCACATATACTTTCAATTTTCTTGTATAAGTTCTCATATTCTGCTCCTTATTAGTAGGTAGGCTTTGCTAACCATGCAGAGTTACCATGAAGGGTTAGCAGTCCAGATGTGTTACTTTACCTTCCTCTTGTGAAAATAGCTTTTTCAACATTATATTTGCCTGTTTAAAGACTTAGAATTCTACAAATTCTGGTTTAGTGGTAAGTTACACCAGGGTAACTCTCCACACCATCTTGTTTTGTGGCATGTCTCATCTCTAAGCTGACAGTTTACAGATGCTAAGTTAAGTAGTTTAGCATGTTAATTATTTGGGCTTGTACCTCACTTACTCTTCCCAACAGATCACAAAACTTCGTGCTCAGACAGAAGGGATTAATATCAGTGAGGAAGCTCTAAACCACTTAGGAGAAATTGGTACCAAGACAACCCTAAGGTAAGTTGGGCACACTTTTCTATTAGGCATGACTGAGTCTAAATCCACTCACTGTAGGATAACTGACTGTTGGAAGCGAGACAAACCTCTCCTTTACAGTGACACGGTCTGTTAACAATCATTAAAAAAAGAGTGGTAATGCTCCTCTCTTCTCCTTTAAACAATCTGTGTGCTGGAGTGCTTGCTGACTTTTTCATACTGCTGGCAGAGCTGTGTTTCCCAGCAAGTGTCCCACTCCTCCATATCTTCAGTTCCCTGGGATCCACTGAATTGTAATTACTCATCTGCCTCTGTTTGATCACAGGTATGCTGTGCAGTTGCTGACCCCAGCTAACCTGCTTGCCAAGATTAATGGGAAAGACAGCATTGAGAAAGAGCATATTGAAGAAATAAATGAACTTTTCTATGATGCTAAATCCTCAGCAAAAATCCTGGCTGATCAACAGGAGAAGTACATGAAATGAAAAGCTTATCATGTTAGATGCTTTGAAGTAGCTTTAACCCTTAGCCAGGGCTGGCTTAGTTATTGAATGAGAAATGTTAATGGTTTGTCTCTTTTGGGACTGAAGAATATTTAAATGTTGGACTGCTTTGTCAGGCCAGAATTAACTATCGAGTGTTCCTACTTCATTATCAACAATAAGATGCTCCATGGTGTGTTTGTAACATCTTAGTCTCCCTTTTATCAGTATATATGAAATGAATAGCTCTTGACCCATCAGTTTTGTCTTTAGATTTCGTTACAGAAGAGCTCTAACTGAAGCTGATGCTTAAGAACAGTCTATTTTCTTTATGAATCCTGTTTTAAAATAGTTTCCTTTTACAGATGAGAACTGTTTGGTTTTGAATCAAAGTTTGTCTGAAGTGCTTTATAATAAAAAATGTCAAGAATATTGGAAGTGTGTGTGTGTTCACTCTGGTGCTGGCCTGTCAAAATAAATTGGAATTAACAGAGCCAAGTATGAGTAAAATGGATTTGCAACACAAAAATAGATTGCAGCAAAGGGAAAAATAGATTGGGACTTTAAAAAAATGTTTACTTCTTTGTAGGGTTTGGGTTTTATTTTCTGAAGACTTCCTTGGAGAATACAGAAATACATAATAGTTGTCTTGGCCCTATTTAAAGCCTTTCCCCCAGAGTAACTTAAACTTTTCTTGGGTTTTCCTAAAGCAGATTAAATAAAAATTGCTTTTCATCATGATTAGCTATTTTTTCCACTATCCCCACTTTCTTGATCACTCAGAATCAGGAAAAATTTTCAAACCAAAACCAAAATCCCGCTCTGCACAGACTTTGGATGAACTTCAGCTTAGTCTCATGTTCAAAGTCTGCTTCCTTGTTTTATAAAGCATGGATACCTGATTGCTTCACAGCACTCTGAGGATAAATGGTTAAAGATTTAGATCATTGTAACACTGAAATACAAATCTCTGTAACCACATAAATGGATGCATTGGGGAAAAAATGTAGAAGCCTTATTAAGTGAATAACCTCACATTCCTTATTAGAACTTTTAGGGATTTAAAACTCTCTATGTACACTACTTAAATAAGCATTTCTTGGGGTAGGGTGGGAAGAGAAAAAATAGTAACTTATCACAGGAGCCCAGTTTTAAATGTCCTTTTTAGCACCTGCAAACTGAAGAGGATGAGTTTTCAATTAATACATTTAGCTCATCAAAAATTTAAATCTGTGTTCCTGAGTGAGACACTGTCTCACAAATACCAAACAGATACTCAGCCTTCCATGAATCCTTCACAGGAAGTCAGTGCTTCCTCATGTGGGGACAATCTCAGTAATACTACATTAGACAATCACAGGCCTTTTAGGGTTTGGGAGGGGTTTTTTTGTTTTGTTTTAAAGGTAAAATCCACCCCTGTTATTCATTTTGCTTTCCTAAGAGGTTTTCTTCTGAGACTTCATGGTAGGTAAAGAAGCAAAAATTATCACAAAGCCATAGCATGCACGTTTGTATAAAATATATTTACATGGCTCAATTGCTACGTATCAAATGTAACAAAGCTCCCTTGTTAAATCAGAGAATTCTGCCTTCTAAAACATGCAGGAGCTCAGTCATCAACTCTTTGGGGAAGGAGTCCAGCTGCTAAAAATCTCTGTCCTCACCCCTTTATGCTCTAGAGGCTTGTCTCTTCCTTGTGCTGAAGTGTTGTTAGTGGAAATTGCTAATGATTTTTCAGCTCCAGAAACTGCACTGGACAGCAGAGGCTGCTGGGGAGGAAAAAATAGAGCTGGGAGGAAGCTGGGTAGTTTGGATTTAATAATGTTTTGATCACATTCTACCATCTCAGTCATGTAAAAACCTGTCCCATTCTTCAAAGTAAAATTCAGTACTCTTGTCAGCCAGCCCTAATTAGCTTTTGTACTTTAAATAATCTATCTACTCCTTTCTCTACATCTGCAACTAAACAATAGTGACAGATAGATTTAATGAATGATTTTTGGTTTATCTGTGAATATTTTTGGCCAAGGAGCATTCCTGCTTTCAAACCTAAAAATCCACTCTTACTGACTCCAAATGAATAAAGATTGCAATTACACCATCAGACTAATTTTCACAGTGCTTCTGAAATCTCTTTTTACTGTGGCTGGATGGCACATTCTGTTTTAGTGCTATGGCAGCATAGGAGACAGTAAATTAAGCTGCTGCATGATCAAAATTGAACCTTTTTTTTTCCTGTAGCAGTTTGAAAGTCCTTCTTGGCAATGATGAATGTAGTTATTTAAGAATATGAGTAGCATTTTTCTTGGGAGTTTTCTGAAATATCTAACTGATCAATTTAGAAGTTTGAATAAGCCCTAAATAATTCTGAATGCCAGAGCAGTTCAAAGGCCCAATCAGCGTTTGATGGCATTGGCTTTTTAGTGATAAATTTGTCTCTGTTCACTCGGCAGCAAAAGACCTACTGGGGCAGTGAAGGGTGGTACCCCCTGGAATACTGAAATCTTAAGACCACTGTTCCCACTCACCATCAGCAGGAAGAGGCAGAAACTCTTGGTTCTCCTTTAGCAAGCCAATTGTTTCTTTGCTTACAAAATGTTCTTTATAAAAATTCAAGCTCTGTAAAACCGGGGAGAAATATCTGTTCTCACAACTAGTAAAACAAGTGATTCTCTGTAAAACTCAAGCTGGGTAGCCTGCCAGACCTCAGATACAAGCAAAGACCTGGGAAGAAGTGAACTGTGCCACACACTGCAAATAAGGAGCTCCATCCGACCCTGGTTTCACAACAGACTTCATGACTGATGGTACCTGTCACTTGAGACTGACTGCAGGTACACAAGTGTACTTTGGGAAGAAAACAAGATCTCAAAAGACACACGGGGGGAAAGCAGCAGCAATCAATCAAAATCAGTTTTCCCAAACCTTGAGCAATTTAAGAAAAAAATAAATCATTACATCATCATGTAAGACCATCCTTCCATCTGCCAAGTCTGCAGCAGAGCAGGGGCTGGTCCCAAAGAATCCCCAGAAAGGAGCAAGGACCCTTCTAATGGGCAGCAGCAGAACTCGGTGCAGGGGGTGCTCAGGAGGGGCTGCAGTTTCCTGCAGGGTTTGCTCCTAGAAGGGCCCCACTTTTCCCTTGTGCACTTTCATGTCTGTACAGCAAACAAGCCCCTGCCCCAGCTCTGTAGGGCCTGTCCCCAGGGTGCCACCTCTCTGATGGCCATTAAGTGCCTACAGAAGATGTAGAGCTGTGCTACAAAGGGAAAATCCTTCCACGCTAAATGGTGAGCCAATGTTTATCTAGCCTATTAAGTGACGTCCAGCAGACTTACTGGTGTCAAAGCTTTGCCCATGAAAAAAAGTCTTTCATATTACTGATAAAAATAGTTCTGTTGAAAGAATCACTGCACCACATACAATAGGTGCTGCTGAAAGATCTTCAGAAAAAGTAGAAATACTTCTGACACAAAGCTGCCCCTTGAAGGAGGAAGGCACAGGCAGCAAGGAACATTCCCACCAAATAAGTTTGGTTATTAATATTAAACGTGAAAGAACAAACGATTATTTTAATTCTTTTCTTCCTATTTTCCACAAAGGTTGCACTTAATGCATTAATCTTCTCAGCGAAGTTTTTACGACCGATTGCCTACACACTATGAGAAGTTTCTCCATCCATTACTCGCAGGGAAACGGGCCCTGCTGTATAGGAAAATATTTGTTACATCTTATCAGGGTGACACATAATCTAACAACAATTACAGCAAGCCCATATTTTGTACTATTTCAGTTTCAACGTGAAAAATAGTTCTAATATTAAACCTGGGGTGGGTGGGGGTTCTAGTAACCAGTTGAATATTATAAGCTGTGATTTCCTTTCGGTGTGGAGCGGTGCCACACTCGGATCCTGCTCTGAGACAGTGGGTACACATAAATCCAGTGTACGTGCCTCCTATGCAGATGCCAAGGTCTGGTAGTACCTGAAAGTCGATTCCCCCTCTTTGTACACACCGAGGGCAGAAATTGCTATGTCTTTAGTTTTCGTGTGGCCAAAAGCATTTAAAACACAATTAACCTTTGTGAGAACAACAGGAGAGACTCTGAAAGCTGACTCAGCCAGGAGACCACCACTGTCAAGAAAACTCAAGACTATACACATCCTGAAAACTTCTCATCTCAAAAATTGGTCCAGATGCCCTCAATGGAAAAAACTTTGATTCCCTTCTTGCATTGGCTTTTACCATTTGGAAGTGGGGTACCCACAAACAGCACCAGCGTGAGCACAGCAGCTCAAAGCATAGTAAGAGTTTTGCTATGGGTCAGCAGGCACAAGACACAGGTACAGCCTTGCCTCAGGCTGCAGGATGGCCAGAGGACATGCTGGTGTTACACCAATGACCTGATTTACACCCTGCAGGGCCAGCAAAACACTAGTTTGGGAAACCCTTCCTCTGTACTGATGCCTGCACACACAGTTGGGGTGTGAGATACATCTGTGATCCTCAGGGTGGGAAACACTTCAGAGAGGTGAAGATGATGATGCTTTTTATTTCTTTTGACAGAAGATAACCTGGTAATCAAGAGTCACTACCAGCAGGAGTTTAAAATAAACTCCACTGTTCTCATCCAGCCTCAGAATGCCCTGAAGCAAACAGGAGTTTTTCCTGCCTCACATTTTGATATCTTTAAAAGGAACAAACAAGTGCTATGCTCTGCACCAGCTCTGGGAGCTGGTATAAACAGTTTGGGCTCTCACTCCACAATTTGTATCTCTTCTGCCCATTAATAGCTTTGGAGCCTGTGCACCCATGTACATATTTAATTGTGCACGTCCAAGTGAGTCATTGACACCAGCAAAGCAACAGCACTGATATCCTGGGAGTTACAGCCACAAAATCTATTTAGTGGCAACAATTTGATTAAGTGAGCAGGCCAGGGAAAAAGCAGACTTTTTTCCCCTTTAAACAATAAAAATTAAGAACTAATTTATTTTTATTACAAAACATTGTAAACAAGCTTCACTTGGGGTTTTATTTTGGGTGCCAGTTCAGGATTTCCAAACAGGAGAGGACATAACACTCACTTGACCTTGTACCTGTGCAGCCTGCACAGCACTGCTGGGCTCCCAGCCCCGATCCCCAAACCTGGCACCAGCCTCCCAGCTCTGCCAGCAGCCAGGGGAGCTTGTGATGGTTTTCTGGTGTAAAACCAGGCAAACAAGGGGAAAGAGGAGAGATTTGAGCACATTTCAGATTGGAAGCCAGGCATAGGAAGGGGCGCAGGGACGGCAAGGAAGCAAAGAGCACGCTCACATCTGCAGCTGATGCTTTCTTTCTCTCCCAAAGAAAGCTCGCATTCCTGAGTCTGCCATGAAAAGTGGGAAAATGGCACAACCTGAGGTTTTACTGCCTGCTCAGCACGGCCTCCGATCCCACAGCCCCGCGCAGATCCTGTCTCCTGGGGGAAGGTGGAATCCACAGGGGTTGTTGAAGGCAGCTGTGATAAAAACAACTTCCAGACTGAGCTCAAGCAGCACAGGAGAAGGAGACAGTCAGAGAGGCCAGCTGTGGGCTCCTGGGCTTTGGGAACACAAGGGGTGCCAAGACCATCAGGTCTGTCCTCATGCAGCCTTGGGCTGAGCTCCTGGCAGAGGCTGCTGCTGCTGTGCAAGCAGGCAGAGGGGATGGCACTGGGCTCCGCACGGCAAAAGTCATTTGCCTGTTCAGGACCTTTGTCAAGCAAGTGCCAGCAAGGACAAAAGCAGCATTCCCAGCACATGCCTGATTCCCAAGGCCTGGGACACTGACCCTGCAATTGACACCCCCCAGTGCACTGAACTCCCCCGGCCACAACAGGCTCTGCCTTGGAGGGTGCTCAGCACACTTGTGACTGCAACAGTTGTGTTCTGGGTCAATGATTCATCTCCTTGATGCCTGGCTTGCTGTTTTCTGCCCTGGGTATTATTCCCCCTCAAAAACAATGGTGGTAACCTGCAGGGATTGAGCACTGCTGCAAGGGCCAAAACAGATTTTGCTTTCAGACAAATCTGTGACTTCTGGGGAGCCCATCTGAAGCCACTGCTGCAGTACAGAACAGCGGGACCAGCACTGCCAGATCACACAGACCACAAAATGCTCTGGATTCGCTAGTGGAAGTGGAGACATTGCCCAAGGCAGCAGCAACTGTCATAAAACCCCAACACTCAATCACAGAGACCCCATGTAAACCCTCTGTGCCCCTGCAGAGGCTGCTCCAGCTGTCAGAGCTGCCAACCCCCACAGCTGCTGTGGGATCCTGAGACACACACCTCACCCCAGGTGTGTTCAGGGAACTGAACTGAGCCCCAGAGCATTGCAACAAACATGAAGTAAAGGAGAAAAGCTTTTTAAAACTGTCTAGTAACCTTGTATCTGTCCTGAATGGGACATCTGTTGTTCAGTTTTCAAATTCATCTTGGGCACTTGAGTTAGAGGTCCCTGCTCTTACATCTCCAGGCCATGGACTGCAGAAAATGTTACCAGGCAAAAGCATTATTTACTCATTTTAACTCCAGCAAAGCACATTTGAATCATCTCTGCAGAGTATAGATGAAGGGTTCATCCTTTTAAGCATCCCCTGAAACTCCTGCATGGACAGACCAAATCAGCTGTGCAGGACCCATTTCCCCTCCTGTGAGTCCTTGGTAAGATCTGCATGGAGACCAGAGTTCTGCTTCCCTGCACGAGCTCTGCTTGTCCATTCTGGGTTCAACTCTTCTGTCTGGATGAGGGAGACATTCCTCAAAGACTGTTTTCGCCACCCATTATCACCAACATTTATCCCAGCCATATGGTTCACACACCCACCACCCACTGCCTGCAGAATTTATCTGCTTCCACGGAGAAGGCAGGAAGCAATCACCACCGAATTTTTGGAAACCAGATAGAACAAACTACTTCTTTTGGAGATGCTGCCTAACCCTCCCCGCTTTCCTTCTGATCCTGTGGGATTTGCGACTGTGGACCACAGAGACCAGCACCCCCAGTTTTACAGACAACCTGTTTGATCCAGATCTTCATATAATCCCCACTTTTATTAGGATAAAAACAAAAACAGATGCAGATTAGCAAATCATTTGTAGGGATAAGAGAGCACAGAATGAGAGAACTGACTGCCAAATGCTAATGCTAAAGAATTCAAGCCCAGGGGCTTCATCCCAGGGAGGGACTGACAACTGCAGAGCAGAGCTGGGCAGCCTGGAAAGCTGCTAAAAACCACAGGAGATAACTGTGTTTGAGGACGTTGCTGCTTATCCCTTAAATTAAAATAGGTGTGTTCCCTAAATACAGCAAAATGAGCCCTCTCAGTGCTTCTTGCACATGTGGGCACCTGCTGCTTTCCCCAACTCCCCAGTGCAGGGCTGCTGGTGTCTCTTTTACATCTGGGGTGGAATATACTCCCCCAAACTTCCCCAGCTGCCTCCCCCCCTCACAACTGCTCGGAGGGGCTGATGGGTGTGCAGTGCTGGGCACCTGCAGTGCTCTGTGCACATCCTGCAATGGCCCTGGGCACAGAACATGTGGGCAGTGGCTCCAGGCAGCACAACACTGCAGCTTGGTCCATAACCAGGGCTTGAGGGAGACTTTGGGCTAAAGCACAAGGAGCCCCAGGAGCATGTGAGGCAGGGACAGCCACGCTACAGCCCAGAGACAAGGGCATCATGCCCTGGAAGACAGATCTCCTCCTCTGGGGAAATAAGGCAGCTTCTGCACAGTGCTGCTAATGATGGCTCTGGGGATTCAGTCTGGCTGGATCCAAAGGATGGACCAGAGTGGGATGTGAGTAGGGCCCTGCTGCAGGGAAAGTCACAGGACTTGTAAACACACATTTCTTCCTCCAGGCTGCAGAGGCAAAGAGAGATCCCTGCCCAGCATAAATCCACACACAATGGAGTCATTCTAGTTCACACCAAGGACTCCCAGCACATGGGGCTACTTGCCAGTCCCTCCCACCATGACCAGCTCTGCCATGCAGGAGGACAGTGGCTTCCAAAGTTGCTGCTGTCCAAGGGTGGGCCGAGGATCCCTCTCCCTTCACAAAGGGGCCCCGAAACACTGAAGGCCAGGAAACACGACAACAGCTTCAAACCCACTGCTGGCTCCCCGCTGGAGGCACAGGCACCTCAAGCAGCCAGCATCACCTCCAACTTCACTTTTTGATTAATGTTCTTCCAAACTTTCCCTGGCTCCCCGCGCTCCCACTTTCTGTCACCCTTCTCATTACAGATGTATCTTTGCATCGAGGAAAGCGGGAGGAAAAATTGTTCTTTCAGGGTGACAGCTGAGCGAGGGCTATATTATTAAAGGTACCAATCATAGGTGCCGAGCTATCATCGCACGATGAATGCACTTGTCAGGAGCCCGCGGCAGCCGGGGGGAGAGGGAGGGAGAGAGGTGGTGGGACAGCGGCTCTCGCTTCCCCGCTCCTCTCCTCCCACCCCCCGCTCTCCCTCTCCTTTAATGTTGGCCACCTCCGCTCGCCTGAACTTGGACCTTCAGCGGCGACAATTTCTCTGGCCTCGACAGCACGATTAATTTCTCCTGCCCTCGGCGGGGCCTCCGAGTGCGGTGGAAGTCCAGCTGGCCTGCTGCTGATAAGATGTACCTTTTGATTTGTTTTGTCTTTGATTGCCTTTTCTGTCACCTACAATGGCTGGCCGCCTGGAGACCTCCACATCGCCTGACTGACGGATCTATTTATCTATAGGCTGCTCCCCGGCTTCTCCTCCCCCTCGCTCCCCTCCTCCCCCAAACCACCACCTTGTACCACTGAAGTCCCAGTCTAATAGAAGCCGTGAAGGCTCATCCACCATAAAATACATCTGCCATCCTCCTTCTCTCCAAGATAAAAGCCTGTCAGTGTTACTTTCCAATTCCAGGCAGCTTGATTAATGGTGAAAAGCCACTGCAAGATCGACTTCTGGTTTTTACAAGTGCTGTCAGCCAGCCCAGGGTTATGCGAAACACACTCATAGAAAACAAAACAAAATGAGAAAAGGTTGGGTGGGGAGGGAGAAGAGGGATGGGAAGGAGGGGGAGAGGGTAACCAAATCATATTAGGCTCAAGACTAAATAAAATAGGAACCTGGAGCCATCAAATACCTGTCAGTCGGGTGCAGAAATACACTCTGCAGCTCATTGTAACAAGGCAAATTATGGCAATAATAAATCATTGTTGAAGGAAGATTGTTGATAAATTTTTTTTTGGATGGTGGCATTCAATAGGGGCTCTGGGACACCTGCCACTGGGCTTGGAGCGAGAGCCAGAGCAGGTTATTAGCCTGTCACTCAGCCCTCCTCCTCACACCCCACAGGAATCACAGGCAGTGGGACCAGAATAAAAAGTCTGGAAAGAGAGATATTAAAAAAAAAATAATTAAATTGCTGAAATATTCCTACAGGAAAAAATAAAAAAAAGGGAGAGGGTCAAAAGAATTACAGCCCTCTTTGCAAGGCTCATTTTTGATAAAGAATATTTTACAGTGGCCCAGCCTAGTAGTGCTTCAATCACTCCATCTGCCATCAAGAGGCAGCCATCTCTAGGGTGAGATACGACTCTGATGGAGCAAAGTAACACCACACGATGTGGAAAAATCTGGGAAAACATACAGCCTGAAAAAGAAAGTATGGAATATTCCTGAACCACGGAGACTGGGCTTGGATGGCCAGGAGTGGGGTTTCTTCAGGCTCAATCCTGTGACAAGCAACACCATGAAGTGTGGAGGTGTGAGTGCTGTGAGGTTGGATCCCAATTCTCTGCTGTATGGGATTATCATCCACATCCAATGGGAACCAAGACCATCCTCAGATAAACCACTCACTGCAACATCTCTGCATCTGAGGCAAGTTTCCCATCTGAGTTGATTAATTCCAACATTTCTTGGGTGATGAGGTTTGACTGGATCATGGGACAAGGTGCACATTGTCTAACAAAATAAACCCATGTCCCTGCTTTCACCAAGCATGGGCAGGGCTCAACAACACTTCTTCCTAACTGGAAGGTCAGGCTGATCAGCAGACACCACCTTTCCTCTACTAGTGAGAGAGGAGCTGGCAAGGTAGATGTAATTTCCAATGACCTCTCACAGATAAACTCCTCTGTTCATTTGTAGGATCCTATTTGCCCATCACACTGGACAGAACCTCTGGCCTGGCCAGGGGCTTCAGTTTATTTCTATTTCCTGTGGAGACACCAAGGAGAGGACAGAACTGACTGAAGGAAAGGGCTGATAAACACAGAGCAGACATTGCAAGAGAGGATGGCAAACCTGAGAGGTACAAGGAAGAAGAGAATGGAAAACAAAATTCCCCAAAACAGGAGAAGAAAGTGTGAGGAAGAAGAAAGGAAATCTAGAGAATGAGGGAAAAAAAAGAAGAGAGAAAGGCAGAAATATGCTAAGAAAGGCAAGAGAAAGCACAACCAGAGGGAAGGAATAAACCCTCTGTATAGCAGATGCAATCCCAGAGAAAGCAAGAGGAGAAGCACAAATGAGATGGGATGTCTGAAAGAAGGTTGTGCATCACAAGAGAAGGGAAAGAGAGAGGAAGAGTAGAAAGATGAAATGGGGAAAGCAAGAGAAAGAGAGACCCCTTGGAAAATGCAGTAGGCTCTCTGGCAACCTTCTTCCCGGGAAGCTAATGCCAGTAAAAAAATAGAGGAAAAAAAAAACAACCAAAAGAAAGTGCTGAGTAGAGAAGCAAATCCACCAAACCCCCAGGTACAGGTTTTACCTCAAGTTATGAATCAAATCATGTTTTCAGTTCGTCTTAGAGGCACCTTCAGAGCCAAATGCTTTCCAAATTTGTGTGCATGGGGGACTCGAATCCTGCACCCCTTTTATCACATTGTTTGCTCGAAACGCTCAGTTCCTCTCAGTTATCTCCCCGGCCAAAAGTTGTCACAATTCACTCTCACCAAAGCTTCTCTCCGCACGTCTGTGGCATCAGTCCCGCATCATCCGGCCCGTGAACTGCCAGGTGTGGGGACACGGGGCTGTCGCTGTGGGGGACAGGCTCGCTCCCCCAGCCAGGGACAGAAACCCGGGTACAATGTCCCCATTGTCCGAGCGCTCCTTGATCTCCCCGGGGCACAGATCGGTGACGGGGGAGCCGCGCCCGGCCCCGCGCTGATGTGAGCGATGGCAAACGAGGGGTGACAGAAGGGACCGGCCCGGGGGCACAGCGGGGACAGCAGGAAGCGGCCACCAGGTCGGGGAGCGGCAGGGGCAGCACCGCCAGCGCTCGTCACCCGCAGGAAGCCACCGCAGGCTCCCTTTGGAGTGCAAGCACAGGACAATTTTTCCATCCGGGTGGAGTTAATGACTTCCACACTTCAGCTCCTCTCATCAGCCAGGCAATGGACACGTCCAAAGGCTGCAGAGATCCCAGGGACACGCGGGCTCCTGTCCCCACTCGTGCCCTGCCCGTACCCAGCCGCGGGGGCTGCACCCAGGCTCGTCCCGGCGCCCGGAGCTCTGCCTTGGCATCGCCCCATGGCTCCAGCTCCCGCCCGTCTGTGCTCTACAGGCACCACCCGCACCCAGGCTTCCGAAACTTCCTAGACCCAGCACAGCCAGGACTTCTGCACTGTGCTGAGTCCCTGGATCCATCCAGAGGACACCCATCCCCAGCTTTCACAACAGCAGGATCGGGAACAGGAGGTGTCAGAAACAGGGAAGGCTCAACTTAAAAAAAAAAAAAAAAAAAAAGAAACTTGGAACACATGGTAACATGTATAAAAATATATTCATTTTTGAGGTGATAATGTTACTTCTGTACTCCACTGCTTGAAAAAAAAGCTTCCCATAAAATGAATAAGTAACTTCAATTTGAGTTATTACATGTTAAAACAGGTAACTATAACTCCCATTTATTGCTGGCCAACTTTACTGTCAGTCCTTAATATTGTACTCTGTTAACTACATTAAAAAGAATCTATATTGAAATCTCACATTGTTTTTTCCCCCAGCTAGTTCTTCAAAACAGAAGTTTTTATGTATCTGCATTATTATGTCTGGATGTAAGTTCTACTTCAGAGCCACAAGATATACCCTTCTTTTCTGTATGCACATTAGCAATATTGATGCCTTTTATTTTCAATATCTTATTCTCTCCTATTTTAGGAACAAAAGTATTCATTTTCTCTGTCAGTGCAAGAATCTTTGCATGAGATGCAGTTTCATTGCTAACGTGGGCTGTATTTTGACTATGACACAGTAAAAGAAATAACAAGTTTTCCAGAAATAGAACTATTTTCCATGTGTTATCTAATTGCACCAAACACCATTCATCATTAGACAAGCAGACAAAGTTTAGCTCAAACCTACGGGAAATATTTCACTTTTCCTAAGAAACTCAGGGGTTTTCCTCCAGTCACAAGGTTTTCTCCACTCAGTAGTTGACTTCAATAAAAAAAAAAAAAAATTCATAACCTTTGTCTGTGATAATCTCTCTGCTCTGCAAGGCTTGAATGTCACAAGCATTCAAACCCGGCAGACTGTTCCTTTCTAAACCAGACCATGGGAGCAAGATGAGCGTGAGCTTTGAACCTGGCTCAGAGCCCGTCAGATGTCACTCTGTATTCACACAGCGATTCTCGTGTGCATGTGGTGAGAAAGGCAAAGGGATCTGCGGTGCCACAGCACCTTTTCCCTCTCGGGGAGCACAGCTCTGTGCCAGCCCGATGCAGAGCAGTGGCTCAGCAGCATCACTGCCACCACAGCCCGGCTGTCTCTGGAGGCAGACAGAGATGGATGGCCAGGACCGCCTGATCAATAGACCTTTTGTCCAAGCCTTTATCACAAACAATAGGAGCTGCAACAATCCAAAATATATTTAGGTAAATACTGGGAACTAGCAAGCCAAATGCTGCCACAGAGGCCAAAGGCAATTCCCCAGCACCACCTTTGCTGGGTCCCAGGTGGGGACTGTCAGGATCCTAAGCCCTGCTTCAGCCTCTCCGTTCCTTTATCATCCCCAATGCTCTCCAGGTCTGAGAGCTGCACGTGGTTTTCCAGAGCAGTGACCACAGGAGTGATGTGTTCAAACTCAGTATTAATGTAAAGAACTATTGCAGCAGCTTTATTGAATGGCTCCAGCCCCTCTGGACATCTGTATTGTACAACTTGGATACAGGTGATAGGCACCTAAGATTACAGAGACTGATAACTATATATCCCTAAAGGGTCCTGTCCCGCTGGATAGATTTTTTCAGAGGATGAATTTGCTTTGTCCAGTCCAGAAGGCAGGATCTTGCCAGGACTATCCACACACATCATCACTTGTCTTCAGAAACACCAGCCACCTTCCCTCACACAGAATCAGAGCAGGGTAACCCCACCCCACCTGTGCTGGGACAGGAGGAAAGCACTCATCTGATGGCATTTAAAGGCCAACAGAACACATACACAGGAACAAGTGAGAAAACTGAAAAATTACATCCAGGAATTGCTAAGCCTTTTAGACAGAAATGGAGCAAAATAGTTTTACATGGTCAAGTGCTCTCGCTATTGCTGTAAGACGAAAACAAATTGTGTGAAGCTCATCTCACACCCTTTGAAATGTCACATTGGACAAGGTCACAAAGCTCCTGTGCCCCATCTGATTTGGCAGCCAAGGGCATGAGGCTCTTGTGCCTTCCAGCAGACAGATGTGTGTGCACAAAGCTCTGATGCACAGGGAAGAAAGGCCATCTCTGACCTTTGCTGCCCACCTTTCTGGGCATTCATCCTGCTCCTCAAACTCCTTGGCTCTTCCTACCCCTGACAGAAGTATTTGGCAAGAGCCACATCAAGCTCCTGCCAGAGGATTTACAAGAGAAAGGCAAAGCTGCACTTTATTGCTGCAGTAGTGGCTCTGCAGGGTGATGGAACTAAACAGCCTCTCTTCAGATGACAGAGGTACCTGCTGAGGGGGCTCCAGGGGGGGAACAGAGTGCTCCTCAATGTGTTTGCATTTGCAGCAGCACATTATTATGGGAAATGTGAGGTTTGGACAGTCTAAGGGTCACTTCCACAGAAGGACTGAAGCTCTGACGTGAGAAACACGTGTTTTGTGCAAGAACCTCCCAGCACAGATCCACCTGTGGAATACAAGAAAATAGGATGGAGAATTTTGCTCAGGTCTTTCAAGCTGTGGGCTGGAGCCTGGGCTAAATAAAGATCCTTTTTCCTGATGACCAGCGGGTGCTGCTTCGTTATGCTCACACAAAGCTCCCTGAGCTGCAGCAATGTAACAGCCTTCAGGCAACTTCATCATGTCTCCAGTAACACCTCCTAGGGCCCCAGTGGCATCAATGCGTCACCCCTGCTTAGGTAAAAGATCTAGATTTGAGTCGATTTTACAGCTATTATGTTTAACAACCAAAACCATAGAGAAATGATTTTGTCTTCTCTTATAGTAAAGTGTTAAACTTGATGAATTGCAGGCACTCAAAGCTCTGATCATCATTTAATGGATTATGCATAAAGGAAACACTCTCTGGAGAAGCAGAGATATTCTACAAGGGTGATGTAATACCAAGACCGTGATGTATCAGCAATTCTGCATGAACAAAGGAAAACATGGCCAGGATGGCACATGGACCACTCGATTCTCTGACCCCCTTTCTCCTACAGGTGTGAGGTCACTGCTCACACACTGATTTTGGGATTAAGGGCAGAATTAAGTATTATTTCATTAATTAACTGTTCACAGCTACGTTTTAAAGATGCCTACTTTATATACATACATGTTTGCAGTTTGGATCTGCATCTCAGCCACTACACAGTCAACACTTCTGTCTGGTGCTTTAAGAAGAGGCAAGTAAAGAGATGGCAGACACTGTTTGAGCCAGGACTCTTGCAATGACCAGCTGTAGGAATGGGGACAGGTCCTGATGTGCTCTGCAGCTATTTTTTTTTTTTTTAGGTGGGAGGTTTTTTTCAGAGTGTACAATTTTTTGAGCCAAAACCCTCCATGATAATTACGATCAGTACCCGCAAAAATGGGAGCTCACATGCAAAAGAAACAACTCCTGTAACACAAGTAACAGATGAGAACCCACTTCATAAAAATGGAAACCCTTCTAGCCTATCTGCTCTGCAACTAGAACCCTTCTCTTTTCACATGCGATATCCCTGTCACCATCCCAGTTTAACGGATCATGAGAGCTTCCAGCTATCCACTACAAAAAGCTGGATACCTGTGTTTAAACCTAAATAAAAATGACTTTGATGTACTTCAGTTGCAGAAAGTAGTGTCAGACTCCCTGGCTTGTGCTACTGTGTTCCATCACTAAATTAGATAAGTCTTATCCCAAATGTTGGCTTGTTTCCACCAGCCTGCCCTGCTTAAGAAATGGGAAGCACTGAGATAAGAGGCAGCTCTTTTCTACCTACTTAAGGAAATTAACATGTCCCCCCCAATAAATCTCTCCTCCTTTCAAGAGTCACTCAAAGAAAGTGGGATAGGTTAAAAAATGCTCTTCTAATAACTTAAAAATCAACAGTTCAAGCTTTATCCTCAAACATCCAAGATAAAGGTATTTAGAAAAGGAATTATTTTAACAAACACACTTTCCTATCTTACAAGTTTCTACATCTGCAGAACACATAGAAAACTTTGTACAGTGCAAAGGAAACACGAGGTCAGGCTGGGACACCAAGGTTAAACAAATCATTGATTTCTATAGCACACAGATATTCTGGGCTTGTCTGGCAGGGGAGATCCAGCAGGAAGCTGCCCCTCTGCATTTTAAGCACTATCCCCAGTCACACAATGCACTCACAATTTGTTGTCAGCAGACTTCAAAATCCTGGAGCTCAAGAGCATTTTCAGGTAGTGATTTTAGGTATAGGCACATCATACCACCACATCCCAGCTTCACAAGGGTACATCCCCTCACTGCCTTGACTCCTGCACTGCTCCCACAATTCCTTCACGGCCTCTCACCACACACCCACCAGTTACGCTCTGCAGCAGAGCTCTGCAATCCCAAATCATTTTGTAAGTGACCACATTTGTGGTCACGGGGAGCCCTTGCTCTGCCTGCATTAGGCATAGCTCTGCAGTCCTAGGGAATCCAACAGCAACAATTTCATGTTCTTGCATTGCCAAAAGATAAAGCCATTTAAACAAAAATAAAAATCACACTTATATAGTGAAGTTAATCAGGCAAAATGTTCTGCTCACCATTCCCTCTTCCCATATGTCTGGAGCTGCATTTCTCTTTTATAAATCTTCACACCATAGGTATAAAGAAGAGACACATCAGAGCTGTAAGAACATCAGAGAACTTCAGACACGCTGAAGATTAAAGTGGATAATACTCATCTGAGATTTCAGATAGCTAATATTCCCCAGCAGTGGCTCACACCATTTTTGGAACCATCCACTGTAGCCTTAATATCTAAGAAGGAGAATCTGGGATTTTATATATGTGCCATGTATCCTGATTTTCTTCAAAGAAATATAAAAATATCTGAAACAGCTTCTTAAAAATATGTATCCTTGCTGTTCTATTCGTTCCCTCTGTTTTAAGCTCCCAGGTATTCCTATTTCTGAAAAATTGGCCCCGTCTTCTTGTTCTCCAGCAAGAAATACCTCAGAGCCAGCATCCCATCTCTGACCTTGACAGGCCCCTCTGCGATGACAAAGTGTATCATGTCTGTGCTCGTTCAGTCTCCAGCCCCTGTGATACAGCTGCCAAAGGAGGTGCCAATTGTCAGGGTATTTCCTTTCTGCCAAGCACTGCCAGCTTGGCTGGAACCACGCTGGCAATGGCCAGAGGATTGCTAGAACCTGGCCCACAGAAGAGTTTCAATTTTAGCATATCCATCCAGGAGCATATTATAAACCAGCAGCTTAAAGTCTAGCTGACTAATTAGGTCCCCAGCTTAGAATATTGATTTTGGTTTTAAATGCTTCTTTTTTTTGTCTTCTTTCCAATCCCATAGACTGTCTCACTCTAGGCTTAAGTGGCAGACGAAGAAGCTGTAACAGCAACTGCCCCTTGACACCCAGCATGCTTGAAATATATTAGAAAATATTATAAATATTATAAACGCTCTAAAAGATTATTTTCTTTTAGAAAACAATCTCAATCCTGGCCCCAGCACAAATAGGGGAAGCACAAATAAATATTGGCAAACTGCTCCGAACTTTTACATTGTACGACGCCCATCGGCACCGCAGCGACGGAAAAGAAAGGACACACATTTGGAACAGATTTGATCCGCCTTTCCCTGATCCCGAGAGCCGTGCTTGACTCGCAGGGTAACATTGCCACCCGGCGGGCAGAGGCTCCCGGGCCGGGCTCGGAGCTTTGGGAGGCTCGGAGGGGCTGAGGAGCCGCTCCGGAGCCGCAGCCCCCGGCGCTGTTGCCGCACCCGCACGCCCGTCCCTGCCCGCGGCTCAAACAGCACCCTTGGGGAGTCGTGGCGGAAACCTGGCGGAGGAGCGGCGGGGAAAGGGAGGTGAGGGACAGCCAAGGCGCACACCGGGACAGCAGAGATGTCAGAGATGTCCTCCCTGCCCAGAGCCCCCTTCTCCGCTGGCAGAAACACTCTGCAGCCCGCACGGACCCGCAGGGACGCACCCGGGCTGCGGGAAGGGCTGGAGCACGCAGCCAGCACCCGGCAACACTTCGGGAGCAGGGCACGGATCCAGGCTGCGGGGGCTGGCCCCGAGGACCCGACAGTGTCGCACCACATCCGTGAGCAAACAGCTCATAGGAACCTCGGAGACTCCCCACAGCAGTGGGAAAACTGAGGGCCACCCAAAGCTTGTTGTTCCCTACGAGAGGACAGTCAGGGAAAGCAGTTACTGGGCCACTCGGCTTCCTCCTTTACCAAAAGCTGGCTGAGAAACCTGTTCCACAAATCAGTCTGTTTACAGTATGGGACAGGCTTATCCCCAGAAGAAATCAAGGGAGCACAGTCATGAAACGTTTAGAGTAAAGTAACAACCATTATAGTTGCAGCCAAAAGAAATTAATTTATTTTTAAATATAAAAACCCAACAACAAAATGCTTGAGAGATTAGGAAAACAAGTCCATTAGTTTGCCATCTCAAAATTGTATGGAAATAGGCCCTAGGAATAAGTGAACTAGAATAAACCAGATGATTTTCAAGGTTCATGAATAATGACAAAAGGGACAAAATTAAAATACCCAGCTCTTAAATGCTACAGAAGCTTTCACATGAAACTGCAGTGCAGAAGAAAAGGCCATGTCAAGAATTTTGCACAAACTACCACCAGCAGAAAAAGGATGTCAGATGTTGCCCTGGTGTTGGTGTCTCATCCAGCTCTCTTGCACATAACTCAGCTCAGCTAGAGTGACCTCAGTTATTTCTGTGATCATATGTGTGATGACATAATATTCCTACAGCAACCACAGCCATCAATGCAAGTTTCCTAGTGAAAAATAAAGCAGCAAGGGAGAAATCAGGCTGCTGTTTAGAATGACTTCACACACGACCAAAATCGTGGCTGAATTTCCTGCATCCAGTAACTGCATTTTAAGTAAATTTGCTTTCAAGGTCTGGGATATTTCCATTCAGGAGGAAGGCAAAATTTTCCCTTAGTCTAAGTTTAAAAACTCAGAGGGCAAAACAATATTGGGAATAGCATCAGCTTTGAGTTTTGTTGTTTCAATTATCACACTATGAAAAGACTGGCATGGTATCTCTTGTGGAAACAGTTTTTGTTAAACTGATGCATCATGACCCCACTCACCCCCTATTTGCTTGTGCAGCACCTTTAGAATTGCAACTCAAAAAAGAAAAGCCCAGAGGAATGGTCAAGGCTCAGGTATTTTGACAACCCACTACTGAGACCCTGTAGCAAATACAATTTGTCTTTATTTCACACTGACTCTGATGGGGTGTTTTGAGGGTATCACTTCCTCAGTCTCATAGATGTGTAAGGTTATTTAAGTGCTAGAATTGTAACGGTATCCAAGCACCAAAAGCCAAGCACTAGCTCCAAAGATGTACTTTATTTCATTATAAAGCAGATTTTTTTAGGCATTATTTCTTTTTGTGAACATCCACTGTATGGCCAGCAGGTCCTGCTTTGAGGACACAGCTGTTTGATAACAAAGATTTACCACTAGACAACAAAAATACAGATGCACAGAACAAGTGCTGCTTAGACACCGAAGAGGAAATGGTCTAAACTGAAACCAGTTCAAACAGATGATATGACCAAAAATACAAGTACAGCTCCAGCCCAGCCAGAGCTGCATGCACAGAAGTGGACTCCTTTATATCAAAAAAAAGTTCATATTGGGCTTCCTGGAAAAACAACCCAAAAAAATCCCCAAAGCAGAACCATATCAGAACCCTGCCCCTCTCATTTTAATGCCACTTTTTAACTGCCCCCATTTCACATCACAGTTTTGCTGTGGTCCACTAGTACTTTATGAAAAACAGGAAAATGATTGAACACAGTGTGACATCATAGTGAATGGCTGACAGTGATCATTTCATGGATACTTCATCACAATTCTTTTATTCCTTTTCCAATCGTGATCCTCACCCCAGGTGTTTTGATTTTCATTGATAGGTGCATCTCATCCTCCATTTGCAGACTTCCCACGTGTTTGGTATCTGAGCTCAGGGTATTAACAAGGGCTTCTGGATGTCATCTGTGCGCCTTGGATGTGTAACAGAGTCCCACCACTCCAGCAGGAACAGTGACTCACATACTGTCTGCCCAACACGCAAAAATGCACAGAAGGCATGTTGAGGCAGTGTAAAGAAAAGTTCCAGCATTAAAACTCCTCGTTCTGGTTTCCATGTTGTCCAATACTGATTGAGGAAAAGTGTATTTACAAGACTCGTACACAAATATTTGCATTTGGTCCTAGGCACCTGATTAGTACTGACAACCTAAATTAAAATGGAAAATTAAGTTTTATTCTGGTCCATTACAGCCTTAACTGTAACCTCTCCAATTTGAAGGTGTGATCTTCAAAAAAGGAATCCCAATACCTTCTGAGAGTATTTTCCTATGTACCACTCAAATCCGTGAGATTATAGGATGGAAAAGCCTTCTACATAAGCCCCTTAGTGGAGTTATCTGACAAGGGTCTCGTATCTAGATCTACAGAAACAGACAAGTAACATCCATTCTTTCCACTCTTTTGTGGTAATGAGACTCAAAAATCACTAGATATGAGTAATCAGATAACATCCTGATTGCTATGAGACCAGAATTCATTATCAATGAGAGAAACTTCGCTCTAGCAAAGAGCACAAGCAGATTTGCATCTAAGCAGCCACAACACTCATTCCTTTCAGCCAGCATCAGAACTAGAAGTACAGCCACTAATGGCAATAAAAACTAACTAGAAGGTTTTACAAAGTCGGTTTAACCAAGTTTCAAAGTAGCAACTCTTAGGCACAGGTTCTGGCAGAATCTAGATTTACCTGAGTTTTCTGCTTGTGGAGGAGAGGTGGTGGGAAAAGACACATTCCTTTCTTATACAGAAACCTGACAACAGTCTCAAGTCAATACTCAACATCTGACAAAGTCTAGTGTAGTAATTACAAGACAACACATTTGGAATCAGAGATATCATTTAGTAAAAAGAAACAACTGCCTTTCAAATCTGCCATACTGAAAAAAAAACCCCAAACACATGAAACACCATTTGTGCTTACAACCGTAATTACGGAACTTGAGCATCAGATGGAGAGGTTTTTCTCACCATTACTGCAAAGGAGCTGCAAAAACAAGTTAAATGGAAAAAAAATCCCTTCCAAATATTCATTTAACAAACATTAATTAAAACCTGTAAAGGCTTCTGGTTACTAAATGTGCAAGGGGCTCAAAAAATTTTCAGGAGTCATTGAACTAAATCCAAGTCAAAAAGCTGACTCTTCTAACACATAATTAATTAAAAAACAATTTTCTTAAAAAAATTTTTTTTGCACATCTTCCTCATCAATTTATAAAATGCAAACAGTATGCTAGAAAAGTTTCAACGTAAGGGAATGTGCTTTGGAAACATTATTAAAATATGTGTTTCTATAGAATGACACTATCAAGTTTATGATACTTCTTTTCACCTGACTGGCTACACTTTGAGAACGTCCCTCCTCTCTTTCCTGGGTCCATGAGAAGCTAGGTTTAGAAAAGAAGAGCTCCCATACTGCCAACTTCACTCTGTTCCTTTACAAAAATTTCAAAGTACTGATAAATGATGGTGACAGCGAGCAGAATTCCAGTTCCAGAGCCAATTGCCCCAAGGAAGTCTGCCAGCACAGAGAGGGCGCCGATACAGAGCCCACCAAAGGCAGCAGCTGTAGGGATGTACCTGGAAAACATGAAATGAGAACAGAAAAGGGGCCATTACAGTTTGCTGAGGATAGCAACAGAAAAGTCAATGGCAGAATACTCTCTTCTCTTGTGGGTCTGCAATCCAAGGTAAGGAACATACAATAATGCCAGTACACTGGGTAAGGAAATAAAAAGCTCAACCTGACTGAAGGAGAAAAAAAATGCTACATTAAGAGGAGAAGGTATTACAGTCCACCATGCAATTATGAACAAATATTAAACGTATGGCTACTGGCTCTTCAAGTCATCTGTAGATGACTGAAATCCAAAGTTTCAATAACATTTCTATAACACAAAGGGTACATTGGTCCTACCCTGAAACCTGAAAACCCACAGACATCAACCCCTGCCTACATTTGCACCTAGGAGATTTACCTAAGTACTTGTTTTAGAAGCAAGGTCTGCATGAAAACAGTACTCAAGACTAATAACACACAAAAAACTACAGTAAGAAAATACTTCTGGGTCAGTTTGAAGTGGTAAAGTACACTGAAATGCTCATTATTAGCTACCCTGAGAAGAGTATATAAATGAAAAAAAATAGGAAAATAAAAGGTCCAGAATTAAAGGGAAATTCTTTAAATGCAAGGCAAAAATATGCTGTACTGTACAAGTCTTCCATTAATGAGATAATGTTCTACGTCTCATGCATGTAACATCAAAGCTGAAAGAATATCTGTGCTCTAGGATCTAGAAAATGGAATTCAAAGCAAACTTTGCCATGTGTTTGCCCACAACACTTTGCATGAACAGCCAGTGAATGTGCAGCTCACCTGTTGAGTTCATGTACCATTGACGTTTCTCTGTGGCCTCGCATTACCATTTGCTGTTCTTTCAATTGCTTGGCAACCTGTATTGAATCAAGGAATGGAGCAAATAAGTTTAGTGTCATTTATCAAGGCCATGGAATGCAGTACTGTGGGAAAAGAGAAGCAAGACATTGCAGTAAATGGTGGAGGGGTTGGGCGTTTTTTGTATTGTTTTGGATTGGTTTTTACATTACTCATATGAGTGAAAAATATCCAATATTTTAACTTCAGATAAATTACAGTCACTTTTCTACCTGTCAATTACACAAAGCTTTTTGGATAATCCTAGTCCTACTAAGAAAAGGAAAATTTGCATACTGGCAGGCTCTCATACACAGAAATCCATGTTTTACCATTTACCCTTCTCCTGATGAGGGTCTAGTAAATGCTGCAAAACCATTCCTTGAAGTGCTTATTCCATTTCAGTTTCCTGCGTTCAGCCGAGTCAACTATTTATTTGTGCAGCCACACTAGAAATTAGACTTAGAATCCCTTCTTGGAACATTATTCTTAAACTGGATTTCTGCAGTTGCATGGGGTTACAGCAGAACACTTTACTGCAAACACTTTACTAACAACTGTGGGTAACAAACTCTAGCAGGGGAACACGAAGGTGCTCATCACTGACTCCATGCACTGAGAAAACACACTTTCAGATGATTAAGCTGCCAGTTCTCACTACACGGTGAACATTTAAGTAATGATTTGATTTATCAACTTTTATTTCTGACTTTTTTTTTACATGAACTTAAAATAATTTTACTTAGTATCAGGAGGAAGTATTAAAGTGTTAAAAACTGTTTGTTGTTTTACTCTGAAATAAAAACCTGACTATACATGGCTGTGAGTGCCTCCCTGCATGCCTGACAAGCAGCAAGATACAAGTCCAAAACAAGAGAGTGTTCACATTGTTACAGTAACTGTGCAACTATATATTTGTTAAAGAATGTATTAAACCATTCCATATGGCTGCCAAACTTCACTTCCTAACCAAAACCACACAATACAAACATACCACATTACGAGAGTGTGAGAGCATTATCAGTGCTCTCAAGTTAAAAATAACAAGCTCTAGTTAATTTTCCCACAAAGGAAGCTCAGAACTGTCTATGTCAGGAATGGCTGGCTGAGCTTTACCTTCACGTTTTTCAGTGGCAACTGCCTTGCACACAGTGCCTGTCATGTGGCACTGAAGGAGTTTCTACCTCTCCTGTTACCCTTCCTGTTCTCACACTAATCAGATGTTTTTATGTTTTAGATTTCCTAATTCCAATGAAAACAATTATTTAAGTTTTGATGTTGTTTTGAAAAAGCACTAAAGGAAACAGAGGAAAAAAACGACCCCCATTCCGTGTCAATCTTTCCCAATCGCAAAAAAGACACAGTCCTTGTTTACACAAACAATGAATATTACCAACAAGATTATCAGCAGAACAGCTTTTTCAGAAGAAAGTCAGTCTTATTCTTACAACAGCCCATCTGTTTTCATCACATAATCTTACATAATTTGTCATTTTAAACTTACATCTTTGGCAGAGGAGCCAGAGACTTCAATCCATGTCTTGGAGAAGAAAGCACAGGAGCCCAACATAAATACAATATAAACAACTGCATGTACAGGGTCTTCTAACACTGAAGAAAAGGACTCTGGAGGTGACAGATAATAACAGAGTCCACCAACTGGATAAGCACGAGCAGGGCCTCCAGAGGATGTGTCCTGGGAGAAAGAAGCAAGCAGTCAGTCACCAACCTTCTCACTATGGCTTAGCCATTAAGCCAAGCCTGGGTTTGTATCACTTTTCTGTCACTTTGCATCATTACTACTGCAGCAGCACACATTTACATTCATCACAGCAAGTCTCATATGCTACCATTAATTCAAACAAATTACTAATTTAGGAGTTTCAGTGTGCATGACCACTTATCAAAGCGTGTCTTAAAATTCAGAGACTATCTCTTCAACCCCACATTTCAGTGGTGCCCTTGTAAAGATGTATGCAAGATTGGAAGGAATACTCACAGACCAGGTGCCCAGCAGGCTGACCAGTAAGTTGCCACTGAAGCGGGCAGAAAGCATCTGGGAGATGACGTACAAGTTTGACACCAGGGCAGACTGGAGAATAATGGGAATGTTGGAAGTATAGAACAACTTGATAGGGTAGGTGTTGTACTGGCCCCGGTAGCGAGCAGATTTGATAGGAAGATCCACTCTGAAGCCCTGAAAAATTTTCAAGAGAAAGTCCCCCATTACATCTGGACATGAACCCATACCAGAGATCATAAATTGCAAGTGCAAGGCCTCGACAGTAACAGAAGAAACCTGCAATCATTTTGTTCAAGTACAAATACTCTGCCCAGAGGGCTCTCCATGAGAACCCTTCTGAAAAGGGTCTGCAAGCCTGCAGGGTTGTCTAAACACACAGACGCAAGAAGGTATGAAAGATTTAGACATCAGAAGAAATCTGAAGTTTCAAGAAGACTGAACAAAGCATCCAGGAAAAGAAACATTAAAACTTCATATATTCTTCAGAAACAAACAGCAGAAGACACGCAGGCCTAAAGACTTCAAACTATTTCCCAGTAAAAGCAATAGCATTTGGGTTAGACAATATCACATGCACACATACATCTGGGGTATTTTTGCTTGGCTTTTTGTTTTTCAGAGACTAAAGTAAGTCTCAAGTCTTCTGTGTGACTACAGTAAGTGTGGAAACTGATTAAGAGAAGGCAGTGTATAATGAACGTCCAGATGCTGCAGGTACAAAAATGAGTCTTGTGAATATATCACTTCTTGTAGAAGGAAGAAGATTTCAGACCTACTTCCACATGGTTTTACAACCCTCATTATTCCAACTGACCTGGAAATAAATGACAATTGCAAAGACAAAGATGGTGGCGATCAGATTCATGAGGTTGGGAAGATTCTGACGGTAAAAGGCCTCACGAAGAGCTCGGACTTTGTCTGTGCGAGTAGCCAGAAGATGAAACAGAGCAATGATGGCTCCCTCAAATTCCATGCCTTGGAAAGGAAAAGAAAGAACAAGTTAGATGAGCTGTGATTACCTCCAAGCTTCAGTGCTTTGTCCCATTAAGCATACTTCTGAACTACAGGATTCAGAATGGGAATTCTCTGAGTCTTTTGCATCTTGAGCATGCTCTCAGGCTTTTATACTGTCACCCTTCATATCAGATACGTTATTTCCAAGATTTTTTTTTAAATCCCCTTGTGGTGGCCTAGAAACTAAATCATAACCCAGCATGGTATAACTTTATTGGTCTCTAGAAACACTGACAAGCATCAAGCTCTTTCTTTCCTCCTCCTGATCAAAAAAAAGTAAACTTTCAGGGAAGCATCGTGCTTTCTAGTGTCAGTCATGGTGAGACACAAGTTATTGTCTGGATTACAGCAAATGGCATAACCTCACTTCTGTTTCCTACTGTACAGCAGCAAACAAGATCCCTCCAGTGGAGTTTGGAGAATAAGGTCTTTAGGGCAAAGTGTAAAAAAGGCAAGGAGCAGAAAGAAACAGCTAATATTTGGTCAGTAAGTTGGGCAGCAACCATAATAAAATGGCAGTCTACCACTGCTGACTTTTAATGAAGGCACTGTAAGAAATTCAAGTTCAGTAAATATCTTGTGAGACACTATAAATTGAGAAAAAATGTCTTTGTGCTTGCACTTTGCACAGCAGCACTTGCTGCATTATCAAGATTCACTACGCAGCCAAGATGGCAGTAACAGCATTTGGCATTAAGTTAACAGTGGGGGAAAAAAAAAAAAAAAGTGTTGCCTTTTTGTACAAACTGTTGGCAAGAAAACAGACTGTGCCATATTACCTCGCCCTGTGTTCACTGTGGTGGGGCTGAATGCTTTCCACACAATAGTCTCACAGATATTGGTAGCAATGAAGAGAGAGATGCCAGAACCAAGACCATATCCTTTCTGGAGCAGCTCATCCAAGAGCAGAACTATCAAACCAGCAACAAAAAGCTACAGTAAAAAAAGAAATACAGCATTAGTTCCATGTCTTTTTTATTTTGTTAAAAACATAATGTGTATTAAAAGATTAGACTATATAGGAAGAAGCAGGAACACTTGGGCCTCTTTATTCTGCATGTGGGACAGCCTGTCCATAAGGCTGATTTTTGGATCCTTTCAGGGGAAGAGTAAGTAGGGAAGACTAGAAATTACCTGGATTGTGATAAGCAAGCAGATACCAGCACCCATCTCAGATGGGTCTCCGTACATTCCAGTCATTACATACACAATAGACTGTCCAATGGTAATGATCATTCCAAACACTATAGAATAAAAAGAAAAAAGTATGCATTTGTCCTGGATATTTATGTCAGTGGGCAATTAGAGAAACAGAAATCACTTTTTCATAGAGAATCTTGGTTTCAGCTGAGATAGAGTCAATTTTCTTTGTAGTAGCTGGTACAGTGCTGTGGTTTGGATTTTCCATGAGAATAATGCTGATAACAGGCTGATGTTTCAGTTGTTGCTCAGAAGTGCTTACCCAAGTCAAGGACTTCTCAGTGTCCCCTGCTCTGCCAGCCAGCAGGTGCACAAGAAGCTGGGAGGGAGTATGGCCAGGACAGCTGGCCCTAAGTGGCCACTGCGATATTCCACACCATGGAATGCCAGGCTCAGCACATAAACTGGGGGCGTTGGCCAGGAGGGGCTGATCACTGCTCAGGAACTGGCTGGGCATCAGTGCATCACTTGTTTCCCTGAGGTTTTATTTCTCTCTCTCCTTTTCGTTACAGTTGTTATTGTTATTATTATATTTTACTTTCTATCAGTTATTGAACTGTTTTTATCTCAACCCACAAGTTTTCCTATTTTTTTTTCTGATTCTCCTCTCCTTCCCACAGGAGGGAGAATGAGCAAGTGTCCCATGTGATACTGAGTTGCCAGATGGGGTTAAACCATAACATTTGGGAATGAATACATAACTCAGGGATGTTTAAATTCAAGAGCAAGTTAACTTTGCTGTCTGAAATCTGGCACTGAAAATAGAAATAGACATACACAGTTCAGAAACCAATGCACTTAGAGTCAGGTGGGTTTGGTGACCAAAGACTGCTTTAGATACTGAAAACTCTGAGGGTGTTAAGATATTACTAGCAATTTAGGATTTTTTTCCAGTACCCATATCAGTAAGTAGTGTACAGCATCAAATAGCTACAAAACACTCAATTTTTTCTAGAAGTCATTATCAAGTGACCACAGAGACCCCTTATTGAAAAGAAAGACCCATGCCTGGAACTGCAAGGTATAAACAGCTACAACCAACATCTTAACCACTATGAAATACTTCGATTAACACTTATAATCACAGTTCAAAAGTTGAGTCCCCACAGTCTCTACATTGCTTCACTTATCTGGGGAGATTACAGCAGCAAGGCCAATTGCACTGACACTTTTCCTTTTCACACTTTCTGAAGCTTAACAGCCAACAAGGCAGAGAGCTGTCAGTAAAAGACTGGTGAAATACAGGTACCTGCAGCAGAACACGAACACACAGCACGACAGAAACCCACAAATCCAACTCCATGGTAAATTCCCACCTTCCACTGTGAGGGTGAGATACTCTAAACCACCAGTGCTTAACATGAGCTGTTACTCACATTTCTGGGCTCCGTTGAAGAGAGCTCTGTCCTTTGGGGTGTCACCAACTTCAATTATCTTAGCACCTGCCAAGAGCTGCATGATGAGCCCTGAAGTGACAATGGGCGAAATGCCCAGCTCCATCAATGTTCCTGCCAGACACAGGAAAAACAGTGAAGTTCAAAGTTAGTTTTTATCAACTTTTACATCATGATGGAGAAGATCTAAAACTAGAAATCTCCATAAATGTAAAACATCTCAATTACAATAGAAGCTTGTTAGAAGTCAGCCTGATATGTAGTACTCCTCAGCACCTCAAAAATACTATGGTCACTGAAGAAGACTTTTGCTGTCAAGAGCAGATTTACTCTGCATAAAACAAAGTATGAGATAAACTGATAGACCAAATGATATAGAACGATAAAGTGAATTCAGGAAACTGTCACCATTCTTAATTCATAGCTGCATTAGAAAGCTTCCTCAGGAAACAGAAATTCATATAAACTATAATGAATTTTAACTTTCATACCTGCATTAGAAAGCCTCTACAAGAAATTGAAATTAATATAAACTACCATGCATTTCAATCTTCTGGGTGACAGACTCAAAGATGTCACCTAGGAAACCACAGTACTCAAGGAATATGATTTCAAACACAAATCACAAACCTTGAAGATTGCAACAGCAGCAATGCAGGTAATTAGGAACTGTCTCTTCCTCAACCATTTCCCTCAAAAAAAAAAAGCTCGGTTTTTGTAGATATAATAGATTGCAGACAGTCAACTCATTTTGTCCTGAAAGTTGTGCCCTTCCCAATGCCACACTAGTTTATGACTTTAAATAATACAGAAAAATTACTTTTCATTCGCTTCTTCAGTTTTTATCTTCATTAAATGGGGTGCAATGGAAGTCCAAAACCATTTTGATTCAAGGTAAAAAAAAATGCCCTCCTTAAAGACTGACCATACCTCTATTTGATGCCAAAATCACTCTCATCCAGTAGAAAGGATCTGCTGAGTCTGATGACATAATGCCAAACAAGGGGATCTGCATTTCCAACCAAGAGATTAAATTAGAGACTTTATAGCATGCTTTAAACATTTCAGCTCTTCCTCTAAAAAGGGAAGGAAACATACCTGGCAGCATACTAAGAAGATGAAGAGTGTGATAGCTGTCCATAGTACCTTCTCCTTAAACTGAATCTAAAGGGAAAAAACACAAAACAAAAAACCAACAACAGATGATAAAGCTGTCAAGATAACAAGACCTAGTCCATCAAGCAAACTTTCATAGTAGCACACTTGATTTTCTTGTGAAGGGACAAAGTACAGAACATCCTAAAGAAAATAATGTACTGTTCATCCCTTTTATCCCACATAAGACCAAGGAAAGTTACAAAGCTTTATTGAAAATTTAATCCAAATAAACACGCTTATGTCAATGCAAGGTAATTCTAGTACTTCCACAGCAATGAGTCTTACATTTTCATGAGAAAGAGCTTATGATGAGAAAAAAGCAATAATAGAGAGCCACTTATCTCTGCAAATAATCTTAGATTAGAGCTTATGAAGCAAAGATTTTCAAGTTGCTGTTTTAACTTACTCCAGTTTACACTTCAGTCTGTACTGCCTTCAACATCTCACCATGCGCTGCTGTGACATAACCAAATCTGCACAACTGCAGTTATTCTTGTACAACCACATCCACAACACGAGATGCACCACACATGCACTCCACTAAAAACAACCGTGCCTAAAACTGACATTCTCCCAACAGGGAAGAAACCCCAAAACGCAAACTCTAAACATTTCATATCACACAAATACAAACCTAGGAAGAAAATTTTATTAACCTACCTTCCGTTCTGGCTTTTGAATTTCAGGCAAGATAACACAGAAGGGCTTGATCACTTCAAGAAATTTTACTGTACGGAACAAAGTTAAAAGACAAAGTGAACGCACATACAACGAACACTGGGAAAAGCTCAAGCTGAATTGAATTTGGGCACATACTCTATACAACAAAAGTCCTCGTTTTGGGGAATTTTTGGTTGGTTAGTTTGAGGGGTGTTTAGTGTTATTAAATTCTTATCTGTTCTAAATACACAGAGATGCAGCTAGCACGTTTTAAGTACAGTATGGACTGGAACAGAATTAAAGAAAGTCAGGCGTTTTCCCATTTCACCGAGTAGGTTGATAGCACCAAAAAACCTTTGTCATTGCTTTACATGAGTTTATCAACACCCTTGAACTTTTACTTCATGGTAGTTTCTCCCCAGCCTGATAGTTGAGAAAAAAGTGCCTTGGCTGTTGTGTATATATATTACTCTTGGGCCCTACCGTTTAAGAATTCCTACACACTTTTGGGCCACACAGCTTAACAACTCCTACCCACACAATTCAGAAGCATCACTTTAAGTTAGTCTACAGAACATCGCACACCATGATCCCCTCCCAGACAAAAAGACACATCCTTAGACCAGAAGTCTGTCTCAAAATAAGCATATAATGAAGAGGGGATTTGCAAAGTCACAAGTTTTCCCATAAGCAGAGAGCTCTTAATTTGAAGAAGAGTTAATTCTAAATGTGCTAAGACAAATCTAAGGTTGCACCCGTATTTTGGACTGATTTGAACTCAGAAGAGTACAACAGTGCAGAACTGAAACCACTGGTGCCTTCCCACCTCTTCATGGAAGGCTGCAGCTTCAGCGGCAACTTAGTAACACTTTAAGACCAGCCCACAAAAGATTTCAAACGATTATGTCTGAAAAGTTACGCTGGACCGCGATATGCAATTTAAAGGAAATCAAGGCTCCCTCCAACGTCTACAGTAATACACCAATGGACTAAGACGCTTTCCAAGCAGCTTTTCCTCGAGGTACGGGATCCTGCAGACTCCCACTGACCGGCTCACTGCGGGCTGCAGACACGGTTTGTAGCTCCCTGTGCCAGTGTCCCGGCAAGGGCCATGCCCGATGCCCGGGGTGACACCCCGCCCCCCCGCCCCGATACCGCGCCCGGCACCCTCAGCCTGGCGGGGCCGGCCGGAGCGCCCGGCGCGGGGCGCACAGCGCCGGTTCCTGCCCCGGGATGAGCTGCCACCCCCGGGAACGGCGCTCTCCCGGCCAGAGGGGAGAAGCGAGAACGCAGCGGGAGCCGCTGAATCGGGGGGATCCCGGTACTCACTGCCCATGGCGGCGCCGGCGGAGCAGCAGCGAGCGGCGGCCGCGGAGGCAGGGACACGTCAGGCTCCGAGCGCGGCCGCCCCCTTCCGCTTCCTGCCACGCGCCGCGTCCGCCGCGCCCGCCGCGCATGCGTCGAACCTCGGCCGCACAGCCCTTCGCCTACAACTCCCATCGTGCTCTGCGGTCAGAGAGAGCGTGGTAACCTTCATGGCGTGGGTGACGCAGCAACGCGCAGCTTGCTGGGAGTTGTAGTCCTGTGCTCCCCCGCCATCTTGGAGCTCTATGGGACTGGCTCCTATGTCAGGTCGTGTCGAGGAACGCGTATTTTAGCTACCAGAAAGCGTAGCGCTGGTTTAAGAGATTTCAACAGATAAATACATAACTAAGCACTTAAAATTTGTTTCCTGGTTATGTGTTTTTGTAGTGGGACATGGTAGGCCTTGCTCTGCAGCAAGAACCTCCTTTCACCCACCACACAACACGAATGTCACACGTCAGACGACAGAAAGAGTGGCTTTGTCCAAATGGCTCAGCTGCCTTTGGCCATTTGGAAGTGACGTGTGTAGGTAGTTCTCTGGACTCTCTGTGGTCAGTGGAGATACAAGTGGAGGAATACTCTGCTTACCTCACATCTCTGGAGAAATTACTCTGCTTATCTCACACATGTTTGCAGATGAGATGAATCATCCTCCAGAGTTATTTATCTCTATTTATTATAGAGGAAACTAAGGTGACAGCTTCAGCCTAAATACCTGTAGGTGTCTGGTGTCAGACAGCTCCAGGTGTCAGTGTCCCATAGTCTCTGCCTGCCCAAGGCCGTGTGTTACACACCCAGATCCAGCTGGGCTTTAATAAAACATTGCTGAAAATGTGAAGCTTTGGGCTGCGTGTCAAGGAAGTCACGGGACATCCCCACGTCACTGTGTCACCTGGCAGCACCAGCAAGGGAAACGTGCTCACAGTGGCTGATTGTTTGAGGTGTTTCTTTCCAAGAACCACTCAGTGTTCTGTGTATTTTCCAGTCCTTTACAGGGGGAGTTGTCAGTGGTCTGAAAGAGAAGGTAAACAGAAGTCAAGGGAAAGATTAAAGTAAATAGAGGTGCTAATACAAAGCAATTAAAGTCAGTGTATACACTCCATAAAATGCATAATGGCTTCCACAAAATCTCCCTGATACTTTCTAAGCACTTAGGTATGCTTTGTTTGATTATTGGATCCCTACTTTTCTGAGATTAATTTTAAAGACCAGCCCTAATTCCCATTTAATTTTTTTTTCCTTTTACTGTTTTCTTTTTCTTATCGGACTGTATACCTGCCCTTCTCCAGGCTCCTGAAACCATGCATCTCATCTGTGAGTTGCTGAAGACATCTGCCAACGGGTGTGAGAATGTTTCAGTTCTTGTCCAGGGTTGGTCATGTCAAAACATCCAGTTTATTGAAATTGGTTTTAATCCACCCATTTCTAATTAGAGATAAAGCAACTGCTTTCCAGCTGACATGCTGTCTTGCAGAGTTGATTTGATAAGATTGTTTTGACTTTGTAATGTGGACACTGTGCTGGTTTATCAGAGCTGATAAGTGCAAAAGGGAGAACCAGCAGGGGTTCTGTGGAAGTCTAGACAAAGAAGCACAACAGTCATCAGGAGATTGATGGTAGAATGATGCAATGAGATGCTAGAATTTGCACAGTCACATGTTCTTTTTGTACTAGTAAACTCTGTCTGTGCCATAAGAATAGAGAAAAATATTTAATAGACTGTTATTTGCCTGGCCCACCTGTCAGACTTCTTGTGTTCCTGTTTTAATTTTTTAAAAATAATTTTATACAAGAAGATAATTTGCTTCTCTACTGTAAAAAAATGTATAATTACATAGAATTTTCTACTTAGGGAGGATGAAAACTCATTAGATTTTGCCTACATCTCTATTTTGTCCATCCTGGGCATGAACAACTTCACATTTCGGGTTTAAAAGGGTACAGTCCTATGGGTCAAATTTGCCATTGAAGTTTAATTGTAGGTAGAAAAAAACGGTTGCTGAAAGCAAGCTTTCCTTGGCTCTTACAGTGAAAAAAAGAAACTGTTTTGCCAACTGCAGTACAAAAATACACAGAGAGGAGACAAGTTCAGCTCCTTTATATAATCAGGTGTCCCTCTGCAGAAGGGAAGAGCAAAAGAAACTGAAGATACAGTTCTTGGGGCATTATTACAGTAAAGCCATGTGAGACACTGAGTCAAATTTTGGCCTGGTATGACTCCCTGACCTTGGCAGTTTATCTTGGGGAACTATTTTGGCAGTCAGTTGCAGACAGTGTGACAAAAATGGAATTTTATACACTAGGGCTGATTTTTACACTGTTTTGGAAGCACCAACTATGCAAGAGGACTCAGTGTAGAGTGGTGCCAGCTGGTACAACTGGAATGATGATGATGAGGAGGAGGAGGATAGCATGTAATTAATAAACTGCTCTTTAGAGAACAGCAACATCTGAGAAGCAGACGTAGATTTAAAACAGCTTGTGCTTTTCATGTTTTGCTATTCTTCTTCAAACCAAATCAGTCCCACTTATGTAACCAAGCTAATCCTGCTTCAGAAATAATGTAATTTAGGACCATTAAAAGCATTAGTATTCACTTACTGGCACTGAAGTTTGTTAGCCAATGTGTTCCACTGCTTCACACAGTGCAAATCTTCAGCCTTTACTGCAAAATTATCCATCTCAATATACTTCTATTGCATTAGTGCAAAACTGATGTTTAATTACTGCTTTTCACATCAAGCTTTGCTCAGTGGCAACTGACTAGAGATGCTGGACCTAATTGTGCTGAATTGTACCCTGATGCAAAGACTACATGATTGCTTCAATAGCCAGAGGTAAAAAGCAGAAAATAGGGGCAGAGAGTAGAAATGGGGAGAGCAGCAAAGATGGATTTTTCTCTGCCTCTGAATGGTTCCCTTTTGTTCTAGTCATTGCTTGCAGAAACCACCTACAATCTCTCATTGAGGAGATCACATTTGTCACGTCTGTGGCTTGCTCACGCCCTGTTCCCACACCAGTACATTTTATCAGTGTGTCAAGGATTGCCTGTTGCCCTGAGTAAAGGCCTTTCCTTACCAGGGAGGATGCAGGAGTCCCTCCAGCTGTTGGGATCCTGGTCTCAGAGCACCTGTAGGCTGGGATGGCCAGAGGGCATCACAGAGCTATTGTTTGTACACACGTGTGTAAGTGCACACTCGCACACACGGATGTTCACCTTGCAGAACAAGGCCAGCTCAGATTTGTAACATCAGTCTGCAGAGCACTCCTGGGCAGCAATAGCCCTGCGTGTGCTGGGTCTGTTTAGCTGCAGTGTTTGTATTCAGTTCCCTGCCAGCAGTTGTCTGCGTAACCACAAGGTGGAAGAACTGCTTTACTTATGGTGCCTTCTCAGCTTGCATGAAATGCACACAACTGTGTAGGCAAGTTTCATTACCGTCATTATTTAATTGTAACTGTGCATCAATGCCCAAGGGCCACTTTCAGGACCAGAAGTCCTTGTGTTAAGTGTAATATGACACAGTCCACAGTCCTGCACGGAGCTTCCTGCAGACAGATCCCCAGGCCCCACACGGTGCTTCAGGAGATCACTGTGACCTCTTTCTGCGGAGTACAGCTACACAGTGAGTCCCCTGAAGAGATCATCACGTGGGGAGCTCCATGAGATCCTGCTCAGATGGAGCAGCTGCATCTCCAGCGCTCTGACAGAGTGTTCCAGGGACCAACCACAACTGTGACATACTTGACATCCCCTTTGCCTGCCACCCCCATGCTGTCTCTCAGGCTGTTTGACAGGTGCTTGTTAGATGTCCCTAAAGATCTATTTATGCAGGTAGATGGGCTCTAGAGGTGGTAGCGTGTATGAAACAAGGTCACAAGTGGAAGCTCATGATCTGAATGACAGCTGAGCACAGACATAAGGATGATCTTCAGGAAACCCTGAGGAGACAACGTTCCTGAAGTAAATTGTTTGCTACTGACCTTAAAGAGACTTAGCTGCTAGCTCCTTTAAGCCAGCATCCAGACTCCATTGATTTCCACAGAGCTGGAGTTTCCCTTGTAGTCTGTAATCAGGACACAATCTCCCAGCTTGCTTGAGAAACCTCAAGCAGCTGCCAGTTACAAGTGGTGTTCCCCAGGACTCCACACTGGGGCCAGTTCTGTTTCATATCTTTATTACAGATCTGGGCAAGGGGATGGAGGGCACCCTCAGTAAGTTGCAGATGACACCAAGTTTGGTGGGAGGGTTGATCTGCCAGAGAAGACCCTGCAGAGGGATCTGGACAGGTTGGATTGATGGGCCAAGGCCAATTGTACGAGGTTCAATTGTTAAGTGCTGGGCCCTGCACTTGGTTGTTTCACAGCTGTGCCCATTTGGAAAAAAAAATCCAATTTCAACATCTGAAATGAGATATCCAAACCACTGATTAAGTAGAATATATGAAAAGAAGTGAGCTTAACTTCCCCACCGGGCATAAGTCCAAAATTGCAATGCACAAAAGCATTTCCGATACCATTATCAGGACATGAGAGGTTAACTGAATATCTTGCTACTGCTTTGCATGAAATGTTTTGAGTCCTCCTGAACTCCTGTTATGACTCACACCCCTGTTTCTCAAATTTGTTCACCCAAGTGTTCCTAGAACATAATTTTATTCCATGTATTTATGGCAAGGCTTAATAAGGTATCTAAAGTACTGTATAACACTGTACCTTTAACGAGCTGTGCTCCCAGCTGGCAGCATTACAGCAGTGCTTTCTCAATAACCAGGATCCTGATTTCTGGCTCTGATAAAACAGACCTTCTATATAACACACACTTTGTGTAGCACAAAGAGTCAGTGGCTAAACCCTGATCTTGTCAAAGAACAACAACAAAGCTGCAATAGGAGCAGTGTTTCATCCCGCATCCTCACATGAAGCCTCAGTATTTCAAGTAGAAACAAAAGGTAACGTGTAGTTTTGCAATGAGAGCAGCATTATTGATTCAGAAAAAGCTCTGTAATAAAGCTACCTTCTGTTTGCTAAACCATGCCATGAGGGGGGCAAATTATGACAAATTATGGTTAAATTATACAGATCAGCCAACAAGGTCAGACAGATACTTAGCACCACCAGTTCATGCAATATGGGCAGTTGAAATACATGCAAGAAGAATGAAGTGGTTTTACATCCTTCCCTGAGGGATGCAGTGTTGGCCACTGCTGGCCACAGAATGCCAGACCAGACTGATAATGGCTGGTTCTCAGCTGACAGCCTGCAAATTCTACCTGCTCGTGGTGAACCA